>OX608082.1:21335306-21337806 GCA_951509765.1 Sphenella marginata
GTTTAAAAAAATATTTAAATGCTAGTGAACTAAATTATTTAAAAAAAAACGTTTTATAAAATGACAATTATTTTTAGTTTTTTAGTTTAATCTTCTTTTTTTCGGTTTTTTGAAATGTTTCACATTTAAGTTTGAAATACGATGCTCCTCTTAATCCACTTAATACGTCCATGAACGTTTCCATGAAAGGAAAGTGTAAAAAAATTTCGATTTAATAAATCTTAACAAATTTGGTCAGGAAAAAAGCTTGTGAAAACCGCTCAAGCGAGTAGTAATGGATTTTTTTTCTTTTAAGCTCGCACAATTCAATGGCGAATTATTCTTTATTTTTGTGTTCATTTGTTGTTACGAGAGTCTCCAGTGTAATAAACGAACTATAATTTTATTCTTCTCATTGTAATGAAAACAGCACTCATTCTCTGCAAAATGAGCACATAAAACCGGTTTACTATGAGAATTCTTGAGCAAATCATTTGTTGTTTACTTCTTTACGTGCCATATTACTTTTTATGAGCCATAGAGAAACGCATTTGGGTATTTTTTGTTTTCTTTTTTTTTTTGTTTACGAGCTTTAAGCATTAAACTCATTTTTCTTATTGCTTGAATTTCTTGAAATTTCTAATTGTGTGATATTTTTAAAGCGAAAAAATGCAATAAAATAATTTGGGTGCGTAATTTTTTGGAACGTCAGCGTAACGCTGAATTGCAACAAATGCCATCAAAATATTAATAAAAAATGTTTAAGGTATTTGTGGCTGTTTAGTTGAAATTGCATAAGAATGAAAAAAAAAAAACAATAAAAAATAATATTGTAAATGAAGAAGTTATGCTAAGGAATTTTGTAATCTTGGTGAATTATCACTTATAGAGGAATTAGGTTAAGTGAGCGTTAGCGGCAGATAAACTGTCACATGCCTAACCATACCATACTAAGAACTGTGTGAGAATGTTAACTATTTAAATCTTTTTTTTTTTTTTGTATTTTGGTGGGCGATGCCAAGCCCACCGGTTATATAAAATTTCAATTCGTCAAAATTCAAATTAATAATGTTTGGATATATATGTCGCTTTAGGCAGATTTATAAAATTTTAGAAAAGTGGGCTGTGCCACTCCCACATTGTTTGTATTTTGTTTGTGCTTCCTTAATGTCCATAGTTTAGAGACGATCTGTATGAGACTTTCACGATAGGTTCAGATTATGTTGGGTACGACATAGGCGATATATATTTTTGGAAAAGTAGGTAGAAACACGCCTCCAGGCTGTTAAAAATTTCAATTCGTCATAACTCCCAACTTATTTAGTTTAAATTAAGATATTTAGATATACATAAATACATATGTGTCCTTTAGGAAAAGGAATTGAAGTGAAAATGAAAAGGTTAAAAAAGAATAAGAAAAAGAAGAGAAAGCAAGATAAAAGGATGGAAACATGATAATTTGTTAAATGTATGTATGTATACATATATTCACTCCCAAAGCTACAACACCAAATACTTTGTGTTCAACTTTGTTTGTTAACCTTCTTCCTGCACCAACTTTCTTTGACAAATGTTTTGCGGTAAGCAAAGCATGTTGCCAATATGGATGTGGCTTAAACAAATGAACTTGCTGATGCACTAAAACACTTTGTAGATAGATATTAGGGATGCGAATCTCGAAATGTTTTCAAGTCCCGAAATGTAGTTATTAACCAAATTAGTTTTTGTGGATTGCATAAACAATGTAACTGGGATCAATATGTGTGCCATAAGTCCAATTAAAAATATACATAATCGCAAACCAAGTGGCATATATTAATAATAAGCCTCATTAGCCCGATCCAACACCAACTTTGCTGTCCCATTTTTGTGCACAGAATCCCCTTTTAATTGAGGTAGAAATTTCCCAAATTTTTTCTGATTTTCGAAGCTCAAAGGTGACATAACCCCAATTGGGATTCAGCTGCAAAGCCATAATGCCTAGTGAAACAAATTAGTATGCAGTGGTTAACAGAACTTTTGTCACCGACACCGTTCACATAATCGACCGGCAGTTTGCCCAACTATCGATATTTCTCATTTGGTACCACTGAGACTCCGAACCTCAAATATGTTAGTTCCGTAGATTTCCCACGTCAATCGCGAACTTGCGTTTTTTTTTTTAATTAATATACGAAAGTCATATATTAAATTATATTAGCAAATTAAAGATTTTTTATGACATTCGAACAAAGCAAACACGAACAAAAAAACTGACATTCAGACATTGGCTATATGCATTTTTTTTTTTTCATATTTCATTGTGCTTTTAAACTTAATATTAAATCAGAAAACTGAAAATTTAAGGTAGCCAGCCAACGAAGTTATTTAAAAATATTCATAAAGAAACGTATGTGTATTAAAGATTTAAAATGTATGCACATATACATACATTAGGTTGTATCTTATTATTAGTATGAAAGAACAAATGTATGTAAATGGCTAACCGAATAAATTTGGAATATGAGGAAGAAAAGTTTGA
>OX608082.1:21340306-21360306 GCA_951509765.1 Sphenella marginata
CTGGTATTCATAGATCTGACTAAATATTTAAGTTTTTTACATTTTTCATAATGAATTTCAATTTTAATTATGCGCTTCGTAATAACATATATAATCCATCTACATACATATATGTATATAAGAGTAAATATTAAACCATTTATATACATATATACATACATACATACATATATATTTTTTTTTAACAAAAAATTTTTTGCTAGAAAATGCCATAAATTTTGAATAAATCGTGTATTTGAACATTGTAGACGGATATTCATGTGTATTTATCTACACGTATTAGGGTGTTTCAAAAAAATTCGGTAAGTTAAAAAAAAATTATTTCTAATGTAGCAATTTTACTCAGCAGATCTCTTTTAAATTAAGTTTTAATTTATTTTCTTACTACTAAATTTAGTTTCAATCAAATAGCATTAACTAATATTTAGAAGAAAAATTTTTTACATCTTTGTAGATTTCAAATTATTTAAAAAAAATTCAATTAAGTTGTATAAAGACAAAAATCAGCAAAAAAATTTAAAATCAAATTTTAAATTTCGATATTTTTTGTTTTCTAAACTTCAATTTAATAAGAATTCATTAATAAACTTTTTTTATAAGCCAAATATCTTGGCCATCGTTTTTGGGACACGATCTACACACATTTACACTGTTTACTTTGCTCAATGACTGTTTGCGATTTTTTATATGCTTTGATTTTATTTTTGTTGAACTAACTTTTAATAAATACGCACAAATATTTACAATCAGATCCACCTTTAATTTAAACATTCAGTGTTTACACGCATTTTTCTCTACCAACTAATGGCAAATCTTTCATTGGCTTTTCGTTTTTTGTTTTTGTTTGCACTTTTATAATCTGTTGTTTTGATTATTATTTATTTAGTCTGCCATTTTTTATGCAGCTTTTTCCAATAGCGCCATCATCCTATTCTTTCTCAATAAATTGAAAAGATTTAAAAAACAGATACTAATTAAATCGTTCAGTATTTGATTTCTCTGTGGAGTTCCAATGAAGCACAATTTTTGTTTGTGTTTTAAAGGTTTGCTTCTAAGAAAACGGAATACTCTGTTTAAAGTGCGAGCTTCATATAATTTTTTGTAGGTTTGCTTCTGGCTTTGCTCTGGTTCTTAACTTGAATATATATTAGAGATATAATTTTTAATTTTGTTTTGTTTCGTTTTAATTTCATTTAATTTAATTTTATTTAAATTAATTTTATTTAATCTAATTATATTTTATTTTATTTTATTTTATTTTATTTTATTTTATTTTATTTTATTTTATTTTATTTAAATTTGGTTTTATTTTATTTTATTTTATTTTACTTTATTTTTTTTTATTTTATTTTATTTTATTTTATTTTATTTTATTTTCTTTTATTTTATTTTATTTAAATTTGGTTTTATTTTATTTTATTTAAATTTGGTTTTATTTTATTTTATTTTATTTTATTTTATTTTATTTTATTTTATTTTATTTTATTTTATTTTATTTTATTTTATTTTATTTAAATTTGGTTTTATTTTATTTTATTTAAATTTGGTTTTATTTTATTTTATTTTATTTTACTTTATTTTATTTTATTTTATTTTATTTTATTTTATTTTATTTCATTTTATTTCATTTTATTTTATTTTATTTTATTTTATTTCGTTTTATTTTATTTCATTTTATTTTATTTTATTTTATTTTATTTTATTTTATTTTATTTTATTTTATTTTATTTTTATTTTTATTTTTTTTTTATTTTCATTTTTTTTTTTATTTTTTTTTATTTCATAAATATCGGTGAAGGACTTTGTGCGTCGATGCATAAATGACAAGCACACACACATTCATGAATATCTTGCATATTGTGTAAGTACACTTGTTCACATGTCGGTCTCTTTTTCTCAATTTAATTTCCTTCTTCTGTTAATAACATTTATTATGTCACTTTCATTGTTGGCTAATTTATGTGGTACACGCTTTCATATAAAGTTACTTATTTATGCAATCTGCCACACTTGTACATAGTACATTAGACTAGACCCAAAAAAAAAAATATTGCAGTTGCATTCAGACGAATACTTTAAAGTTTAGGCTAACCTTTAGCTCGGTAAATCACTCGAAATCTATAAGAATAATTGGGTGTCAAAGCGAAGTAGCTACATAGTTAGTGTTGCAATAAGCGATGCGAATAAGTTTCATATCTGAACTGATTTTGGAGATATACCAATGATTCAAATCGAGCTTACTCGTTTAAAAGTTCTGAGACGCAAATAAGCTTGGCTGGGTTATCCGGCATAAATTCTACAATTTAGTAAAAAAAATGTTTTCGGTTCTGTCTAATATACTTCCTACTATATTTTCAAATAATTTTTTTTGTTGTTACATCTGCTTTAATTAAGTTTTACAATGTCCTTTAACAAAGGTTCGTTATCTCATTGTATTCAATTGCATCACATATTTTGCTCTCCACAAGACATAAATCGATAACAAATAGTCTCGCATTGATTACACATTCGTAGAACTAAGGAGATTGAGTTTTTATATCTTGATTAAAGGTATTGAAATGAACTTTCATGTTAGGGTGGTTCGAAAAGAGTGCGAATGAAATTTCGAAAATACGCTCTGTTTGAAAGGATCGAAATTGATATAAGTTTTTAGGTAAAAAATAATAAATGCAGAAAAACCAATTCAAAAGTGCAAAGCAATACCATTGAGTTGAGTTTATAGCTTTACTCTTGTTATACAAGAAACTATAACTATTTAATAAAACTCAAAAAAAAAAAAAAAAAAAAATATACAATTAAAAAAAAACGATGTCTTCAATCAACAAAATGAATTTTATTGTTATTTGCTAGCAAATCGAAATACCTTTGAAACAATGCAATTTGTTTTGGTATATCGTTATTCTTTTAACATAGGCGAGCCAATTACTCATTCACCCCGAAATACATTCGTCTTAAATAAATCAGTTTTGGTAGTCAGTGCGTGGTTAATAAGAATGTGGGCACCAAATCGATAGATTTTCGGGATTTGTGAGCGAGTGTGTTTTTCACGGTGATGTTTTTTCGGGTCTATGTACAGTGGCGGACATAAGTGTACATACAGCCGTTTTTTGCGATTTTCACAAGTTTTGGCCTTACCAAAATTATTTTAATAAAGCCTATATAAAAACATGTGCTAAGGCCTAATACAAGAACTAAAAATTTTGTTTTAAAAATGTACACTAAATTCGCGAAAATTCAAAGAAAATCTATCAAAAATTTTAATTTTTCAGAAAGAGTTTTTAGAATTTTTTGGAGGATGCAGTTTTCTAGCCCATTAAATTTTAGTATAATAAGTTGTTAATCTCAAGTTCGTTACACAATTTTCTGATTTTTGGCAATTTTTTTCCTGATGAGCTAAAGTGTTTTCTTTCATATAAAAAAATTTACGTTGAAGTTTATGTATGGAGGAAAACACTTACGCTCATCAGGAAAAAAATTGCCAAAAATCAGAAAATTGTGTAACGAACTTGAGATTAACAACTTATTATACTAAAATTTAATGGGCTAGAAAACTGCATCCTCCAAAAAATTCTAAAAACTCTTTCTGAAAAATTAAAATTTTTGATAGATTTTCTTTGAATTTTCGCGAATTTAGTGTACATTTTTAAAACAAAATTTATAGTTCTTGTATTAGGCCTTAGCACATGTTTTTATATAGGCTTTATTAAAATAATTTTGGTAAGGCCAAAACTTGTGAAAATCGCAGAAAACGGCTGTATGTACACTTATGTCCGCCACTGTATATGTATAGCAGATGAGCTGGCTAGCACAACCGCTATTCGTTTGAAGTGTTTTCCTAGTGTTTAGTAAAAAAATGTTCAGTGTAATATAAAATTTGTACAGTGTATGTTTTTAAAAAAATGGTTTAAATACTAAAAATTGATGAAATCGATTAAGCCATTCCGTAGTAAACGCATCTTAAAAATAACTATTAAAACTATTTTACAAATACCTCTATACCTTGCCACACCCACAATTTTTCTAAAAATTATCCTATGTTTGTATAGGTAAAATACAGCTTTATGCAAACAAATCGAGTTGCCACCTATCTCAATTTGTTTTAAGTGAAATGAGATATGTATGCCCATCTCGGTAGCAAGCCATAGGTACTTTCCTGCGTATTTCAAAAAAAAAAAAAACATTCCTAAGTAGGGGTTTCCACTTATTGTTGCCACTTGAGCTTATTATATTAAAATTTTACTTGCCCCTAGATTTAACTGATTCAGATCTTTCTAAGGTTTTTTGATGTGTCGATATATAAAATCTCATTAACTTCAACCAAATATATACCTAGCTATGCTTTTCAAGATGCTGTAAGTGAAGCACAAACAAAAATTGTGGGCGTGGCCCCGTCCACTTTTCCATAAATATATATAGCCTATGCTTTAACCCGTGATCTCAAGAACATACTGTGAAAATTTCAATTTCGGTTGACTACTTTGGACGCCCATAAAGGACACATAGCCACACATTAATTTTTTTGTAAGATATTTATAAGATAAATTTGTTTTTTTTTTTCAGATCACCGCCAAGAACAATTATTTTTATGAACATCCGTTTTTTTCTAATAATTTAATTAAATATTAAAAGAAATTTATTGAATAGAATAGCACTCCAGAATAGTAGTTTTTTCTTATAGATCCATTTTGAAAATATATTAATTTGAAATTTTTTTTTATTATTATTTTTTATTTTGCCTTTGGGTATATGATTTTCTTTTTTCAACCATATTTGAGCTAATTTTAATTATTCCGCAAAATTTATGACAATATACATACATATCTTATTTTAACACATTTATTTATTACGCGTGATTTAAAAAAAAAAACAAAAATGATGGCTACATTTTCTTAATTTGCTTTGCACACTTTTTTAATAAATTCTTGCGATAAATTAACACATTTCAGCATTTTTGCCATATTTATTTACCTCAATTTTCTACTACACATAATTTTACGTATGTATGTACATATGTATGTATATATTTTCTGCAATCAGCAAACACTGTTTTCATTATTCAAATTTTGCTTAATTTTTTTTATGTATTTTGTATATAATGTATATTTACATATACATATGTATGTATGTATATAATTATATACATTTGTATGTATTTGTGAATTATTTTAAAATTTCACTTTTCACTCATTTCACAAAATACAATAATTGTCGTTGTTGTTGTTGTTGGCTGTTTTTTTTTTTTTTGTTTTGGTGACATTCACATTTTTCCCCAAAACATCTAACAAGCCACAAGAAATTAAAAATAAGCAACATTAAGTTGTGCCATTGAATAGTTGCTGCGCGCATTAATAGACGCTTGTAGTCAACAAGCTTACACTTGGTCTGCTGCCACTTCAAAACATCACATCACATATGCACTTCAAATGCACATTCACACACGCACACACACATACACATTTATCTTGTGGTTTTCACACGTTTTTTCAATTTCACCATTTTCATTACGTTTAGCAGATGGCCAAAAGATAGAAAATCATAAACCAACACTTAAATGACAACAGCCTCAAAAACTATTCAAAAGTTTTTTGTTGCTTGCACTAAGTGTTGTTGTTGTTGTTGTTATTGGTGTTGTTGTAAAATACGTTAGCTTTTTGGCGCCTAACGTTTTGTCACACGATTTTCGTTGCGCTTTTGCATTTTCGAATTTATAGTGAATTCTTCACAAATCGACTTTGTTCTCTTAGCCAGTTCGCATGAATGAACTGTCGCGGTCGGAGGTTGAAAACCAACTGAAAGCAAAATTTGATTTCGAAAATCCTTAACAGCCGGTGAAATAATGTAAATACGTTCTCACAAATTCTAGCTACGGTAAATTGTTTCATTTTTGTTGTTTTTTTTTTTTTTTGTTGCAGCGCGCAAACGCCACAGGGGTTTGTATGTTGAATTGTTTTTGTGCTAATAAAAACAAAAAACAAAAAAACGAATTTTCGAAAAATCATCTAAAGAAAATTGCTGCTAAATTGAAAATTTTTTATTCACGTTTATGTTTATATTGAATTATTACTATATGCATATTTATGTATGTATGTAAATAGACCAACACCGTTACATATACATAAATGTATGTTCGTACAGAAATATTTAAAAGAAACCAATTTTTACGATTTCATTGTAAGCAACAACCTTGAACAAACCAATTTTCGCAAGAGGCTTCTTAGTCATCACCCCTCTACCCCTACCCATTAGATTTTAATGCGCGCCGCTTGCGTAGTGGCACGTGCTGCTATTCACGATGACGCCATTGTTACTATACATTATTGTCATTATTGGTTGTTGGTGTTTTTGTATTTCCTTGCTTTCTATTTTCAAGCAACATTTTTGTTGTAGCAACATTTACTACAACAAAGTCTCGTTCTCGCGCTCTCTTGGCTTCTTCTACACACTCTCAGTTTGTGTTGTACTTGGTATTGTGATCAGCTGTTTTTAGATTTCATTCATGCCAATTGCATGATATGCCTTAAGACAATATTTTATATTCTATTCTATTGGGCTGACTCATTCAAGTGTTTGCTATGTGAATATAAATAATTTTTTTTTTTAAATTATATTTTTTTGCCTTGCGACATCGACTACAGTGGACTGAATTCTATTTTATTGCTTCCTTTTCTTGCTAATTATTGCGCTCATTTTCATTTACTATTTCCTATCTTTCATTTTATATCTTATTTTACTGTTTTTTTTATTTTATTTTACTTTACTTTACTTTACTTTATTTTATTTTATTTTACTTTACTTTATTTTATTTTATTTTATTTTATTTTATTTTATTTTATTTTATTTTATTTTATTTTATTTTATTTTATTTTATTTTAATTTATTTTATTTTATTTTATTTTATTTTATTTTACTTTACTTTACTTTACTTTATTTTATTTTACTTTACTTTATTTTATTTTATTTTATTTTATTTTATTTTATTTTATTTTATTTTATTTTATTTTATTTTATTTTATTTTATTTTATTTTATTTTATTTTATTTTATTTTATTTTACGTTACTTTACTTTACTTTATTTTATTTTAGTTTACCTTACTTTATTTTATTTTATTTTATTTTATTTTATTTTATTTTATTTTATTTTATTTTATTTTATTTTATTTTATTTGATTTGATTTGATTTTATTTTATTTTATTTTGTTTTATTTTATTTTATTTTATTTTATTTTATTTTATTTTATTTTATTTTATTTTAGTTTATTATATTTTATTTTATTTTATTTTATTTGATTTTATTTTATGGTATATCCATTTTGAAAGCTTAGAGGCCTCTTAATCACAGAAATTTTGGCACTCCTTCCTAACCATTAAGCTAATAGAACCTATTCTTGCTGTCAGCTAAACTACTTCTATTCATTTTAGCACATTCATAAACAATTTTTATGTAACAAAACAAAGGAAGAAAACAGAAAAACAACAACAGCTGTTGAGAATATACCGAAAGGAAGGAAGAAGGTAGAAGTTTTGACAAAACTTTCTATTATTCATATGAATTCACCCAGGCAAAAGTTAGATGCAGCACACACACATATACATATGTATGCCAAGTTTGTTGCAAAATTTTTAATTCATGTGCTGTATCTTCTTCTCCAACACTTGACTTTTGCGTATATTTCAAAAGTGATGTGCTGCAATGCAGAAGGAGAGATAATTTACATAAATTACAATGAAACATACTACAATGCCGTCTAACCAGAGGAAGATATGCAATAAGGATATAGAATGCAACACTTCTGCTTGTCTAGCTCCGTAAACCTTGCAGAAACACTCTATGGATAAGTCAGAAAATTTTAGTTTACAACCAGTATTTTTTGAACTTCATTCAAATTAGTTCATGAAGAGACCAAACAGGTTATCGAAAGTTAATATTTTAGAATTTCTTCTTACGAAGTGTAAAAGCATTTTTTTTGTTAACTGTTAGCGACTTGTGAATAAAATAACAGTATAATGTTTTTTTTTTTAAATTTGAAATGAAAAGCATATACAATCTTGATTGCCCATCGTTTTTTCTTGACTCTAAATATGTTTGCTTCAAAATTCAATCATTTGGTGTTCTTTTACTAAATGACTAGTATTACACTTCAGCTAGATTGCAAGTATGGGCGTTTTCGGACCAGTTTGATAGCAGTCAGAAAATTATAGTTGTAAACTCACATTAGCTTGACACGCTCCCACATGCATCCGGCTTCATTTGCTTACTCTTTTCAGATGCAGGTAGCTTTCAAATTTGCACTTCCGCTAAAATAGTTTTTGCCATCAGAATATTAAGTTACAACAGTTTCTTAGCAAATGTTAATTTGTGCTGCGGTGGCTATAGGGAGTGGATGGTATGAGATGTACTTATCAGATGTAAATAAGTAGCTATGTAAATGTGAAAGCTCTTACTAGTTGCCGTTTATATAAATAGTAAATTTTCATTCGATTTAATGGAAGATTATTGTATGTTGGCTATAACGACAGTGTTAAGTATCATTCACAGTCATGCAAGGCTTCAAGCTTGTGCTGTGAAATTTCAAGTATCATCTACATTAATGGGTTCATAATAAGCAGTAATGGATTAAAATCTAAAATTATATTTCACGGATACATACGCATTTTTTACTTCGTTACTCGCATGCTGATTTATTTTGTGGCAAATTAAATCTGAATTTGAAAGCGATTTGGAAGAGGAAAAATAAAATAAAGTAAAATAAAATAAAATAAAATGAAATAAAATAAAATAAAAAAATTAAATAAAAAGAAATAAAATTAAATAAAATAATATAAAATAAAACAAAATAAAATAAAATAAAATAAAATAAAATAAAATAAAATAAAATAAAATAAAATAAAATAAAATAAAATAAAATAAAATAAAATAAAATAAAATAAATTAAAATAAAATAAAATAAAATTTAATTAAATTAAATAAATTAAGTTTGTAAGTTATGAGCAAGCTCGAGACCAGTTTAACAATAATTTTAAGCGAATTAATGTTGTCAATTTTTGGGAAATAAATTAAAATAAAATAAAATAAAATATAACAAAATAAAATAAAATAAACTGAAATAAAATAAAATAAAATAAAATAAAATAAAATAAAATAAAATAAAATAAAATAAAATAAAATAAAATAAAATAAAATAAAATAAAATAAAATCAAATAAAATAAAATAAAAGAAAAGAAAATAAAATAAAATAAAATAAATTAAAATAAAATAAAATAAAATAAAATCAAATAAAATAAAATAAAAGAAAATAAAATAAAATAAAATAAAATAAAATAAAATAAAATAAAATAAATTAAAATAAAATAAAATTGAATTAAATTAAATTAAATAAAAGGAAATAAAATTTAATAAAATTAAATTAAATTAAATAAAAGAAAATAACATAAAATAAAATTTAAAAAAATAAAATAAAATAAAATAAAACAAAATAAAATCAAATAAAATAAAACAGTAAAAAATTAATTGAATGAAACTAAGGTAAAGGGATGGTAATAATTTTTAATGGTCAGACAGTTTGTTATTATACAATTTCAAAGGACTTCAATTCAATTTGATCATCGCTCAATCACTTAACTAAAATTAAACTTAACTCTTTTCAACAGGACTGCGTGGGCAAGTGAAAGTAAATTTTTTTTGCGACCAACCAGCATCACGCTCTATGTATGTATATATGTATGTATGTATGTATGACCTGCATTCATGTACACTGTAGCAGATAAGATGACACTTTGTTTGTGTTTGTGATAATGTTTGCTGGAATAATAGCAAAAGCAGTACATTTAATTATTTAAATCGAAATCACCTGATATTGCAGGGCATTTCTGGTCCAACAGCTATATTTCCTATTTACTTTGCATACTTTCAGCACTGTTGTTGATTGCTTTACAAATTTTCTTTCACGTTTAAAATTTGCAATCGTCCATTTAAAAGCGGTAGTGCAACTGTGATACTTGCATGCATTTCTGCCATTACTCGAAAAAGTAAATGGAATGGCAATCCCGGAATGCACTACTTTTTAAGATGCCGATAAACACGGGATGGAAGGAAAGGAATCGGGTTTGAAAATATGTACGCTCCAAAGAAATAAATGTACTAGTTGGGATCGACCTCTTTAGAAGTGAATTAAATTTTTTTCATGTTTAGAAATCTTTTGTCGATGAAAATTAGACAGAATGCCGTCTTGAAAAAAAAATTACTAAGGAAATGATTGAAAAAGGCGAAACATTTTGTAACCGTTCCCGATGCTTCAAAAGAACCATATTATTATCCAAACTTTGGAACTAATTCCGGTATACCATAAGTTCAGGAAAATCCCGGCACTATTTAACTCCCAAATGTTTGGCATCACACAGAACAGCACAAAACTTGTTAGCACAGTAAAGCATACGTGCCAAGCGAAATCAGCTGTTATACGAACTTTTCACAGTTTGACAGCGACAACTCTGTGGGCGAGAAAATATATTAAAAACATAGTGTAGGAAATTTGAATGTATGTACATAAGTATTGAGATATACCTTTGCTATGTTTAACCACGCATTCATGCAGTTCATTGTATGAAACTACGCAAAAGATCCTTAATAAATGAGTTTAGATTATAAAAGCTATTTGAAAAATTGGTGACAGTATTTTGTCATATTAGCAAATAATTGCCAGTAGATTAAATAAAGCAACAACGAGTGCTTAGAAGCCGACTTGAGAAGATATCTGAGAAAGCTAAAGGTAGTTGGGGATTGTCTGCCTTTGCGCAGCCCAATTCTTTTTGCTGCAGTTCAAACGTCTGTTATTATGTACTGAACTCGTACACGGTTGGCTACAAAAAAAAAATTTGCTTAGTCATATTCGACCCACCCACACATAATCATTAGTGTCGCTGAACAATTTTGAATGACATTGACAAATGACTAACACCTACATACATTGGAAGTCCTACGTAAACCCTTTTTGAAGTTAAACTCATTAGCTGGCAAACGTTATATTTAAAATGAGCAAAAACAAAGGTGGGAGATTCAGTCGGTCGAATGAACTGCAACTGAACAGTAACTAGTAATAAAAGATTTCAAAAATATGAAAATCATGAAAAATAATATTTCTGAGCTTTTAAGTTATTGGCCTGGAAGTTCTTTAATGTTTTTTTTTTTCATTGTACCTTTTCTGGGCTGTTTCTGGCGTTGAAAGGAACGCGCCTCTTATTATGAACCCTTTATAAATGTCATAGTGTCAATATGCCGATAACCTTGAGTACCTGTAGACCACATTTTTCTAGTTCTCTCTGTAGACTTCAATGTATGTAAATATCGAGAAAGTCAATCGATTTTTATCTCAAAACATAAATCATACATATTTTTAATGGCTCCCGTCATAAATTCAGACAACAAAAATTCAGAAACACATATTTTCAGAAATTTTTTTTCAGAAAGTCAAAATTCAGAAGTCAAAATTCAGAAGTAAAAATTCGGAAAGTAAAAATTCAGATCCACGTTTTTTATGTGCAGAACACCTTTCGCGTAGGCGGCCTTCGGCCGCGCTTCAAAAAATAACCCTGGGCTACGCCATTCCAACTCCGGATGTGTGCCATAGCCGTGGCTACCGCCACGGTGATGTCCTTCCGCGTGCCACTCTTTTCTGAAAAAAGTTTTCTGAATTTTTCATTCTGACTTTTTGTTTCTGAAAAGTGTTTTCTGAATAAATGTTTCTGAAAAACAGTATTTCTGAATTTTTGCTTTCTGTATTTATGGGGGGCACCATTTTTAATATAAGAAGTTTAACTTCTACTGTTTTCTCTGCAAAACACACATGCTTAGGTACATACTATCTATAAGTTTTGCACTTTCATATTTACATTGTATTAGTTATCTGCTTTTGCGGAAATTACTTTATTCAATAAAACAAACATGATCGATTACCAAGAACGGACACCACACTTCAGACAAATCGAAATCAAAATTTATTAATTGGAATGAGTGTGTTTTATTCGATTTTCTTGTCTGCGGACATCATATATTTTCAGTAATGAATATTTTCCATACCATGTATGGATAAAATTTCACGAAAATAAATTGTAAAAAATAACAAATTTTTTTTATTACATAAATTTTAAAAAAATTTTCGATGGCTATACTTAGACAATTCTGCAGACATGTATCTGTCCGTCATGAATTTGATCTTAGACTCTTTGAGAAATAAGCATTTGAAAAGGGCTTGTCATTAATGGCTAGCGGCCACTAAAAAATTGACATGCTAAAAAATTAAATGAAGTAAGAACCTAAGAAAAGTGGAACCCTTTTCCAAGCGGGACAGCCTTTTGAAACGATTTCAGTTTCAATTTCGAAACATTAGTCAAATTTAAACGGTTTGAATGCTTATATTTTTCTGAGGATGAATCCATTTTGAAAAAACCACTTCAAACAATTTTTGATGTTACCATTCCTACTCCATCCTCTTTTATTAGAGATTACAAACATTTTCATATAATCTAAGTTTTCTTCATTCATTTTCGCGCTTAAATTACACCAATAAATTTAGAATTTACGACTTTTAGGCCCATCAAACCTTGGCGCCAGCAATGCTTTGCAATTCATTTCAAAGTGTTTAGGCATGAAGCTACGCTCACATATCAAAAAAATATATATCGCAATCTTTAACATCGCTGTCTCGTTGTACTCAATTCCAAAACTTTTGCGTCATTAGGGTCTCACCATAAATTCTGTCTTTTCATTGCCAACTAAGCCAGCTAGCAAATTACTAAATGGTTTAACTTATGGTAGCCACCCACTAACTGTACAACTTCGAAAATTTTTCACGCATGGCGCATGTGCATTACTTGGCCATTCAGACATTTTGGCGCTCTCAGCGTTCAACTCTCTTTTTCTGTAGTCCGTATATCGGTAGTTTGGTGTACCGGTGAATGGCAACAAAACAGCTGATTCGAAATTTCATTCATACTTCCAATTGTTGGCACGGACACTGTCCAAGCGTCAATTGAGTTAGAGTGATTAGCACTATGCCAGCTATTTTATTATTTGATTTACTTACACTACCATGTTGGGACCCCGTCAATTTTTTCTTTTTTTTTTTCTAAATACTAGTTATCTATATTTATATTCGTTTATGTGGTAATGACCTGCCGAGTTTAATAAGAAGCTCTACAGCAATATTTCCACATCCGATTTTTTATTATACATATTAGCCTTTATTACATATGTACAAAAATTAGACTCAAAATTGCAAAGTAACAACAAGCAATCTGTCTGAATTTATTATGTCTGATGGTACGAGTATGGCTGATTCATCAGTTTTGAAAGAACATATTCCAACTCAAATGATTCTGTTGGGAAATCAAGCCACGAACAATTTACAGAGGCGTCTTTGTTGTTGGTCTTTGTGTTTTAATATTTACCCAGCATGCATGTCTGTAAATTTGTTTTAAAGATAACTTCGCGCTAACTCACTGTTATAAGCTACATACATACTAGGGCTGGTCCATTTAAAAATCGCGCATTGCTCTGTGAAAATCGTATTCTAGGGATCAAAATAAGAAACTTTGCCGAAGGAACCATACCCCAAAATGTTACTCATACGCCATGCTCCCCTAACCAAAAGTTCGACCCAAATTGGGGGACATCAGAATTAGTTTTAGAGCTGCGGTTGCTTCGGCAAAGTTTCTTATTTTGATACCTAGAATATGATTTTCACAGAGCAATGGACGATTTTTTTGCCTCCCCACAAATTGACCCGGCCTAATACATACATATGTATGTATGTATATGTGACGCATTTCAATTTTCCAACCAACGAAACACATCTAAAATTTTGAGGTCAACATGTTATCAAACCGTTTCAGTTAGTAGCAGTCGCCAAAAAAAAATTCCCACAAATCAGCAAAATGTGTCATAAACTTAAGACTAACACGTTTTTTACTAAAATTCGATGGCCTACAAAATTGCATACCCCAAAAAATTCTAAAAATTTTATACAAAAAATTTAAAATTTTGACAAAAATTTGTTTAGATTTCGCGCAAAATTTTTCGAACATTTTTAAAACAAAATTGATAGTTTTTGTATCAGACCTGGGCACATACATATTTTTATATAAGCTTTGTTAAAATAATTTTTTTGAAGACCAAAATGTATGACAAACGCAGTAAACGACCGTATATACAGCTATGTTGAACACTGCACGCCGACAGACAACAACAAATCGCTCTCACTAAATATGGCCAAAAATTATTTTCTCTATTCAAAAACATAAAGCCATAACAATTTAGTTTAATTAATAAACACAAATTGTTTTTTAAACGTTGAGGCTTTTCAATTCATTAACTCCAATCCATTTACGTTTGACCATGCCACCACACTAATAGCCTTAACAACAGCCGTGATAGCATACGAAAATGATGTGACTTGATTGCTTTTAAAATGTTCTTATTGGTATTGTTGGGATTTTTACCAAACTAAGGCTTTCCGAATGTTGATTTGGGTGCCTCAACCCATTGAAACTGTTAATTCATTGACAGCAATACAAAATAACAACAACGCAACATCAAAATCAACATGCAAGTCATTTTAGACGTCAGCACATAAAAAAAAAAATCACTCAGCACACTGTCGACAACAAGTTTTATAACAACAAAAACAACCACATCAATAACAGATACACGAAAATGTTTAACATAACGTCATGGGAAACGTTAAGTCGACTTATCACTTACGCCCGCCATTTGTTAGATTTCCATAATAATTTACTAGCCATATCCTCTCACATTTCGTCATGTCTCATTGCTAAGGTTGTTTGGAAATTGCCAACTTTATTTTTGGGTACACAATACACTGAATATGTAAACCAAAGCTTTAGGGATCTAATAAAATGTTTGTTGATTTCTCATTTCCGTTTTATTTACATTCAGTCTCAATATTTATTTTTGGCGTCACTATTCTTAGAGCATCTCCATTAAATATTTGCTAAACGAAAGCGAAGTATGTCAAATAAAAACGAACACTGTGTGTATAAATTTGTGTCAAAGCCATGTAGAGAAAATATCTAGTTCTGTATTATGTTGCTAGTGTATTCACAGACACTAACTGTTTCGGTCACACTCATCTTAGTCAAAGTAAAATCGCGTTTTATCCACATAAACATCATTCCGAAAATAAACATAATTTTATGTCAACACGTCATTTTAATATTTGAAAATACCGATGGGGCCAATGGTCAGCTGTTTTTAGAACTTCATAGATATCGAAAAAATATGTTAAAATCCAAAAAATAAACGGGTGCGCCCTCTGGTGGACGTCAAAAGAAAAAATTAATACCCGAAATGGATTTACCGACCCCAAAAACCCCCAGATGCATATAGAGAATAGTTTTTGTTAATTTTCAACACGGTTTTGAAACAAGTGAATCACTTTTTGAAGAAAAAAAATAGTTTATCGAAAAAACTGCCAGCGCGAAATTCATGTAAGACCTATAGTTTCTTTGGCAAAAATACTTGAAATGATCCAAATAATCATAATCCCCATGTGCCCCTGTGATTTTTTTTTGGGTACATACAAATCGACCCGCCCTAATTTACATACATATGTATGTATGTATGTAAATACATATTATAAATAAGCGGAGGGCGAATCATTGCATTACGACTATTTCTAGATTTTTATTACATTTTTTGGGCGTTTATATTTCGTATTTCTAAGCGAATAAAAAACAAATGAACGTTTATTTTTCTTTAATCCAAATAAACTTAGGAAAATATAGAGAACTACACTTTAATGTATACGTCTATGAAATAAGTGGTAGGACAGTTTCAGGCCTCCTGTTGAGTTAAAAGATCATTAATAAGATTACACCAAGTATTTTGTGCGCAAGACTCAATTAGGACATTTTACATAGCTGCTTCTACTTCCACTGATAGGACAATATTTAGCATCCTCATCGATTTCCCAGTAAAATACAAAGTCTGTAAATTTGTATTATTTGCTGTAATTACAATATTTCCAATCGGCACGAGTTATCGTACCACCTTTCTCCAACCTTTGAGAAGTGGTTTAATTCTCAAATAGATATACAACTTATCAATTAATTTTAGATCAAACCATTTATTTTCAAAGTTTATTTTCAAATTGAATGTCATTGAAGACCAATTTGATGTTTACTTAATATTTTTCATATGGTAACGCTGATTTGTATACACTTTTAACGTGTATGGCAATGCTGGCTCTTCATGTGTCAAAAGATTTAATGGAAATTTCAAGGAAGTATACAATTTTAATGCAAAATTAAATTAAAAATAAGTGTTTGTGCTTGCCTACAATCATATAAAAAAGAATGTTATCAATTGTGATACTATTGACTTGCATAAAAACAAAAACTGAAGGTTAAGGTTAGGCAGGTGGTGGCTTTAATTTTTTTTTTTTTATTTGCTCCTAATTAGTGATTGATTCGCCAATCTTTTGGGCTTCGTATACCACAAGGGACTGTCACTTTCGACACCACTAGCCTCTGCTTCGTCAAGTCGTATGGGTCCAACAATCTTGCTTCTTGCGAAAAAGTACCACAACCCTCTAATAGAATTTTTTTCATGTAACCAGACTTCCGCAAGGAACAATAGCATCAGTATAATGAATGGTTTAAAGAATGTGAATTCATTCGATGAGTGAGCCACTGACTTCAAAGTCACATGCCTAGTACGAACTGCACTTTGAACTAGTTCAGAACTACATATAACGTGCCGTATAATCGCTACTAGCGCTGGAAGCACACAATTTCAGTACTCGAAATTTTTCCTACAGGGTATCTACATAACGATGTAAGTTTGAGCGAGCTTTTGTCACTGTAATTCAATCAACAGCAGTAGTGCTTACCTAATTGTCCTCAAACATTAAATGAATTTGTGGGTCGTTGGCTCATTTCTTTTAAACCCATTGATTGCTACGACATGAACAGTTTGTGGTCCATATGATGATGGTGTAATGTTTCTATATTACAATTAACTTCAATCAGGTTTGCACATATGTACATAAGTACCTTTAACAACTGATGTTTATTGTTTTCTTTGTTAAAGCAAACCACTTCCCCACAAGCCAGATAATGTATCACTTGTGCCATCTGGTTTGGTTTCATTGTACCAAAATTTGTGGATACGTGTCCACAAGGCGGTTAAGTGGCGGTGTAGGTACTAATTACAAAGTCTTGTCATTTGCCACAACTCTTGAGCCAATGAATAACTGTAGATGCTTTCATGTCTAAATGTTTGAAATTACAAAAGTTTTCTGACACGTACTTATGTGATCATTAACTCAAATGACACGCATGTGAGCTCGTTCTAGTATAAGACTAAGCCAGCTGTGATAGACACACACGTGGCTCAGGCGTGTAGTCAGGGGGGGTTTTTGGAGAGGCACGAAAAATCGTTGACCTTTTAGAATATTTCGCACTATAAATTGACTAGAATGCTTCGCTTCGTTTCTGAACTTATAATGTAGTGCGTTCGATTTTAATCATTACATATCCGAAACCAGTTGAGATATGGAATTTAAACACATCGCTTGTCGAAGCACTAATTCTCACCGTATGAGCATTTCCGTAGAATGGTCAACCAGAGAAAAAATTTAAAATTTTAATCAAAATGAATTCTTTTTTAACCCTGTTATACAAAATTACCCAAAATTTTTATAAAAATATAGGTTTGGAAGTTAATTTAAATTTTTTTTATGAAAAATTTGGCTTGAAACCTGAAAAAAAGTAATTTTTTTCATTTCCAGCCAGTTTTAAAGGCCTCTTTCTTTTAAATTTTTTCACATGTACGAATTATACTAGCGATAATTTTTGGCAACAAATTACCCCCATGAATATCAATTAATACTATAAAAATGAAAGAATAGTGAACGACGATGTATTAACGGTAAATTTTTATTGAAACTTTTACCTCTGCCTGGATCGTACGTTTGCGACCAAAAAAATACATTTTTTGTTACCATTTCTCAAGGAGTGTAAGGAAATGTCTAGAACTACATTTGTAAAGCCAGTTGAGTGCACTTAATTGAAAACCAAAACTACTTCTCTTGAATGGTTTACCAAACCTTTTGTGGCAGCACCGTCACGGCATTTGGATATCAATTCAAAATGTGGCAACCCCAACAAAAGATAGAAGAGAAGAAAACATACAATCATACCTCGTGAGATTTTCTTATTATACATAGATATTTTATTTAATCGCGAAAGCTATATAACCTTCAATTTTAAAGGTCACTTTAAATTATAGCTCACTTTAACCTTCATTTAATAAAGGGACATATAACGGTTGAAAACGGGATTCTGACATTTGTCAAATATGAATGTGGTGAATATGAATGTCAGAATCAACCCTAGACCTTGGGGCATACATATCGCACACTAAATCAAAAAGAGTCACAACTCAAAATCTGAGTAACTTTCAGTTAATTGCTTCTGGATCGCAAAAAAGTGATTTGATTTTTAAAAACTTGACATCACTGTGCTCTTTAAAGAGTAACGATAATAGTAAAAAAGAAAAATGTTGTATGTACTGGCTGCACTACTTTTTATTAGGCAATCTATGCCAAGAAAGCGACCTAAAAAAATTTTGAGTTATGACTGTTTTTGATTTAGGGTGCGATATGTATATGTATCATTACATTTAAAATCAAGTTAATTCACAGGAACTAAGCGTAAACGTGTTTTCATATGACTCAATGTATTTAGTTTCCTTTGCATAACGAATTTGCATTAAAACCACGAAATTCCATAGTTAGTAGATAGCAAATGTGGTTTTCATTGAAAAACGGAAATTCGCAATCTAATTAATTGCACATGCGAGTACATAACTAAATCAGTTTCGGAATTCAAAAGGAAGTTCATATTTGCGCTTATTCACAGGAAACAGTGCAAAATATGACTTTGGAACCTGTGTTGCCACAGCAACAAAAAGGAAGTAGCCAAACTTTAAATAATAAATCACCAAAAAGACGATCACATTTGAGATGGAATTTTGAAAAGAAAAGTTAACAAAAATTTCTTCAGTGCTTTCAATTATTAATGGAAAATAATTGTATGCCATAGAAAATTTGTTCGCCTCATAGTCAACTGTTTTTTCCGATATAAGGACTTGATATTTTTAACCTGGCAATATCCTACGAAATGTCAATTGTTAGATTTCGAAAAAAAATGTACCACTCTCAGACTGGTTCAAAATAAGGCAACATATTTTCGATCAATTATGACCTACGAAAATGGTTTAAATGCCATCTGGCACATTGGAGATCATTGTTTACACCTACTAGTTTGGCATCTAGTTTTTACGAAACGGTGTGGAAGGCACTCCGACAAAGTGGAATAAACGAATTAGCGTGCAGATATGTTTCACAGAAAAAATTGGAATTGAAAACTTGAATTTAAATTAAAATTTGTACGGTTATATCGAATAACTTGCAGTATTCAAATTTGATTCAGAGTAAGTCAGCTGTTAGGTGCGCTACTAATAGAGATATACTCGTATACTATGGTAGTGATGTACTAAAGTCAGATTGGTGAAATATTGGTTTAACAATTTTTCTGGCACAAGTTTAGTCCTTATCGAATATGTAGCACTTTCCCTGACTAGTTTGGTTTTTCACTACGCTGATTATACATACATATGTACTTACGTATTTAAGTGTGTACAATGTATATAAAAGCATACAAGGAACGACATCCAGTTGAGTAAAATGAAGTCATTTATCTAGGGTGGATGACAAATCGTAGCGTCGTTAAGTTTATTATAGCATTTGCTTTATTTTTATAGTTTTGTGATATTCTTAGTCGTTTTCTTTCTCGACTAAGTCTGAGATAGTCCGGTGAGTAATACTCAACAGTTGATTGTACATCTTATTTCCCATCATTTTGACAGCAAACAGATTCGTCTTTCAATCTAATAATTAATTATTATTATTGCAGTATGGTC
>OX608082.1:21362383-21815640 GCA_951509765.1 Sphenella marginata
GAAAGGTTCACTTCTGTGAAAGGACCATGTGGTCCTTACAAATGTCGCCAATTGGTAAATTAAGAAAGTGACTGGCGCCTTTTGTTGGAATATGTAAATATGTATACGAGTATTAGACGGGCCCAATAAAATATTTCTTTTCTTGAGAATTAAATTACTGTACATATTTAGACCGTTTCAGAGTTATCGACTAATACTTGTATGTGGAGCAGGGTGGACCAAAATCTGTTAGTACAATAAGGATAAGAAAACAAAAGTGCAGATGAGTGCTGCGATAAATGATGTAATTAAGTTCCATATCTTGTTGTTGTTCGAAGATACATATGTAAATATCTAAAAATCGAACTCAGTTCATTTCGAGCAGCGAAACGTGGCCGGGTCTTTTAGTATCAAAGTAAATTTCAAAAAATATATATGTACATCTAGTCTAATGTACATATGTATATTCCAGTTTTAATATAAATATTTATGGTTTCAATTAATACGATGACGGAAACTAAACAAATTAACTACTAAATATGAATAGTGATGATATAGTTAAGTTTATTTTTTGCTCATTCAGGTACATATTTACACTTATTAGAGATGGGGGGAAAGTTGGTTTACCAAACAAAATTTGAAACGAATTTTTTTTAACTTTATTTAACAAGGACGGAATTTTGTAGGAAAAATAAAAACCCTTTCCGCTTTCGAGAGGTCTAAATAAACCGATAGTTCCGCTCTTTTAAAAGGTGCGTGACATTTCTAATTAGTGTATAGGTATGTATGTATGTATGTGTATGTAAGAACTTGAAAATAATGTCATAATAAGTAAGCACCACTTGACATGAACTGCCTTCCGATTGCTGAAATCGTGCTATTTTATATGAATATCTTATTTA
The DNA here is from genome assembly GCA_951509765.1 of Sphenella marginata. NCBI lineage: Eukaryota > Metazoa > Arthropoda > Insecta > Diptera > Tephritidae > Sphenella > Sphenella marginata. The sequence goes on from OX608082.1 coordinate 21,363,265, forward strand.
AGTATACTGTATTTCATAGGCATAAATACTTATTTATGTATTTTATTTGCATTGTACAACTTGTTGTAGCTGCCCAATAGGAAACTTAAGCTCAGAACATTACTTTGACAGGGAAGTTTAATGTATTCTATAAGAGTGGCCTTGCCATACAAGGTGTATAATAATAAGAATAAGTAAAGAGAGAATTGTGTAAAACTCTCAATTAATCTAAATTATGAAAAGTTTTTTGAAGAACAGGAGTTTATAAAAACTTGGAAGTAAAAAAAGTTTTTTCGTTGATTAATAAATCGAAGTGAAGTGTTTGTTTTTATTTCGCAATGTCACGATCAGCTGCTTTTTCACTTGCAAATCTTACTGAGTGGAACTTGCAATTTCCTCGCCAAATAAAATGTCAACGAACATTTGTGAAAATTTTAACTAAATGTAGGGCGAAAACAAGTTAGTTATATACGTTAAAAAAATGGCAACCCCTGTTAAAAACGTTGGAGTATCGGAGAAAGGAGGTGATCCAGTCACCGGACATGGTCACATAAATTGGACCCCCTTTTTATATGAATGAGGATAAGTGTTGCAGTACTCCGATACTGCTTAAGGAGTACTCTATCGAAAATGGATCTGAGTATTTCGGTTTTTTGCAGGGACTGAATTATGCTCTAAACTTTGACGGATGCTTCCGCCGTGACGTACTCTATCTGCTTGATTTTTGACGCACTACTTACTAAAATGCTCAGTAATTCACGGACGAAAATTCTCTGAATTTGTCACCATTGGGTCACTTTTGCGTATTTAATGAAGTGAAAATGTTCTACCATAACTTTAAATGCTAATAACGGTTTAACATGCAACCCCAAAAATATGTGGGAAATAGTTTTACTTTAGATTGAGTTTAATTTTTTACATTAACAAAGAGCATAAATAAAATTAAAAATAATCCATGTATACTCCTTGAAATAAAGAATTTTTCACGTTCTTATAAATTGACCAGCCTAAATTACTTCACGAAACGTCAAGGTATTATCAACCATTGAGGGGCATGTCGCATGTCTTTCTGAGATGAGATATTCGCCGCCATTCATCTATTCCAACTCCTTTTACCTTTGTGATTACTCTTCAGCCCATTCATGTAGCACCACCATTATGGCCGTAGCCTCAATCTTGCTACTACGTCCAACTCCATGCGTTTTTTTTTATTTGTGTGCCTTGTGCCTGGTGTCGGAAGAAAAATTATGATCGTTGAGAAAATAGAAAATATCCTGAATACATTAAGGGCCGCTTTCATAAAAGCCGGTAACCGCTAACCAGAGTTTAATTGACGTATTTTGTATGGTTAGCTGTCAAATTAATAGCCGATTAGGCTTAACCGGCTTTTATGAAAGTGGCCCTTAATCAGTGCAGTGAACCACCCACGCGCATTTTCCCGCCATCGAAAGAAATTCGAAATTCAGCCAAAAGCAGAAGTGCTGCCAAGTTCGCCCCCAAAAGAAAGAGAAACAAATATATATCTGTTTCTTTCTTTTATCAGTTCTCTTTGGTAGCAATTTTATCAGTTCCTGGCACTTATGTGTGAAAATTTATTCATCGCGGTTACCCTGTGAATTGACACTTCAATTCTTTCAAGTTGGCAATGCTCTTAAGTGACATACAAAATGCAACCATGCCAAGCATGAAAGAAGAACTTCAGTGAATGGCGAACAGACGAAAAGAAAAATTGAGCAAAGGAATTAAAACTGAAATTCTTTCATTACATTTCTTAATATTTATTTGCAAAATGCAAAATTAAGCTTAATAAGAAAGGTGTATGGGAACGTGAGCACGATAGAATTTTAATTACGGCGTTTTTTTACGATTAACTGCGTCTATTCGCCATAAGTTTTATACCACAAAATCTGGGACGGCGCGTCTGGACGACTTCCTCGATTTACGCGAATGATTGGTGTTTTATTTTCTTTTCGTTAAATTTAATCACAAAAGTGTACGATACAATAGGTTTGCTTGGCTTTGTTTTAAATAGTAATATATTTGGATGACGTTTAATTATAGAAGTTTGTAATATACGCTGCAATTAATGCAGAAAAAAGAAAAACAACTCATCCATGTATAAGTCGCCACATTTCATTAGAAAAATTACATGCAATATTTTTTCGCTCGTGGTGTGTGAAGAAAAAGTGCTGTGGCAAAACGACGAAAATAGAAACCAATTCATGTAGTTAAAACTCATATGAATTATTGAAATATTAATGCATATTAACTGATTATTGGCGTGGAAAGTGACCAGTTGTGAAACAATTTTTTTTTATTATCAGACGATAAAAAAGTAATTTTAAAAAATATATTAAACAAATTTGCTTAAGAAAGTCAAAAATATGACTTCAACGACAAACAAAAATGGTGATAGCAGCTCAGCGAACAATTGTAGCACCAGCTCTAAGGCGACCAGCAGCTCGAGTAGCAGCAACACCATGACGGCTGGTTACGATAATGGGTGCGCCGGCAGTGGCGGTAGCGGCCTCATTGAAGCAGAGTACAATAGAATTGCTGATCGGCAAGGATGGCATAGATTTTATCAGGTAAGGAATTGTAAACAAATCAAAATGTTTTAAAATCTCAATCAATTCACTTAATTTTCATTTAACTGACGAGCAAATAATTGGAAAGACTATAAAACTATAAACCGTTTGATTGTACTCAAATGATGCAGCCCCTTCCTTTGCAAAGGTGTTTTTTTTTTTTTGCTCCATGGAAACAAATTGATTTTAATGGAAAATTTTATTAATAGTTATACGATATATATAATTGCTCATCGCGGGAAAATGTTGTACATGAATGCACGTAGATGGTGTGCACAAAACGCAATCTCAGTTTACTGTCTCAAACGCTTTCAAGCAAACAATGAAACATGAAAACTCAACGCTTTTAAACGCTTATTAACAAAATTTACTAAATATGCATAGGGGAAGGCTACGAAAATGTTGCTTTTCCTTCTTGGTGTGTAAAACGCTATTCCCGTGCGTATGTTTGTATTTTTCTTCATAATTGTAATATCCATCATCTTCACAGTGATTACTAAATTGTTGTTATTTTAACTTGGTTTGTTGTTGTGGGCTCTTACTCTTCCAAAGAAATCTATGAGAAAATCAAGAAATAAGCCAAGAAATAGAAAGCATTACAAATAAACACTACTTTGCTTCGCAAACCCGCTTGCATTGTAAATACAGATAAATACAGTGCAGTTATAAATAAAAGCAATGAGTATCAGTTGTTTTTAAAAAGAGAGAATTTCGGCCATTGACATTAACAGAAACAGAGAACCTTGTTTAGGAACCAGCCTGTCGAGTCGTCAACCTGTTGTTGCCCTTTACTCCAGCTTGAAACAATTCAACTTGTCGTCTTAGTTTAAATGACCAAAATAGATTTTGAACTTGCACCTATGCAATTAATGCAACTAGAATCAAAACACAAAACCCAATCAGTCGGTTGGTAGATACGGACCGTAAATTCGATAACTTACCACAGAAACTTGGATAAGCTTATTATACCTTTGGCAGTAGTTAGAGGTTACTGAAAACTAATGTGCTTCGCATTGTATTTATTATTATGCTGCATTTATTTTGACCGACACTATATTAATGTATCTGTATATCTATATACATACATATATGCATGCCGCACTTCAATCTGGCATATGTTTAGTTCTTTTTTATTTGTGTACGTTTTGTTCTTGTTGCAATTTGGCGTTGAGCGTCGCGGTCAAAGCCGTGAGTGGTTGTATTGGGCAATTCCCAGAAAAGTGATGTAAACTTTGGTATAGAGCTTTAAAAATTATCCTTTCCAACCCAAACTGTAATATCGCTGAGATGTATTTATCAAATCTTCAACCAAGATAAAGTGATCTCGTGATTAGAACTTTTTCGGTGAATACTAACGTTGTATTGCTTAATGAGTGCAATATGTCCAAAATTTATTTATAGTATTGTCAAGCAACCAATATACCTAATAATTTTTTTTTCACCGGGTATACGTCCTCACCACGCACTGGGATAAGAGTAGCTGGGCCCGCAGCGTAAAAGGTTCGCAGAAGTGAACTCGCTGATCGTCGGTTATGCCCATCTTGGTTTCCTACTTACTAGTTAGATATGTATATCAGAGAATGATAAAGTGCTGGAATTGCCCAAATATACTACAAGCTACATAGAACGTGCGGCAGGGTGTACAAAATCATGTGTGTGTGTCAGTGAATGTCTGCCCATGCAGCTAAAATAAAATCCACAATATCTTCCTTTCGTAGGCATTTCCTGGAAGCTGATGAATACACACGGCAGATTACTATGCGACGGTAAAATGCATCAAGTACAACAACAATAACAAAATTATACGGCAAACCAGCTGTGCATGCGTATGTAGGTATGTTTGTATGTACCCACGTACCTCGATGAGGCAGCTGCTACAACTACAACGGCAAACTGCACAAAACTCTACAAATCAGAATGATTTTGTTTGACTTTTGGAAGTGCCAAACATTACGCTGGGGTTTGGTTGGCGTACAAACTTTATCCTTTAGCTTCCAGGAAACATGTTGATTCAATAGCGTTAGATGAGAGTAAAGTTGGTAATTTTTTTTTTTGCTAATCATGGAAAGTAATGTGTCATACGGAATGTGGCATGTGGGTTACCAAGGTTTCGTTTTGGGAGCCATTAGCTGTATATTTCGTTCTCATAAGGTGACAACTCGTCCTGGACATTTAACTCCATTGCAGCCACTATATATATAAAGAATCTGACCGGCTCTGTGTGGCGTGTGACACCTTTGGCTGCGACTTAAGCGGCCTTTAAACCTTCGATGTAAAAGTGCACGACAGACCAGTACTTCGGTTCAGACGAACATTCCATCTGCGCTGCGACCCTTGTGCTACATCCAAAAAAGCAATCACAATGCCCAACCTAACCTAACTTACTATACAATTCTGATTCCCTTTTCTACAATCACAAAAAATGGCGCCCGGTATTTTCCATTAAACCGTTTTGGTAGTCAATTACAAATTTATAATCTTAATTATCGATTTTATTGCCAGATAGTTATTCTCCCTCTCAACCGAACTGGCTCATCTAAAACACAGCAAAAACACATTTCAAAGCAATTTGTTAATTCTAATTATGTCTTGTCAATAATACTCGTTCAACTAGCTGACGCTGACTAATCATTACGTCATAATACACACCTCTACAATATCTAAATGCAGGTGCTTTCGTGTTTTAACGAGCATTTCATTGCCAAAAACTCGTCATCATTATTGAACGACTGAAAAAAGCGCGCCACAAGCCAACCAAAGGAAAGCTAAATAAATTAAAACTAAAGAGAACAAGTAAACATTTCTTTTCTACATTTTTTGTTTCATGGATTGTCTTTATTTAGACTTACTTGGTTAAATGCTACCAGGGCTGCAAACCGATCTTGCAGGGTTGTGTGAAACTGGTTCTAAATTTTATTTATTTATTTACAGTAATTTGGGCAATGACAAATTTCAAATGTTTTCATACGGACTACGTATGAATAGATATGATCCAAACTAATTTACTATAAAAATATATTAGACAGTATAGATTTAAAAATAACTTTAGGAACTGAAAAATCGATTGGCCGAACAAGGCCTGTATAAAACATATCAACATTCCTACATACTCTTTAGGAGAGCTGGAGCCTCAATAGACTCGTGGATAATGTATAATACGAATGTCATGGATAGATTGAAAGTTGATGAGTGTACACCTAGTTTCATAAGAGGGGATCGGTCCTGATTCAATGAGCTCAGAAAAGTTCGAATCTTTTGATGTGGCAGTGATGATATGGCCTCCAAATAAAGCAAGCATATTCCAACTTGTAGCGAACAAGTATAGGGATCCGTGAAATCTGAACTGAAACGTCGGATGAAAACTAATGCAGAGTGAGACTTTGCAAGGGTACAGTTTAAGTGAGTCACGAATGAAAGTTTTGATTATCAGTGGGCCTATGTTAGCAACATTATTTTTATTACCACTTTTGAAAGTAGACATACATTTTTTCAGGTTTTTTGGACACCAAATTCTTTTACACAGGAAAGCGGAAATTAAGCGAGTTGCCAATAGATGCCTTTACCTATGTACAACCCAAAATGGCTTTTTTGTGTGGCTCCGCTTAGGTAACTTTATCATTTTACCCGTAACTTTATCATTTTACCCGTATCATTTTTGCAAGGATGCAACCTCCAAACCGAGACACTTATGTATGTATGTATGTTAGCTCTCGGCATCATCTAAAATAGCTGCTGAAAATTTATTAAGCTTTTCCAGAACTTGTGTATGTATTTACATACATATGTATATTTCCCTTCAATAATTGTATTCACCTTCTTTCTTCTTATCAACTTAACGCTTCACAAAATCGAATGTCAGATTTTGATTTCTGAAAAATCGAATCGATATTCTTATACATATTTTCTTGCAGCATCCACAAAATGAGTTCAACGTAAGCACACGCAAATTATGAAATATATACATATTAAAAAATTTAAAAAGCAACAAAACACCACCCTGCAAAAAGTGAGTCTGGTCTAAGACTGTATAAAATACAGTCTTTCGTTGACATACTACCGGACCAAGTCTAGACCAATCTCATGTAAAACCATAGGACCAATTTACACGGAGCATGTCCTAGGCTTGGTCTACCATTCTACCATTTATGCCGTGTACAGTCCAGACCAAAGATAGACCGTTTGGTCTATACATAATTTTTGTGCTCATTAACATAACAAGTGAATATATTTCTTCAATTCGGCAAAGCAAAACTACATGCGCACAACTAGTCATATTGGTCTAGATAAAAACCAGATTTTTCTAGCTATCTATATACCACTAATTTTGTGTTATAGGACCAATGCTTTTTGCAGGGCAAAAGTTGCTCATACATACATACATATAAACTTCCCATAAATAAGCTATTTGAGCATTAAACGGTATGCTTCTAAGAAAGTTCATGCAGTCTAAAAAAATTTATTTCGTGCTAAAAGCAATAATACTTGAATATTGGATAATATTCTGTGCTCTGTTTGCTCTCTCTCATTTAATTTGTGTATGTTTGTCAGTAATTTTCAACGAAATATGGCGAAATAGAAACGCACACCAAGTCTGACTGCGTTCAAATTAAAAGTAAACGACATTCCTGGAAGGTCACTCAGACGGTTGGGCGATCATCGTCATACACACGTTTTGGTTTGAAGTTGGATTAGTTAGTCAAAGATTTGTTTCTATTATTTTTATATATTATTATTTTACCAGTACTTTTGTTTGGGCCCTCTAGCGATTTTTGGAAAAGAAAGGGAAAGGAGAAAAGAAACTAAAAAACTATAAAGCAAAATAAAATGAAAGGAAAATGAATAAGGAAACAATAAAATAGAAAACAAAAACAAAAAAATTGAGTCTAGAAGTAGTTCTAATTACTAAAAAAAAAAACTTTTTTTGTTAAAAATTTTCAAAAAATGTGGACCATCTTTGCGAAATTGTTATATGACTTAGATTCATGTGGCAAACCAATGAATACATTTGTAAAGTCGATATTCTAGGTGCTATGAATCAAAGTAGAATTTACAGCCGTTCAAAGGACTTTGATAGTTATTGGAACTCACACTCAATTGCTTTAACTATACCATTACAAACCTTTGTTACGTAAACAAATTTATAATACCCTATGTACTAGAGGTAGCTATAAAAATTAAAATATATTTTTCAATGAAATTATAACCAAATAAAAAAAATTGATATTTGTTTGTGTAAACTTGCTTGCTCTTTCTCCAGCTTTTTGGAACAATGGCGGCATTTTTATTCCCTTTGATCTTATACTTAATGATTAAAAAGTTTCAATTATGTTTCAAATAAAGTGATGACAGTGGTAGACAAATTTGCACAACAGTTTCTTCAGTCACGCACACGAAATATAATTTTTCGGTTGTATTTTTGTACTATGAGAGACTTCGAAGAAAGCTTAAACCTCGCATCCAGCTGGAGACTCGCCTTGCATCTCTGCCAACGACAAGTATGGAGAGCGTTTTTAATCGTTTTGTCTAATATGACCTTATCAACGGAGCCGTTTTACCTACATACATACATACATAAACAACAATCAACATCCAATCTAAACTATCGACAACTTTTCAAAAGTTTAAAACTTACACTTAAATTCTGAGAATGAAAATATAAAAACAAATACGAAACGTGCATTTTGCATCAAGTTTTATCTTAAACAAATTCATTTCCTATTTACCTTTTTAGCACCTATGTAGATACAAGTATTACCCACCTATCAATAAAATTCATTCACTAGTACACTAATTTCTTACTAAGAAAAACTAAATTTGCATTGTTGCATCGCAAATTTTCAAAACAAACTACATATGTATGTACATACATACATATATGACCCCAGTAGTATCGCTCTAGTATTACTCTGTAGTTCTATTCGAAAGAAAATTTGTTCGTATGATTTGTATTCCGTATGAAATGTTTGGATAGAATACTTTTGATGTTTCGATTTCATGCTATTCCCTTTCGATTTTAATTTATTCGCTTGCGCATTGGTACAGTTTTCGGTGGATATCTCTTAAGCTCGTTGAGCTATCGAAACAAATGATATCTTAGATTTTAAGTTAGATGCCTAGTACAAAAATGCTGAAAGTTCTATTTAACTCCATTCAACTGTTTCTAAGTGATGCGCATCCAAACATACAGACAAAAAATTGTAAAAACAGTTGATTTGGCTTTTATTGGATTGATCCCAGGATGCTTGCTTGCAATGTACGGTCATCGACCTGTTACATTTTAACTATACACATATAGAAATGTTAAATAAGTCGCTTTGAATTTGGTAGTGGTCCAGAAAAGTATAGTTGTAAACTAGTATTCTTTCTGACTGGTATGTGGTTTTTCCTGCTGTTCACAATGTTAACAATCTACTCGTTGTACACGAGCATTGCGGTACATTCACCTACATAGTTAATGCATATAAATTAGGTATCACTAAAAAGTTAATTTATACTATAGCAATCAATGAGTAATTGAAATATTGTAATGGGTTTCACCACAAAGTCTGGGATCATTGAAACGTCATCATTAGCTAGGTGTTTGTTGATAATACAAAACAAAAATACGAAAAGTGATTTACATAAATTATACCTACTATCAAGTTGTATCATTCTGTTAAATCGGTGTAAGAGCCGATGCACTTTAGGCCTTCACCTAGCATACTCAGCTTTTCTTAGCGATAACTGACGCAAATTGGAAACACCAAAAAGCTATGAAATGATCTTTCACATCTTTAGCAACTCAGTATAAAGATTCCCCTTCAATATTTTTAGTCAGCGCTTTTTTGCGCATTCGCTGAAACATTAATCATTGCATCGTTGGCATGACGTGGAGGAGAGATTTGCTATCGAATATTTCAAGGGTCATCTTATCTTCTTTGACACTGTCAATTATACCGAGATAGTTATACATCATCATCAGGTATGAGACTTTAGAGCGCAATTTTTGCTAGTCTAGCATTTCTCTACAATTCGCTGCAATAAAGGAAAGCTCAAGATACTTAGAAGGCGAGGTATATTATATAGTATTTTTTTTTTTTTTTGCGTTGAGGCTGAGCCCGTAAGTACAGAAATCGGAAGAAAATTGCCCAGCTTGCCCTACTCCCCTGGAAGTACTCAGTAAATATTTGTAGCATCATACGGCAACTTCTCAACGATGAACATATGTATGTTATTGCTTTGACGTTGCGATCTGTTTCGCTCCAATTATCTAGTTGAGTATGCAACGATTATTGTTTTTCTTTGGTGTACCATTGTTTTATTAATTACAGAAATAATAAGTGATGTGTCTAACATTTATACGTAATATAAAACTGTAAATATTAAGAAAGCACTGCTTTAAGTAGCTAAATATGAAAGTTATAGTCCGGGCTGCATTACATTTGAACAACAGATGGAGCACGAGTCAGCTGACTACCGGGTACAAAGACGATGTCAGAAGTATCAGATATCGATTATCACTCATGCAAAAAATAAAAAAAAAAAACCTTGGGAACTCTACAAGTAACGATAAATTTAGCTTTAAATATGAAATTGAAAATTCTCTTCTCAATATCAATATTAATAGAGTCTACAATCTCCCTTGTTGTCTAATGCCAGTACCTGCTACCTGCTTCAATTGGGTCACCCTATATATAGTTAAAGTTCTGAAGTGTTTCTTTTATACCTTAATTGCATTTACAATCTAAGGGCCGCTTTCATAAAAGCCGGTAACCTCTAACCAGAGTTTAATTGACGTATTTTGTATGGTTAGCTGTCAAATTAATCGCCGATTAGGCTTAACCAGCTTTTATGAAAGTGGCCCTAAGTGAATACGAAACTCTGCCATTTCCACCAACTTACCGTTACAACCATTTGTGCCTAATTATGTATGTGAGAAATGTTGGAAATACACGAAGGCGGCAAGCGTTGACACACATTGGTAGCAAAGAAAAGCCGGTCGGTGCCACGAGTTGCTATGTATGTACATATGTTATGAGTGTGCTTTTCCATTTTTACCTCGTTAATTCGTAAGGAAGTTCATTCATAAAATTCGTTTAATTTTGCAATTTTTTTCTTTTTTTTTGCTACCTTTCAATGTGTGTGCTCGTTTTGTGACGTATTGTAACACTTCATTCATATATTACTTACATACATAAATATGTGTATTGAGGTCAATAATATTGAATGTAGGGAGTTTTTTTTTTTAATCTTTTCCGGATTATGGTCAAAATACCTGCGATAGCTCGTAGAAAAAAAAAAGACTAAGCGACAAATATTGCTCATGAAAAATATTATTACTTACGCTGATACTAAAAAAGACCAAAAGAAAACAAAAAATGTTTTCATACCATCAAACAACTAAATTTTTTTCATAAGGGTTCTTTTCATATTAGCATTTTGAAAAAGTAATGTGATCAATCAATTTTTTTTAAATTCTTCAGATATTTTTGCAAAAAAAAAATGTTAGGTTAGGTTAAAATCTTTTTGTCGTCTATAAATAATTCAGATGGCAGCTGAAACTAAATGTAAACTAAAACTTAGCATCTTTAAAGTATTCTAAAAAAAAATGTCGCTCCACCTTAATCGGTAAATACATACACACACCCATATATTCGATATTAAAAAATGTATGTGCCTGACAAGTGTTGTGGGTACAACACCGTGAATGAGTTTAACGTTGCCTCAATAGAAGTCACCTTAATATCAAAACAGCGTGACGTTTTTTGTTTTTTTATTTTGTTTTCTCTGTTGCATGCCATGCAAGAGTTGTATTCTACACTGGTTTTACATATTTCTTAAAAATTATCTACATTGTTAATTGCATTCATACATAATTGCGGCATATTCCGTTGTAGTTTATGATTACAAATCAGCATTTCAATTTAAATCTAAATTTTTACGGTATTATTATTCGAAGAATTCGTTGAAAACTAGAGCGAAATGTGGAAAGAGAACATTTTTTTTTGTTTTTTATTTTATTTTTGCTTGTTTTAGAGTGTCATTTTACACGTTACGAGCAACTTGATGACGTAGCTCCTCAACTAGGCAGCAGCGCCTCCTATCATTCGAATTAATTCATTGTTGGATTAAAAAAGATCCCGTTGAAGTGTGTCCTTAAGTTACTACGACTTTAACTCTGAAAATCGTTCACTCCACATACATAAGTCACATTTTGTTGTTGTGCCCAGAGTGGTATTCTGGCATAATTGGTGACCATTCTTCGTTATTTAATTGATCTTCAACTTATCGGTTTCTTTCATGAACTCTGTTAGGGTCCAATGATAATTTACCGAACACTTTTTCCAATGCCCCATTTGCTATAACTCTTGATGATCGTATGGCTGAGCACTAATATGCCAATTGTTTTCTCATATTCATTTTGCTGAGCTGTATCTTAAATTCTGCTCCTTTTAGTTTATACATCAGCCTTCTTTTAAAAATATTAGAGTATTCGAATGGCAATTAAACTTTTTTTCTAATTTTATTTCAGGACATTCGAGAACGTTGCGATCGTGAGGCTAACGAAAAACAATTTGGTACAATAGAATCAGAGAAACCGCATAATCGTTGTTTAAACAGATACAGAGATGTTAATCCATATGATCATTCGCGTATCGTCATACATAGAGGAAGTGTAGATTATATAAATGCCAATCTTGTTAAGGTACGTTTGTTATCAGACAAACAATATCATTGGACGAATGAAACATTAAAATTGTTCTTTCTTTTTTCATGCTCTCAGCTTGAACGTGCCGAACGAAAGTATATACTAACACAAGGACCACTAGTCGATACCGTTGGACACTTTTGGTTAATGGTATGGGAACAAAATACGAAAGCTATACTAATGTTAAATAAATTAATGGAAAAGAAACAAGTAAAATGTCACCATTACTGGCCGGATAGAAAAGGAAATGAAAATGCGCTTAAATTAAAAGAAGTTGGTTTGACTGTCGAATTTTTACGTTGTGAAGAATATAAAAATTTCTGCCGTCGATGGTTTAAGTAAGTTACGTTTTTTTTATAGAACTTTGTTTCACAACGAATCATCTTTTTGTTCAAATTTTAATTAGGTTAACAGATTGGGAATCCAATACAAGTCGTGAAATATTACAATTTCATTATACGACGTGGCCTGACTTTGGTATTCCCAGTTCACCAGTAGCGTTTTTACAATTTTTGAAACAAGTACGTGATTCTGGTGCACTTGATGCTGATGTGGGCCCAGCTGTAGTGCATTGTAGTGCCGGTATTGGACGTTCGGGCACATTTTGTTTGGTTGATTGTTGTCTAGTATTGGTTCGTATGCACAATTCTATAATATTTTGCTTATTGTAATTGTTTTAACGTCTCTTGTTTTGCAGATTGAAAAAGAAGGTGAAAGCAATGTCTCTGTTCAGGATGTACTTTATGAGCTACGCAGATATCGTATGGGTTTAATACAGACTGCAGATCAATTATATTTTTCCTATCAAGCAGTCATTGAGGGAATTAAATTATTGAAAGATCCCGTAAGTAAACCTACCTAATACCTACTGTTTTCGATTTTAACTTCGAATTTCGAAATTTGTTTTTATTGTTTATTTGTTTTGCATATTATTAACTACTTATTTATTTTTAATTTTATGAAAGGAATTTCTAAGCTACAAAGAAACGCCAATCGTAAGCAGTGACAATGACACAGACACAACCGGTGTTGGAGGTGGTAATAGTAATGAGATGCCACCACCACTCCCACCACGTACACATTCCCTAACACTGCCAATGGCCGGTTGCAGTGCCACCGGTTCGCTAACATTAAATTTACATGGCAAACCATTGCCAAAAATACCAGCTAGCGAAAGTTTCAACGATGATCTATACGCAATCAGCGATAATGCAAAACATCAACAACACAACAACGTCAGCGGTAGCGCCAAAGATGCGCTGAATAATTTCTTAAACAACGAAAAATCCACCGCTGAGAGTATGTCTAATAGACCTTTACCACCAATACCACAACAAGCACAACGTTCACAAAATTCATTAGAACGTGTACACGAATCCGATAGTGATGAGAACGAGTATTATGATAGCGACGATCGGAGTGACGATGATAATGAAAATGATGACGATGAGCTACTCGAAGGGCATAATTCTGATGATAATGATGTAGAAGATAAGAATGCTAATGCAGTTAAGGAACGTAATATAATGAATAATGAAATTAAATTAAATGGTACCGATGGCTCGAACATGAATCCAAGCGTGATCGGGTAAGTTAATAATGCACATTATACTTTATTTGTTTGGTTAATTATTAAAATAAATTTCCAATTTTTCTTCAGCAGGCCCGAAAATGAACTGAAACGGCGGAAACGAGTCGAACGCCAGGCCCATATTGAGCATACGGTTAACGAAATTAAACGAAAACAACGCGATGCAGAGGAGCGAAAGCAAGCAGCGAAAAAGCGAAGGTCATTAATTACCTATATTGCGGCGGGTGTTGTTGTAGGTGTGATTTGTGTGTATGCATATTCGAAGCTAGCCTAAGGCCAAATAAAAAACAAACAATTATGGTAAATAATTTAAAACAAAAAAAAAAAATTTGAGAGCGTCATAAAATTAAAAAAAAAATTGTGAAGAATTCCTTACCCCTGCCCTTCATGATGCATCAATTGATAGTTAACTTTTGTGTCGCGCACACATACATACATAAATACATACATAAAATTAAATATGTTTAGAACGCTCCATATTTACTACATACATATGTACAATGACACTCTCGCCAATAATAATATTTACAGACATACAAACTTATAAATAGTGCATACATATTTAACGATAATGTGAGTGTGCATGTGTGTTAACTTTAAGACACAGTTAAATATGTATTTAGTGCATATTTAAAACCAGGCTAAAAGTAAAACATTTTGCGTTATCATCCCATTATGTAAGTATGAATGCAGACTACGCAAACAAATGAAACATACATACATACATTCATATAATAAATAAATAGTAGCTACTAGAAATAGGTTTTTAGAATTTTATGAAAAACTGCATTGGATGAGAGTCATTCAATTATACATCTACATGACATTTAATGACACATATGAGGAATTAGATTTCAAGGTCGGATCACAAAAAGATCAAAAAGTTAACATTGGGAAGATAGTAGAAATATGTTGTTAGGGCAGAAATATTTGTACTATTTTATGAATAACTCGTAATTATAAATTTCATTAAAGAATTTACAAGAACTAATGTTCTCATAAATTATTAAAAATTATGGCTTGATAATCTTTTAATTTTTCTTTGAACGAATTAATACATATTCACAACAGCACTAAGGAGAGAAACATTTACTGTATAATTTTTTTTTTTTTGGGAATGTCTTGCCGGATTAGCTTTTTAATTTCAGTTGAATTTTATTCCCCTTACTTCCAAATAAATTTTATTTCTAATGAAAGGAAGTTTCAAATTAAACATTTTCTATATTTTCATCTGTTGGTTTTTACAAAAGATTTTCTAAACACTTTTTTTATGGATTTTAAATGCTTTAATGTTTAACATCGGAATTTAAGATCAGAAACTGTAAACTCCTTGAATTTTATATTTTCTTTTAATAACCCTACAAATTAAAAAAAAAACAAGCAGATTTTAATTTATTTCGCTCACAAATATTCACAAATACGTATATAACAAAAGAACCACACCCTATGCAACCCCGTTTATTTTATTTTTTAAATCTACAAATTTCAATATTTATATGTATATAGAAGCTCAGTGCATTTTCTTTTTTCTAAACTATCATGAAATCAAACAATTTTAAAATTATAGATACATATTAGTTCAATTTCATTTTATTTTATTTTTCTTAGTTTCTATTGTTTTAAAATTTTTTTTTCCACTGTGCATATCTATTTAGTTTTTTTAACCACAACAACAACAGTTTTTTTTCTTAAATAGTTTTCAAATTTCCCATCATTTTTAAATTTGTATTCTTTATTTTCAAGTGCGCAAAGCATAATTTATTAAAAAAAGAGTTAATTTAAAATATTATGTCATCTTACTCTTCATATAAGTATGAACAAAAAATTTATAATTTTTTTTAGGTTATGTTTTTTTTTATTTCCAACATTTTATTGTTTTTAATATATTTTTGAACGCACGTACACGTTTTTTTTGAAAACAAAAAGTTATAAATTTTCCTTCTGATTTTGCTGTTATCTTATTTTTTGTATTTAAAACTATTTTAAGCATAATTTTACTATATAATCATGAAAGTTAAAAGAATTTAGCTTATAATGAAGTTACTATCAAGTAGTCAATATTAGTTTGTCTTGTGTGTTTGAGTATTAAGCTGCAAGTACTTAGCTTTTCTTCAAAGAACATTTATAGAATTGCAGCACATTCATTACATACATACATACATACACACATATGCACATCAAATATGTATTTCTTCTTTGCTTGGTCTAATAATGCAGTGAACATTCAAGCATGCTACGAAAAAAAAGAAAAACAAATAAACACTACATAATAAAAAAAAGTTGCTGCAAATTTTTGCTTGATTTGTATATAAACATACATACACATGTATTGAACTGCAATAGACTGAAAGTATAACTGAAAAAAAATAAAAAATAAGAAACAACAACAAAAAACTCTAGAACAAATTGCGTCTGTAAATATTTACAATTCATGACATCATACAAATTAGTATATACACATACATACATATATTCCTGCATACATACATACTTATATGCATTCAAAATAAATTCATATACATACATACATATATTTGCTACATATACGACAAAACTAGTTTTAAGTTTTTTCCAGAAATCATGAAATATTTCGATTTCTATATACAAATTATTCTTTGCAGAAATTTTATCCGTAATTTTTTTTTTGCCTAAAATTATCAGCAACTCTTTTTTTGTTAGAACATTTCTTTATACATATTTTATTTCAGTTTAAAAATTGTCTACTCAAAGAGCAAATTATGAAAATTTATTTGTAGACATTTAATAATGCCTTATTCATTAAAAATAAAGAAAATATACATACTGTATTTGAGATTTTTCCAAAAAAAATTATTTGTTTATTTGTGTTTATTTAAAAAAAATTTTGTCAAGGTTGTGACCTTTTTGTATGAACCAATTTTTATATTTTTCAGACAGGTATAAAAACCATTCGTTGAAGTATTGAAATAGGGTTTTCGGATATGGCTGTAGGTCACTCCATCTCAAACAAAATCCACTCTCAACATATTTTTGAAAACTTCACAGTTCATAATTTGTTTTAACAATGACATATTGCAGCTGGAAATATTTTAAACTTGCCTTAAGATAGGACGATCTGCAAACAAATTCTGAGAGAGGTTTTGAGGCAATCAGAAAGCAAGTTGAGTCGGCCCGAAGATTAGTTGGGGTCTGGTTCAATGCGAGAGAGTAGCAGATTAATTCTGGCAAATGAATATTGTTTCTACGCGAATATTGGGTATTATTTAATACTATTCTAAGATGGGCGTTTTTTGCTTCGGCAACCCAAATAAAATTAACAAACTGTCCCTGACTCGAAAAATTCAATAGAAAATATAACATTTACAGGCCAATACACATTAATATAATAATTTTTAATAGCTGGAATTATTTTATTTATTTCAACTTTCAAGATTTGTTTGTTTTCTTTAATTTTTTTTTTTTTTACAAACTTCACTATGCCCTAAAACCACTTTTTAAAGCTCGCATTATAAACATTTACACCTATGAATACACCGCATATAATATTTTATATTGTATTTAAATATTAGTGTATATATAAAAACTACGCATGCGTATACTTATCAATTAAATTTTAAGTAAAATATAGCATTATATTTTAAGAACTATTTTGTGAAACGAAAAAAAGTAATTGTGTACGGTGGAGTGTGGAGTGTGGCGACTAAAACACGGCAGAGTAGTGCTGTGCTGGAAGAAAGATTGATGTTGGTTTTCCGATTTCCGCTGTTTGTTTTTTCCATTATCGTTACTCAAAAGAATTCGAAATTTTCAAACAGCGGACAGCAAAAGGAGTTTATACATGTATATCCGCGCCTATCTCAAACTCAATACTCGCTACATCAATAAACCAATTGAAAAATGAAATAACTCGTAGCTATATAACCGAGCTTCGGTTTCCGTTTCGACAGTTTAGAAACTGAGCTTTAACGGAACTCGATCGCTAAAGGAACCTTAGTCTAACGTCAGCAAAGTTGTTTGGTTTGGAATTTTTGGATAGTTTAATGTTGGCCGTTCTTTATTCATTATATCGATGTTAGATATAATTTATTCTGACCGCCTAAAACTTTGATTCCGGCACCACTCGTTTATTATTCTTGTTCCATAACCCTATAATTAATAAAAATTAAAATTGTTTCCGAAATTCGTACGAGTATATTACAAACAAAAAATTACACTGAAGATGAAAGATTACTTGAAATTATCTTTATAAAATGATGGAATTAAAATTTTGGAGTTGTATGC
The DNA here is from genome assembly GCA_951509765.1 of Sphenella marginata. Taxonomy (NCBI): domain Eukaryota; kingdom Metazoa; phylum Arthropoda; class Insecta; order Diptera; family Tephritidae; genus Sphenella; species Sphenella marginata. The sequence goes on from OX608082.1 coordinate 21,381,371, forward strand.
AAAATAAAATAATTTGCGTGGATTTAAACAAAAAAATTTAAAACTGGATTGAATTTTATATTAGAGTCCCACCGAAGCTGTACCGAACGTTCGGTCTAGAACTGCTAAAATTTGCATAAGTTAAAATATCCATATACATACATACCTTTTTTTTAGGTTTCAAATAATTTTGGCTAAAATCAACTCACATTTGAATGAAGGTATGGGTATGCAAACCGGGTATTGTCAATAAAAACGTTTCAATAACAGTTCACGTTCGAAATAAAAATCTTTTTTTTTAAGGAACATGAAAATGCTGTGGATCAAAACCGAACGTTGGGATCGGGCTCTAATGCTCATATCGACGGCTGAATGGAAAATCACTCTATGATGTGTTTTTGGGGAAACAAATTTAAATAGAGCGTGCTTGAAAAAATCACCCATTTAGCCGTCGATAAGTTATCCATTAGCTGTGTTCGGTGATGACAAAATTTTTAAAACTTTATAAAATTTTTAACTTTCATTTAATTGGGTGAAAGAGTTGCAAGGTTTTTGCGGGGGAATTCCACTTGGTAAAACTTGCAAGTAAAAAACAGCTGTTCAGTGAAAACTTTTATACTTTTTGCGTTTCGAAAGAGTTCTACGTCATTCTCACTTTGCTCACACTTTTTTATAAGTTTTCTCACCGAACATAGCTACTTATTTGAATTTTTTAATTTACAGCAAAAGTTTTTCACTGTAGCCAACAAGTTAATACGTTGAAAGTGATGAAGTTTTCAAAACAAACTAATTAAGATATCATGAAATATGAAAGTTGAAAAGAACAATTGACATAAGTATGAGTGTTACACAAATAAATGTACATTAGACCGTATAAAAAAAGAAAATTCTTATACTCGCTTGCGTACTGCAGCATTTTTTGCTACGGTCTTCTATACATACATAGGTACACAGAATTATAATTGTATTGTTTGATCCCACAAATAAACCTAATAACAAAAAATTTATTTTTATACATATGTAACGCAAGTTGAAATAAATTATAGTAGCTTCTAATAAAGAAGTGTAAGCATTTCTAATTAAGTATATATCAAACAAGAATTCTGTAACCCATTAAAAACAATACAAAATACATAAAAAAAAACATATATACCTATGTTTTAGCTACGAAAATACAGAAAAATAATAAACATGAAAAAAATAAGAAGAAAAAACAGAAAGACTATTTTGAAAATTATTACAGAGCAAATCAGTAAAAAAAAAAAATTCAGTGTAAGTCAGTTGTAATATTTTCTCTAGGCAGCAAAATTTTGTTGGGGAAAGGCATTTTGAATCATTGGATTTTTTTTCTATACTAAAAATTTTACTTTTATTCTTTTGAAACTTGTGCTGCCCTCATCAGAGCTTTCTCAAATTTTTGTAAAATTTCATTGGTCAAACTAACTCAAAATCATATAAAGATTATGAAACAAAAATATTCCCTAAAAGTATGCAACATTTATTGAGCAACTAGAAGCACTATTTATAAATTAAGTTATGTAACTAAAATTCTTCTAAAAATTTTTATATTAAAATTGTTTGTATTCTCTGTTTTTTGTATGTGTTTTTTCAGACGAATGAAGATGAAAAGATTTATTGATGATGTGGCATGAATGTGGATTTGATGTATGTTGGATGTTGGGCGTAAATGGATGGTGGATGGTGTGTTTTATGAAGATGAACGTATGATGAAAACTAATGCCTCTAATTTGAAAACATTTCTGACACCTTTGCACAATCATTAGCGTTATGTTCGCACGCAGCTGAGAATAATTTAATTTAATTAACCAAATATAAAAAGAGGTGTTTTACCGATATACCACATAATAGCATTTATACATATACATACATACATATATACTGACGTAATCATTCATATGTATGTATGCACATCCATACTTAAGTTTATAAAACTATGCTCATATCGACGCAAGGGAGCCGTAGGTTAAGTCTGGTAAGTCGGATTGATATGCTTTAAAGTGAATACCACTAGCTACGTTTATATTACTGTCGTAAGATTCCCGACATCAACCAAATTTTATAGATAGCTCAATTCGTGCGCCACCTAGCTCACCGGGAAGTTACTCAAAAATCGATTGCAAGATTCGTCCCTCCTTTTCAAGAATTTTATGTTCTCTCAATTAGCGCAACATCTAGCGGAATTTTCGTGTACAGCGTATTGCATTGACTTCAGTTGTTGACCTATATTCCAAGCTTCAATTCTTCAGATTACTGTAAATTTATTTAAAAATTAATCGCAAGGATCCATCAAGTTTTAAAAGGATTTTATCTATATCTCGATCTGTGCGCCACCTAGCATTTTTATCCACTTTCATTGTAATGTGCGGTTCTGAATTATGTGCCGGATTTCAAATTTCAAGGCCTATGGTAGGTTGCCTTGTATGGAAGGGAGCGGACAGGCGCGAAACGAAGTTAATGGAAATGGCTCCTGATCACGGAACGTCTACGATGGTATGTATATGTTTTTATTTGAAAGAATAACATATAGACTTGTTCCAAGGCTGTTGGCAAGAAATTTTGGAAACTGACCATACTCGCATATGATCAGAAAATCGTGGTAAGCACGATGTGATATTTCCAGCATTGGAAGAAGACCGATTCGTTGAATTCGCGCCCCGGCGGGAGCTGAAAATATTCTATACTTGTCATTGTTACATTTCTTGTTTGGAAGAGGTGATGGTGAAGAGAGAATTACAACAACAACAGAGAATTACGCAAAACTCTTGTTATCACAAAAGGAAACAGTTTATGGTGAAAAGGAACTCGCAAGCAAAACAGCTGTTGCTTCTTTTCATTCTGTAATAACTCAATGTTTTTATTGTTATTTTCTATGCCGCTAGCGCTGCGTTGTTTAGTTTGTATAATAATTTGTATTATTATGTAAGCTTTTTAAATAAATAAATATTGTTATTTTGTTAAGCCACGATCAGCTGTTTTCAAATATATTGCTATTGACACCACAATAACAATTATTGGCAGCACTTTTTCACTATGATACCGAAAACACTCAATTATCGAAGGCAAAAAATGTCGGAACACAAAATTATCGCTTATTTACTCACATCACTAGCATACAGTCATAGCAGCAAACGTCAAAAAGTAGACAAAAGAAAAACTTTTAATACGCGATTTTATCAAGTGTTTAAAATTAGTTTATAGTTATTTTCTTGACTATTTGTAACAAATTCCTTTAAAGACACATTTTCCAGGAAAGTATAAAAGAGTAGGCATTGGTGAAAGATGATGCCCGCTGCTGAAGAGGCACAAATTTCAAAGCTTCTCTCTAGGGTGAGTGTGCTATTTCAAGATCACAATTACTATTTGTCCTACGCAGAAGAGATGAATAGATAATAGATGAATGTACATTTATTTTCAGTATAAAAACGTAAATGCTACAAAAAAAGATGTTATTGACGTAATAAGCGAGTATCGGTCTTTGGCCTACAATTTGCAAAAATTTGGTAAGTTGGAGTGGGTGTTGGTCGTAACCCAAATTCTAGTTTTATAGTACACCATACATACATATGTATGCATTCCTTTTCGTGTACATATGTAAACTGGCCATATTATATTATATGTATTTATTTATTATTTTGTGATTCTTAGTGTTCAACGACGGAAGCACCAAAGACCTTTTCAATTTGGCTGGTACTATACCTGTTGTCTACAAAAGTGAGTATACCTACATTTAATTGTCATTTTAACTAGTTTGCTATAATATTTTAACTCTTCAGATAACACTTACTACATTCCCATTTGCATATGGTTAATGGACACCCATCCACAAAATGCACCAATGTGCTTTGTCAAGCCAACACCGACAATGCAAATTAAAGTTTCCATGTATGTAGATCATAATGGAAAAATATATTTGCCATATCTACATGATTGGCAACCGGTAAGTGAAGTTCACCGAATCGGGAAATCATCGCTAACACTCCCATAAACTTTTCATAAAACGGCGGTAAATCGCCTGGTACTTCTGTAGTTTTATCGTTTTCATTTCTTTACTTTCAGCACACATCGGATTTACTATCGCTGATACAAGTAATGATATTAACATTTGGTGATCATCCACCAGTATTTTCAAAACCAAAAGATCAACCGCCCAATCCCTATCCAGGTAGTTAACACTTTATATCAAAACGTTCACTATGAAAACAACTAAATTTTACAGGGTTTCCTACACCCGGAGGCGCCGGCTATCCGCCTTATCCTACAGCGGGTGCAGCCGGTGGAGGAAATTTTCCACCATACCCACCAGCCAGTAATTTCGGACCATATCCACCGTATCCTACAGGAGGTAATCCAGCTGCAGCCAACTCAAACGTAGGTGGAGCCAGTTATCCACCATATATGAACTTCCCCCAAGTTCCTGGCTATAATGCGGGCTATGTAAGAAACTTTCGACATTTGAAAAAAGAAAATGCTAATAATATATCTATTTTTGTTTTGTTCAATAGAACCCTTCAACGCCAAGCTCTACTGGTACCATTACGGAGGAGCATATTAAAGCCTCGCTCATTAGCGCTGTAGAAGATAAGCTAAGACGTCGTTTACAAGAGAAGGTTAATCAGTATCAAGCTGAAATTGAAACACTCAACCGAACCAAGCAGGAATTGGTAGAGGGTAGTAGCAAGATTGAGAATGTTATTGCGCGCCTTAATAGAGAAGAAGTAAGTGACTGAATATGAATGCCTAATCACAGCTCAAATTATGTTTGCACCCCTTTAGGTTGAGCTTCAAAAAAATATAAATATTTTACGTGATAAAGAGCAAGAACTTGAAAAGAGTTTAGAAGCGTTAGAGATATCCGACGGCATTGATCCTGATGAAGCTGTTACTACAACAGCACCACTTTACAGACAGTACGTATTCAATATTAAACTTTTATTAGGAAGCCTCTCCCATTATTTGTGTGCCATTTCACGTGAAATTAAATACGTTGATCATCATATACATATACGACATTTCTAAATTTATAAATTCGTGAGTTCATTTAATAACTGATTATTTTGCTGTTTGTAACGCCAAAAAAGCACGCATTATATACATAGTATGTACGTAAAACAACCATCGAGTTGAACTTCATTACCTTGCGCTTACTTCTCTCCCTTTTGTCAACAAACACTGACCATCATTTCACTCCAAAAAAAAAAACATCCATTGGATGAATTGTGTTGCTAATATATTTGTACTGTGGCAGTTCATAATAATTAAATTTTTCTCAATCCCACACAGATTGCTCAATGCTTATGCTGAGGAAGCTGCAATTGAGGATGCCATTTATTATTTGGGGGAAGCCTTACGAAGTGGTGTCATCGATTTGGAAACTTTCCTGAAACATGTACGCCAATTGTCACGTAAACAATTTATGCTACGCGCTTTAATGCAAAAATGTAGACAAAAGGCTGGCCTGGCTGGATAAATGAACACAAACAAAAAGTTCACAAGAGCAAGACTAATTTGTTGGATGAGTAAAGAAATAAAACACATAAACGATATATTGGAATTTATAGGTACATATTCGACAAACTATCAGATTATTAATTATTATAAATGCAAATATAGAAAGTTGAAACAAAATACATATATGAAATAAAGAAAGAAATTTATGGCACCAAGAACAAATCCATATGTATCTAACTATGCCTATTAAAATATTTGTAATTATTAATACACACACGTAAATTTATCGTATTTTAACTTTATTTACCAAAATGTTTTTAAATACGAATGTAAAATATTAGAAATGCATATAGTAAAAAAAAGTTCACATCAAACAAGTTTCTATTTATGCGTTTACATTTGAGGAATCCCGGTACGTAAACTAAACATCGCTCACATATTTATACATATATTCCCACTGAGAGCATTAGAAAAACCACTCCAAAACCAAGAAATATTGAAGCGCATAAACTTATTGATAGTTCCTTAAATAGAGTGCTCTCCTTTGAATTTCGTGGGCGTGACACCACAAACACGAAAAACCAAGCGGTGAAAAATGTGCCAATTGTCAACAGCACAGTTGCCAAATGTGGAAATACTGCCGGATTTACAGGTGCAATGTAACGCTGCATTGTCTCCATTTTACTATAAATCTGTAGTGAAATAAATGTTCAATATATACTGATATTATAACAAATTGGATGCCTTTTATTATTACTTGTTTATAACAGAACAGAAAGGTTTTATTTTTTCAGGGTGGAATGTCAATTTTACCGCAACTTGACACATACGTGGCCCGGCTGTAAATACTAGGGAAGTGTATTTACAATCGACTTCTGACTTTGTTGTTCAATTCGTAGGATTTATGTCATGCGATATATAGCACAAGTGGCGTTTTACACCGGGAAATTGTTGAATTCCGCCTTACATGTTTGGACCCTTTGCCTCTGCAAAAACCAACCGCCTCGTTTGCAAAGTATTGTTGTGATATGATATTTTTTCATTGCAATTTAACTTATGACACTTACACCGGTGTGTCTGGGGAATTACTTACTCGAGATCGTAAAGTCAATGAAATAATGTAGACTAAACGTGGATGGCGATTTTAATGTAGGCGCAAGCCTTGATTTACTTGTCAATTTAGAAAGTACAGTTTTTATATATATATATATTTAGAGAGCGTTTTACATTTCATAGAATGCGTGTTACACTTGCGCAAGAACCCGACAAACTGATGATATTTCAAACATTACCGTTTCTAGCTGTAGAGTGTAGAGTTGTCTTTCTATGGTATCCCTGAAGGGTTGTATTCTCATCAGTGATGTGTAATTATGTACGTGACAACTCGGCCTTTCCTGACTAGAGATCGGCCTCGATGTCTTCGTCGTTGGTTACTTCAATGTCTAACTCAGGGCTGGTACTACACCACGGTTTAATTTTATCAACGGTGTAGACTGAACAGAACTTTTTCGACGTGATTTGATAACCCGGTATATCCTCGAGTAGATATCTATCGTTGCCCAATGATTTGCGTATAATATATGGACCACGATACTTCGGTTCAAGTTTTCTTGATTCGCCTGTGGCTGCAGGCTCATTTTCTATGACGACGATATCATTTTCGGAATAAACTTTCGGTGTTTTATGTTTACGGTCAAATCGTTGTTTCCATTTTTCTTGTTCGTTGCGTATGTTGACTGTAGCTTTTTCGCGTTTATCATTGATGTTTGTTGTAGATTCTCGTTCAATGTCATCATGGATTGCTGCGATTATTTGATTTTGTATGACGTCTCTTAGATTGAAGTCAAATACAAGTTGATTTGGGCTAAAACCCGTCGTTGAATTATTTTGGGAGTTAACGGTCCATTGCAAATCTCGGAGCGTTAAATCCCAATCTTTCGGCTCTTCGATCGTTGTTCGTATGAAGGAAAGTATTACCTGATTGGCACGTTCTACTTGGCCATTCGCTCTTGGCGTGCGTACTGCCGTTTTAATATGTTGAATGTTGTTATTTTCGCAATAGGATTCGAAAGCCTTGGACGTAAATGCCGTACCTCTGTCAGATACGATCTGCGCTGGAAGTCCAAAGTAGCTGGTTATTTCGTTTAAAGTCTTCAATACGTGAACCGTTTTAGTATCTCGCACGGCTTTTACTATCAGAAATTTACTAAATGCATCAGAAATTGCGAGGACGTAGCAATTTCCACGTTTGCTTCGTACAAATGGACCCATGTGGTCTATGTGCACACGGTAAAATGGTATTGGTTTTACTTCGCTATAGTGTAGACTACCTTCAGTTTTCCCTGATCGTTGTTTTTTATAGCAACATTCGACGCACGCTGTTATGTATTGTTTGACATATTTCCGCATTTGTGGGAACCAATATGCCTGCCTGAGACGCTCTAACGTTTTATCTACGGCTTGATGACCTGTTTTATCATGACAATATTGTAGAATTCGCCAACGTACAGCTTTTGGAACAACAAACCTAAGTCCTTCTGGCTGCTTTCGATATAAACGATGATTTTGTATTTGATATTCCTGTTTTATGTTTTTCACCTCAGATGATTTAACCGAACCATTTAAAATCGATATTATTTCTCGAAGTTTCTCATCTTGTAACTGCATCGTCAGTAACCAGTCATCTATCTTTGTGGTTACCTTGAAGACTAATCCAGCTGGTTCGACCTCCCTACTGGGTTCGTTCGGCATGCGACTTAACGCATCAACGTGTTGAAGACGTGAACCTTCACGATGAGTACATTCGAAATCGTATTCAAGTAACTTAAGCCACCAACGAGCAACTTTTGGCTTAAGCTCCTTGTTGTCTTTAACTTGTGCTACAGCCGAGCAATCTGTGATTACACGGAAACGCTTACCTAATAGGTATATACGAAATCGTTCTAGAGTTTCCACAACGGCTAGAACTTCCAGTTCATAACTATGATAGTTATTTTCGCTACTTGTACAGTGACGACTGTAATAAAAGACAGGCTTCCAATTTTTACCGTCCGATGACTGTAACAACACACCCGCAAGGCCAACGCTGCTTGCATCAGTGTGAACTTCATGTTCCGCGTTAGGGTCGTATAAAGCGAGAATAGGCTCTGCTGCTAACGCATTAATAAGCTTAGTAAAGGCATTTTGCTGGTCTTCACCCCAAACAAAATTATCGACAACTTCTTTGTGTAAAAGTTTCGTTAACGGTTTCGCAGTTATGGAATAATTTTCAACAAATTTACGGAAAAATCCTGTCAGGCCAAGGAATCTTCTTACCTCCGTAACGTTTTTTGGTATAGGAAAATTTAAAATTGCGTTAATTTTCGACTTACCAGGCGTTATTCCATTCTTGTCTATAACATGTCCCAAATGTTCAATTTTCTTTTCTAAAAACTTACACTTATCGATGTGTAACGTGAGATTTGCGTCGTTTAATAAAACTAAAAATTTCTGTAATCGACTAAGTCCTTCTTCAACCGTTTTACTTGGTATAATTACATCGTCTAAATACACAAGCACTTCATTAGGTGGCATTTTTGAAACAATATTATTCATTACGCATTGAAACACTGCTGGTGCATTAACTAAACCAAAAGGCATTCTATTGAACTCGTAATGTCCTTCTGTAGTCACAAACGCGGTATATTTTTTTGAATTTTCGTCAATCTCGATCTGATGATAACCCATTCTTAAGTCGAGGGTCGTAAAATACGTATTTCCGGCTAACTGGGCAAATTGCTCTTCCATGTTAGGCATCGGATATGGCTGTTTTATTGTTATTTTATTTAAACATCTATAATCGATACATAATCGATGACCACCGTTTTTCTTATTTACGAGTACAACCGGCGAGGAGTACGGCGATTCACTTGGACGTATTATGTCATTTTCGAGTAGTTCCGAAACTATTCCCGAAATAATTGGTCTATTTGCAAATGGTACACGATACGGTTTGAGGCTTATAGGCACCTCACTATTAACTTTTATACTCATTTTTGTGATCGAACATTTACCGATTTCCGAAATATTATTAGAGAACACGTGACTATAATTGTTTATCAATCGTTTGAGTTTATCATATTCGTATTCGTTTAAATCTGCAGAAGTATTAATCAATTGTATACGTTCAATTGTACATTTTTCACCTTCAATAATTAATCGTTTATCGGCACGGCACAATACGTTCTTACCCAAGAGTACGTTTTCTTTTATTAGTTCATCGTCAATTATAAGTAAATCGGAGACAATTTTGTTTTTATCGATCACAAGCGGAACATTTATTTTTTCCGTACAAATGTATTCACCACCTGCAAACCCGTGTAGAGTGGTTTGACATTCTTCACACACCCCTACTTTATTCGCGAATGATTTTTTTATGAGAGTACATGTACTACCCGGATCAACGATGGATTTCGTTTCATGACCGTTCACTAAAATCATTTTTACAATACTTTCGGTATCTTTACGTTGAACTGTATTATCTGAAATTTTACGGACATCTTTTGTTTTTGATGTACACTTTTCGGTCGTATGAGAAGTACGATTACAATTCGCACAACGCTGCTTTTTCTGCGGTTCTGGGCAATTAGTCGAATAATGTCCCAATTTTGCACAATTATAGCACTTAACATTTTCCAAAACTACCTTTGGACGTGATGATACTGTTTGTTGTTTATCGTTTATATTCGATTCACGCGTATCTTTGAAATTACGCGACGGTTGTATGTTATTTGAAAATTTTTGACCAATAGGTTTTGGTTCATTATAAACACAATAGCTTACTATGTCTCGCAGTAAGTCTTGACAACATTTATATTCGTTCGAAATTTTCCTTTTCAAGTCAATATCGTTTATACCATTAACAACATGACGCACAATACTAGACTCCGGTAGTCCACCTTTCGTCCCGATTGCTAACATACGGTAATAATATTCGGTCGGTGTTTCCGCGTTTTTACGTTTAGTTTGAGACATTTTCAAACGTACATCAGCTTCGTTATCTATGCATGGAAAATCTAATAAAAATTTACTTAAGAATTGTGGCCACGAAATAAACACACATTGTTGTGAATCGATCCACAATTTAGCAGATCCACGCATTTTTTGTTGTAATGCAAAGAGCAATACACTTTCGTTCCATTTATAGGTGTCTCTTAAAAGTTCTACACGTTTAACGAATTGACGCGAATTTAACGATTTGTCTGAAGCCGGATCAAATATTGGCAACAGTTCAATTATATCTCGTACATGACTTTGATAAGGTGAATTATTATAATGCATCACTGGCGGATATTGACCATAAGCGTATGGAATATTTGGCTGCGGTGCAGCATTATACACATTACTATAAGTAACTGGCACACTAGTATACATCGTATTATTTCGAATATTTTGATTTGGTACAGCATTGAATGCATGACCCGTATTGGCCGATTCCCATTGCGAAGGAATGCCTTGTGACGCGAACGATGAAATATTATTTGACGCGGTAGTGTACACTGCGGGTACGGGTGACGATGGAATTAAATGTTCATAATTGGTCGACATGACGGTTGGTTGACTAGGAGTAGAGAATTGCAAATGCAAATCCGCGATCGTTCTTTCTAAATCCGAGACGCGTTGTATTACCGAGAAATTATTTCGCGTTAAAGTTGGTTCTTCACCATTAATTACTTCATTCACATGTTCCATTAAACGTTCAACAAGTTCATTTTTTCGCCCCGACGTAGGCAATCCTAGTTGTTTACATTCTTTTCGTAGTTCTTGTAAATTCTTTTTACGCAAAGACATTTTGGCACTTATGTTTTGATTATTGTTATTCGTATTGATCTAGTTAGACTTTTTATACGAGCCAACTGTTACACCGCTCTGATAAAGATAACACGAGCACACAAAATTGAATAGCAATATTTCTGTATTTATCTCACTTGGCTTTATAATATACTTTTGTATACGTTATATGATCGTCTTTTTCTAACACATTCTTTTCTCATACCTCAACCGAACGTGAGATGAAGCTTAAAAATATTTTTTTGTTTTTTTTTCACGAAGTTACGTTGTAGCTTATACGATGCTACTTACACAGCTTAGCAACAGCTGAAAACGTTAAACCGAATTGTACGCGACGAAACTGCAACACGACAGGCAAAGCGTATGCCCACGACAGCTTAACAACCGAATATGCGACGTTAGCTCGAATTCTGTACAGCGACACTGTAATCACGATGAACAACGCGTATGTTCACAACAGTACGGTAACAGAATGTACATTAGTTCAAATTCTATGCAATGATACTGTATTCACGATGGGCAAAACGTATGTCCACAACAGCACAGCAACAGAAATCACGATGTTGCACGCATATGTATGTACACATGTGTGTCATTGCAAATTATAACGCACGTTGTCGAACCTGCACAAACATGTTTCGTATGCGAAAATACACATATTTTCGTATATGTAAATTACCACAGCTAATTTATAACTTTTCTTATTGCTTTAAATTGTCACTTTCACAGTTCCTGGTTTTCGGTAACACTCGCGTAGTAGGTAGAGTCCCGTCCTACTTCTGAACTGACACTTACACCGGTGTGTCTGGGGAATTACTTACTCGAGATCGTAAAGTCAATGAAATAATGTAGACTAAACGTGGATGGCGATTTTAATGTAGGCGCAAGCCTTGATTTACTTGTCAATTTAGAAAGTACAGTTTTTATATATATATATATTTAGAGAGCGTTTTACATTTCATAGAATGCGTGTTACACTTGCGCAAGAACCCGACAAACTGATGATATTTCAAACATTACCGTTTCTAGCTGTAGAGTGTAGAGTTGTCTTTCTATGGTATCCCTGAAGGGTTGTATTCTCATCAGTGATGTGTAATTATGTACGTGACACTTATTTACCTTGAAAGAATGGGTAATCGTTGCGATGGACTACCGAGCGCTAATATTTACACAAGAATGTCGGGAGGGGTCTCAAAAGACGCGTCTCGGTCCCAGGATCAGGAATATAACTCCGCTCAACCGATATTTTCATTATTTTGTAAAATATTTGCGAAAAACCGAAAAATAACCCGGGTTTAGGGACCTGATCCATGTTTTTTATGTGCAGAAAACCCTTCCGCGTAGGCGGCCTTCGGCCGCGCTTCAATAAATAACCCTGGGCTACGCCATTCCAACTCCGGGTGGTTGCCCTGAACGGTGGCAACATGCCACCGTTCCGACTCTATGGGTCATTTTTTTCTCACAGGGTAATGTGATTACAACAACCACATGAAAATGACAGAAAATTCTGAACTTTAACTGCAAATATCTCGCAAACTACTAAAAATATCGGTTGAGCGGAGTTATATTCGTGATCCTGGGACCGAGACGCGTCTTTTGAGACCCCTCCCGACATTCTTGTGTAAATATTAGCGCTCGGTAGTCCATCGCAACGATTACCAAAGAATGAAGCTCCATTCTACTTATGAGCTGACAAAAAATTTTAAAGCTGCTTGTGGGCCTAAAGGACAGGCTTATCTAAAAGTGAAGTCGTTACCGTCAGTACATTCATGTTATACCATGATATATTGTTATGGCTTGTACTTTTAAGAGCTTTCATGCCATGCAACTCTGCGCGTTACGAATACACGGATGGAGTAGAACAAAAATAAAAATCGTAGCGGTCCATGGAATATTTTGAGCAAAATTTAGCATTCGAAGCACAAAAAATCAACATATTTCAATGCTACAAATACAACTTTACCACAAATGGACGAGGTAAGAACGAATCAAAAATACTTTTACCAAAAATATACTTTACGTATAACTAAAATAAAATATGTTGCAGGTTGATATAGATGGGGAAGATTACAATGAGCTTGAGGCCAGGCTATACGGACAAATACACCATGAGGCTGCGAATGAGACAACAACGGCACAAGGTGTAAATAATGCGGCCGAAACTACACCAACGGATAGCAATGGCCTGGAGAAAAGGGTAGAGGTAGAGGTGGAACGTATTGTTACCACAAGGAGCGTGGTGAATCGCCCAACGAACGCGAGTAGAGTGCCAGAAACGCGTTATTGGGTCAAAGGTGCAGGAGCGAGTGGCAATGCAAGTGTAAATCAAAATTTTAAAAGTAATGGTAACATACCCCAAAATTATTGTTTTGAGCTTTGTACTAATATATGTATATTTTTATTAATAACAGACCCAAAAACAGCAACAAATGTAAGCCCAGTATTAGTAGATACGGGTGGGAAAAGCAAGGCAGTGATTGCCGAGGACCCGAAAAATATCGAATATCATGTCCCAACTCCCGATGTTACTCAGCTACTAAAACGGTCTGAACAAACAGAACACCAACATGAGGAAGAGGAAGAAATTGAACCAGAAAATTCTTCCGGTGGGGAATTGCTTCTTAATCCAGCTGCATTAGTGAAAAATATAAAAGCAAATAAAAAGAAAAATAAAAACAAAAAGAAAAATCCAATCCAACCACATCTGGCACGTAAGGGCCCTTTTCAACAACAGGAAACAAAATTACAGAAAGCCATTTTGGTTAAAACAAAAAAACAAAAATCCCAAAATGTGCGCGATAAAGCACGCAAAGGAATTTTAAGGGCCAATGAAACAATTGTGTTGGAGTCATCAGAAGAAGACAACAATGAGAGTGACAATGAGTGTGGTGTTGAAATTGATGATGATGTTGTCTTGATACCAACGAAGCCGCCACCTTTAATTACACTCTTGGATAGCGACAATGATGAGCAAAAGGTTTCAGGCGGAACACTCCAGCTAGGAGAGGAAGAGAATGCTATGGACGCTTCTGATGTTGTCATAGAAAAGAAAATAGTTAAATCCACCATTACTAAACCCATGGAAGTACGTAGTAATGCTGCAATAACTAGTGATGTAGTGGAGAAGCGTGTTGGTGAACAAATACCAAGTCGATGTACGTCACCAAGCTCAGTGTTATCTTCAGATGATTTCATAGGACAATCTGATCGTCGTCGTTTAGTCGTTGCGGACAATTGTATGGCAGATGATCAAGATTTGGCCTTACTCACCGCTGATGTGGATAGTTTAATGCAGGCACCCACAGTGGTTCAGACAAAGAAATCAAAGAAAAACAATGCAGATATAACGCAGGTCGCTACAGATGATGTTATATGCACTGCTGAATTCACTGCACCCGTAACTGCTTTAAATGCCATTACAATTACTAACAACGCGATCCCAGCAGACAAGCAAAATAAGAACCAATCAAATGATTATCGTGTGGAGCAGGCAGAATTTCGAGCATTAGACGTTTACGAAAGCGAATCTGATATAAATGATGGTGTATACTCCAAAGGTGGGGGTGGTGGTCGATCGAATACGATTATAAATGATATAGGCAGTAGCTCTGACGCGGATGATATACAGCAAACACCGACAAACAAAAAAATTAAACGACTCAGCAAACGGCGAACATCATCCTGTAATATTAATCGAAGCCAAGATGGCCATAGCACTGACGAGGAATATGATGATGATGCAAACATGGAAAGCGATGGTGTGGCTAAAACTTCAGTACCATATATAATGCGTGGAACAGCTGTAGAGCGTTGTAATAAAAAAATGCGTAAACGTACGCAATCTCTTAGTAGTCGACGAGCTTCAGGTTGTGGCGTTGTTTCTGCTACCGGGACTTTGTCAGACACAGAATTCATAGCAACATTAAATAGTTTAGTACAAGGACATACCACCACACCAGCTGCTGGTGATGAAAATGAGTTATTAAGCGGAAGCCAGATGCTAATCGAAAATCAAAAAGAAGCTGAAGCTCAATCAACTGAACATGAAGACCCAGAAGCAGAACTGCATTTAGACCACGAGCAAAACGCTGTGGAAAACGAGGAAGAAGAACAAGATCAGCCTCCACAATTCACAGCAATTCAACCAGCTAAATTAGAACCAGATCAAGAAAGCATAGCTTCGGTGCAAGTTATTGAACGTCCACCCCCACCAGCTTTTCTCTCTGAGGCAGTGCCAGATGAAGCAATGGCTGGGTTAGATAAGATTTTTGAATCAATTGATAACTTCGTTGAAAAACCTATCACAAAAAAGAGTACAAATTATGATAATGCTAGCTCTGATGACGAAATTGAGGTAGTACAACCACCGGTAACATCTTCTGAGCCAGATGCCAGCAGATATCACAATAATTTGCCTTCGAGTAATGTGGTATATAGTGAACGTGGTCCACAATTGGGTGGTATTGGTTGGAATGACGAAATGGTTAAATTTTATAATTTCTCATGGCATGGCGAGCATTTTTCGTTAATTGGAGTACATAATAAAATGGACAGTAAGTTAAAATATATATGTACTAGCCACCATTCAGAAATCTAATGTGTTTCATTTTTATACTAATAGAAGATCGTGATCTATGGAAAATTCAAAATGAAGATCGCTTTCCCAAAAAGCGTCCATATAGCAATTTGAAATGTTACAATTGTTGTGAATTCGGGCATACAAGAGCTAAGTGTACTCGACCCAAAAAACCGCTTATTTGTTATATGTGCGGTGAGAGTGGCCATTTAGAGCCACGTTGTCCCAACACAATTTGCTTGAGGGTAAGTTGCTTTAGTTTGGTTTGAAGATTTGTACGTAACGATTTTTTTTATATTTACAGTGTGGAAATAGAACACAGGTATTCACGCGCAGCTGCAATGCTTGTACATTCCAAAATCGGCTTATTTGCCCAATATGCAAAGTACGCGGACATGCGATTAATCTCTGCCCTGACAAATGGCGTCGTTACCACTCTACGGTAAGGTCTTAAAAAAACCATTTGTGCACATTTGTTAACTGTGACTAAATAAATATTTTGTACGATTCACGAGCTCAAGACCAGTTGGTAATAGTTATTAGTTTTAATATAATTACTACATTATCATTAAAATAAAAAATAAAAAATTATTATCTACTGGGCTTGAGCTCATTACACCTAATCAATAAGTAAAATGCCTCAAAAATCAAAAATAAGTAATTATATGTATAAATTCTAGACTCAGCCGAATGCACACCCTAATACCCATATTGAATTTAATCGACGTAAACTATGCTGCGTTTGCGGTGGGGTAGGCCATTTTTCCGATACCTGCCGCAGTCCAGCACGTTTCATGGACTATCCAGTTATTGTATCCCACGTTAAATCACATCAAAAATCATATGATGACTTGTTGTTTAAAACACCGTGGGTTGGTATCAAATTCAATTTACTTTATCGTCCTGGCGACCCATACACTTTCCGTATGGCTGAAAAAACGCAGCCCGATGATTATTATGGACGTTTTCTGAAGGTGGTGGGCCTAGGTCATTTGATAAATCGCAAGAGGCCATTTAGTAGTTTAGAAGATGCATCGACACCATCAAAACAAGCTAAAAGCTACAAAGGGCACTATCAGCCAAATCCGTATGGTAATAAAGCAAGAGAAGATGCGGAGTCGTTGGGAAATGTGGTTGAAATGGAGCAAGGATCAGCACCAGAACAGGTAATTATTTTGTTATATGCCTTCTTTTATTATGTACCTATTGGTTCAGTCAGTTACTAGGTCAGGGCAAGAAGTATTACAAAAAGGTTCATGTGAAATCATTTTTTATTTTGTTTCCTAATATATTTTATTTTATTCTCTGAAATTATTACAGGTACAAGAGGTAAGCGGTAGCGTAAATGAGAATGAAATAGGTACTCTGGAAAATTTTGGCAATGACGATGACGATCAAGGAATTGAAGCTTGCGAATCTAATGAAAATTCCACAGCAACGAATGTTAATAGCGGAGGTAATGAATTCAAAGCACCTAACGAAGTATCCGCTTCACCAGGCTCAATCCAAAATAAAGATCATTTAGCTATAGATTCAGATTCTAACTATAGTTTTTCCGAACATTTTGAAATGCCAGATCCAGTTGATGGTGAAAATATTGACATGCAAAATGAAGCAGGCGAAGATGTAACTTTAGATGACCAACCATCCACATCGGCGGCTGCTGCAGCTAGGCAAAACACATCAACAACAACAAAGCAGGTGCGAGAAATGGAACCCTTACCAGACTACATACCTTTGGCAGATACGAGCGATCTTAATACAAGTGACGACAACTTCGATGCACAAACTGGTATTTCGAAGCGTTTTGTTGCTGCCGATACTGATGATGACGATGAGAATGAAAATGTGCTGGATGCAACAACACAAGCATGCGCTAATATACCGTGCGAAGCAAAAATATATTTGACACAGTTTCATAGCAACTATTTATTATCACCAGATGGACACGATTTTTTGGTAAATAAATCAAAAGAATACAATATAAAAGCAAGGCTTGATTGGACTTCCGTTGGGCATGTGCTGGTCATATTTGGTTTGCCCCAACAACAGGATATATTTCATAAAGCATTACTCATCAAATGTCATGAGTTAATGGATCAGATGAACAACAAACAAATGAAACCCATTAAAGTACCGAGACGCATTGATGCACTCATACGTTTCTTGCGTGATAACATTTCACAGCTACAAAATGATTTGGGTGATGTTAATAATTTACAGAGGCGTATAAAGAATCTTGAGAAAACACATACTAAAGCGAATATGAAATTAGCAGAAAAATTTAGACGCTTACTTAATATGATATTGATCGGACAAGCGGGTCTTTGTGATGGCAATAAACATTTGGATAATTTAACAACTAATTTGAGATCGTTGATCAATGATTACCAATCTGAAAATTTGGTGCCACAGTCGCTACGCGCAGAGATTGATGCTCATGCTAAAATGATCTTCACATCGTATAGGCATAATAACTATCCCGAGCTAATACAAATTTATAATCAATTATCGAAAAATCAAAAACACAACATAAACATCGATCCATTGTTACTGGGTCAAAACATGTTAGATGTAACGCTAACACAAGAACAGCGTGCGCGTCTGGCACAACCAGTACCAACAGTAACCAATCAGCCGCAAACGCCATCAACACCAACCAATGCACTACAACAAGCTGTTAAGCGATTTGCAGATATGCCACAGAAAAAGGCGCCTTTTGTTGCTAATTCCCCGAATGCCCAAAAATCTAAACCAAAACAAAATTGGGCGCCCTTTGCTGGATCACCGAATGCATTTCAAAGGACAGGCACTTTCAATAACCACAGCAATAATAACAATAACACCAACAGAGTTACATTTAATTCGAATACACCAATAAAGCGGCAAAATATGCCTCCGCCACCATTCATAAATCCACAACAAAAATCAAGAGTCGTTACAAAATTTCATGAAAATCTACAGAAACAATACAACGCTTTCAATGATTTAATCCAAGCAGATATGTCCTCAGCAACTCCTGGTGGTGGTGGTGGTGGCGGCAACGCAAGAGCTTGTCATATGCAACAACAGCAAAAACAAAGCTATAGCGCAGTAAATAGCAGTAAACCAACAGCAGATATGCAACAGGGTCCCGCAAAAGGACCATCCGTTTTTTGGTCACGCGAATCAATGCGCTATTTAGATGAATGCTTACAAATGGCTGAATCAAATACAGAGTTATTGCAAAAGTTGCAACGCATACAAAGTAAATCTTTAGAGGGTGCACTCTCATATAATGATTATCGCGCTGTTATTAAATTACATGGCGCCATGGTAGGCAATTAAATTTTAAGAAGTTAGACTTTAGTCTTTGAAATGGTTAATGGTAATGAATTGACGACAATGATATACGACGGCTGACTATGTGGACCATAATGATAACTGACGATAACGATAATGGATGACGACATAACGACCTGATGATTTCTGTCGTTAAATAGTAAGAGGGAAATACTTGTTTAACAGTCAAATGAACACGTCTTCAGATTCAATTAAAGAAACCTTTACTTAAAAGTTGTCGGACTGTTAAAAGAATGCCCGTTTATCCTCTTGGCTAGACAGAAAAGTCATCATACAACATTTTAATTTTATTTTTAAGTTGTGCAAAAATGAATTTTTGTACAATTATTTCGAAGGTTTATGATTTAGTGACATTTTTTTCTTTAACATAAAAGAAGGAAAAAGAATTACCAGAAATGAAAACAAAGAAAAAAGAAATAAAACTTAATTTACGTATCTAGTATATAAAAAAGTAATGTGGTTTTATTATTAAATTGTTGTAATGGTAACTTTTCTCATACTATAGGGCTTAAAAAAAATTGTAAAAAAGTGTCAGAGATCGAAAGGCCCGTTGTTGTATAAATGAAATGATAAAAAAATGGTAACTTTTAGGTCACATACATTCGCATGGTAAGGTTGAAACTTTGACCCGCGGTTATTTTAAAAAACAACTTACATATGTATGTATATATACTTCACCTTACCGCAAATTTTCTTCTACCACGCCTTATTCTAGCAGTTGATTCAAAAACACACCAATTAAGCTGAATACGTATTCAATTATTGTTTAAATACGGCTTTTTTTGTACCAAATTTTTAATTCCGTTGTAGTTCGTAATCGTTATTTTAAATATCTCCCTCGCCGTGGTGAGAAAGTGTCCCTTCACAAGTATGTATGCTCTGAACCTCGGTTATAATTCTCTCTCTGCCGAAGTCCAGCCAAGCGTAAACATAACTTACCTTTGGTTCAACAAAAACTTCTAGATAAATCAAATTTCGAATGCATATCTTTGTTTAATTGCAATAAAAATCTATTTATTTATTCCATTTCGGAAAAATATTAAAATTAAAATTGTCTCTACAACTGAATACAAAATTTACTTAAGTATCGCCACAGTTCTAGTCCTTTTCCGAACTCAAGGACACATACTTGATTTTCAGTTATCCCAAAGCTTCCAGTGGTCCCTTGACTGTGACGAATATGGGGAGTTTCTTTTTTTTTACGTTTTAGTGTCCACAATGCAGCTTCTTAAGCCTCCACGCCTTGTAGCACTTTCATTTGAAGTTTTTTAATGTAACCAAAATCGTGTCAACTTTCCGCTTAGTTCGTTTGCCTTCGGTTAGTGAGAAATTTATAAGAATTTAAGTCCATGTACAAGGCTGTATCGTCAACATTCAGATATCGCAGTATAAGGCATAATAGAGCTAAGAATTATAGCTCACAACTAAAATAATTTACATATATAATTTTTAAATAGCTATTCAAAGTTCTAAAGACTATTTAATCTAAACTCTTAACAGCTAAACTCGCACTCCCACATCAACTAATTAGCAACGAAAAAACCAAGAAAAAACAAAAACGTTTACGCCGCCGAAGTCTGCTGTTGTTGTTCGGTTGTTGTGGAGCCGGCTGCCGATGCCTCTGTTGATTTTTCATTTATAGCCAACCAAGGGCAACGCTTTTGCAACTCCGCTCTGTATCTTGGATGACTGATGGCATATACGAAGGGATCAACACAAGCGACCATTTTACATGTACAAGCTGGTATCATAGTAACACCCGGCGTTAGTAAGCTCTTATCACCAAATGCGCCAATCAGTGACATTACACCATATGGCGTCCATGAAACAAAGAATAAGAAACAGATTGTAATGGCAGCCTTTGCTATACGTATTTCTGCAGACTCCTTACTTTTGTCAACATTCGATCGTAAAGACTCAACATTCATTTTCTTCGCTTGTTCTCGTAAGGCCTTCTCATGGCTGAAAACATGTCCCACAATTTGGCTGTAATAGAAGATGATCATCGAAGTGGGACAAACGAAGCTGCAAGTAAATATGGTTGCCACGAAGAGGCGCGTATCGAAGTTGTCCGTTAGATAGTCGAAAGTGCAGGATGTTAAATAGCCCTCTGAAATGAAAAGACAATATAAGAGGTATGTATTAGGAATCCGTTAATAAGAATATAAACGGTTTTGTTTAGTTCAGAGACAGTAAAACAGTTAACTTTGAAATTTGTTGTTGTTGTCTCATTGTCAGGTAAGCTTCTTTTCTGACATGACCTAGAAGGTACCATTGGTCATAGCAAAACGCTACCACGACAGTCGGGCAATACCGAAATTGAGTACTGGAGTGTAATCACAGTTTTCCCCAGCCCACAGTGATAGATATTATAATAGTAAGGACAAAAATATTCGCCGAAGGTTGTCGGATTAACGGTCCTTGGCCGGATATGAACTCGGTACTCTCTTGCGGTACTCCCCGACTGTCGTGGTAGCCATTTATAACCACTGAAACCTTCTGTCATGTTATACATTCTTCCTAAAAAATTGAAAAGATGGGAAATGAGAGGGGAGGGGCACCGTATCCGTAGACAAAACATCCATATTTACCCCACAAAGAGTGTTTTTCACCTCAGCCTCTGAGTAAAATTTGTGCGACTGGCAAACAGCCTACAATTTTTCTTTTCCTTCCGTTTCGTAGAAGGCCTTAAAAATCGTTAACAATCTTATGAGTATGGCAGCATTATTAAATGTGCAAATGAGTTAGCTAATGCGCGACTTCAAACACCAGCTGTCTTTGTTTGGCCAACAGCTACGAGCATAATTTTCACAGAAATCCATTTTAGTTCTGGTTGGAAGCAGTAGTAAAAGTGACGGCGTAAAATTATACGGATGCGTTTCGACAGCAAGCAATTGATTAGTATATCAATATATAGTTTTTTTCATGCTAAAAATTGAATAGTCGCTAAAGAAAAACGCAATAAAAGTGTGCATTAAAGTGAAAATAACTAAACAAATTAAAAAAACAACAGTTTAAGAAAAGGTGAATCAATTGATTTGTGAAATATTATGTAGCCTCATTTGTAATTCAATTTATTTGTGTTAATTCTCACAAGGGGAAGAAACAAAACTCAAACCAATGTGTGGACAAATGAATACGCTATAGAAAAGCATATGTAAAAGAAACAAATATAAACTGTGCACTTCTCTGTTTTCTGTATACTGTATGCATGTGTGAATGAAATGACACTATCAAGATTGCTAACTCTTTCAATAACATAAGCCTGCGAATGCATTTGAGTTAAAATTGAGTGCGTTTAGTTGCACCGCCTCCATTTCATTTGTTTTTTTTTCTTTGAGCGCACAGTATTACGGCAAATTTCGGTTTCTTTCTTGTTTTGCTAACGGAACGTGTCTTTCTCTGCAGGACATATTGGACAGGGTAGACAAACTGTAATGATTTAGGGGTGGTCAGACGAGTTGATCCCGAAACTTGTATTTTTTTTATATCACAATTTCTCGTAGTATGTAGTAACAACAAGAGCGACGTAGTTTGAGTGGTTATCAGTTAGCATTGGCAGCGATAAAAATATGGAGAACTCGTTTAGTCTCAGCAGCAGAGGCCTTGTATGTACAAACGTCTCTACCACTGACTACGACGCCGGCTTCAGCTTTGAGTGCATGTGTATGTTTATTATCGTGGCACGTACAGTGGGTTTGTACACATCAAGTTTCGAATTACATATTCTGCAAAGTAAACACTGGGCTCTAAAAATTCCGGTACTGGTGCAGTTTAGGGGGCCCACCCAAAACTAGACTAAAAAAGCCGAGTGGGTTGTCAAAAGACGCGTATTCACGTCTAGATTTAGAATCTGAAATGAGATTTTTGTTTTTTTCAACCGTTCAAAAGTTATTTGCAGTTAAAGTTCACAATTTTCTGTAATTTTCATGTGGTTGTTGTAATGGCATATTAGGCTGAGCCAAAAAAGTGAAAAAGAGTGGAGACGTGGCACGCGGAAGGACATCACCGTGGCGGTAGCCACGGCTATGGCACACACCCGGAGTTGGAATGGCGTAGCCCAGGGTTATTTTTTGAAGCGCGGCCGAAGGCCGCCTACGCGGAAAGGTATTCTGCACATGAAAAACGTGGATCGGGCAGCGAATTGGGGATCTGACCCTGGTAAATTTTCGGTTTTTCACTAATAACTTCACAGAAACAAAATATTGCTTTTCCCCCTTCGGATTATTGTTACGGAGGTCAAGACGCGTCTTTTGATAGCTCTCTCGACGTGTATTAACACTTGACGTTGGATGGAAAGTATTACCAAAAAAATTTCGTTTGGACTTTTGGTAATTCTGGTAATCGTTTACGTGGACTACCGAGTGCTAATACACGTCCAAAAATGTCGGGAGGGGTATCAAAAGACGCGTTTCGGTCCCAGGAATATAACTCCGCTGAACCAATATTTTCATTATTTTGGAAAATATTTGCGAAAAACCGAAAAACGACCCAGGCCAAATTCTAATTTGGGGGCCCGATCCATGTTTTTTATGTGCAGAACACCTTTCCGCATTGGCGACCTTCGGCCGCGCTTAAGAAAAAAACCCTGGGCTACGCCATGCCAACTCAGGGTGTTGCCACTTGCACACTTTTTTGGCTCAGCCTAATGTGCCATTACAACAACCAAGTGAAAATGACAGAAAATTCTGAACCCCATTATGGAATGGGGAGTGGTGGATCAATCTAGCCGGGTGAGCATCACATCTTGGACTTCCGGAAACGTCGATGTGAATTTTAGTCCTTTTACGACAGGCATAAATACCTCGCACATATTCTAACCTCCTAACCGGTATGGGAGTTTATTAAAAATTCGTGTTGATAGGTACTTTTTATCGTTTGGTACCTATATGCCTCTGTCACCAAACTTTTCTTTTTGATAAAATATAATTTATGTTAAATTATTAAATAAGAGTCTTATATTGATGTGAATTCTCGTCCTTAATTGTTTTTATACCCTTTTAATGTTTCATGGTTCGTAATTCTTCCTGTAAAATAAACAGAGTCGCCCATAAAGATGCTGAAGTGTGCATCGAAACGCACGGCAAACAACTTTAGATCAGACAAGCAAAAAATACGTAATATAATGAATAGTGTGTAAAAATGTTCACTGAATTAATTTTTTGCGCGGTTGTATAAATTTTAAACAAATACCTATAAATCTAAAATTTAATTTTAAAGAATAAGAAAAGAACGTGTTACGAGGGCAACTCTACTTGAAACGGTACCAGGCTACGGATGGATATTGTTTCGCTAATTTCTGAGCTATTCTCAAGGGAATACCTAGCGAAATATTAAAAAATTGGTTTCACAATGGCAGAGCGGCAGCCACCTTAACCTAACCTAACCTTTGAGAGTGATGCCATTTTTCATTCAAATGTCAGTAAAAGAAAAATGCAGGCAAACTAGTCTCCCTCATGCGACAGCTCCATCCTGCCCGCCACGCGCCAAGCAGTTACATTACAGGTTGTAGAAAGATATAGGTTGTTTTGGAAGATATCGCACCCTAAATACAAAAGGGTCACAACTCAAAATTAGAGGTAGGTACTTTGCTTTGAACGCTTCCAGATAGCGCTAGCTTAGCTCTATTTTTATAAAACCTAGCAGGACGGTAGCCGTTTAGTTGAAGATGATAATCATTAAGACAAAAAATGGCTGTTATAGTTGATCAAGCGTTTGTGAAAGGATAAATGTCGAAAAAACCACCTGAAATTTTTTTGAGTTGTGACCCTTTTGTATTTAGGGTGCGATATGTATATGTAGGCAATAGTCCGAAATGATCAAAAAGTGAATTCATATAAGCTACTAAGATTCCTGTAAAACTCATAAACCGTATAATGCTCGTAAACAAAACACAAGTTTAGTTTATATACATACATACATACATTAATCCTGTGAATATACACAAATTAAACTTAAAATTACATATAATAAATTACAAGCCATTATATGGCCTTAGCCATTAAACTATAGTTACCTACTAGGTATAGTAATTTTCAATTTCAGTGTCATTTCGAAGCTTTTTCTGTTGAAAAAAGTGCTCACTGGTTTTATACATATGACCAAATCTATATACATACATATTATATCTTGTCAAATAAATCAATTTCCAAAAGAAAAATTTGAGACCTAAAATCCTTAAAAAATCTCTTAAAAAAATACTATGTTCATAAATTTGTATGAAAGAAAACACGAAAGCTCTTCAGAAAAAAAATCGCCAAAAATCAGGAAAATTTCTTACAGACTTGAGACCAACACTTTATAAACTAAGACTAAAATTGAATGCGCTACAAATCTGCATTTTCAAAAAAATTCTAAGAACTCTGAGAAAAAAGTTGAAAATTTTGATGAAAATTTGTCTAATTTTCGCGAATTTCCCATACATATTTAAAATATAATTTATAGTTTTTGTATTAGATCTTGATAAGTTCTCTTACAGGAAAATAGTCAAAATGAATTTTCTGAAGCCGAAGTTGGTGAAAACATACAAAAAAAGGGGGTATGCATAGTTTTTCGGCCACTGTATGTATTTTGTATTTGTATTTATTGAATTATTTCCAGTTCCAGGCAATTACTCACGCATGACGTCATTCCGAATTACGGAAGAATTATTGTAATTTAAAAATGCGAATTCGATCACAGATCGTATGTTTTTTATAACCCTAGAATGGAATAAGGTACCTATCTACACATTTCCTTTTTCAATGCACCAAAGTCCACGCAGTTTTTGTATTTAGACACTTAATCCTTTCCACTCCAATGCCGAGTGTAACGTTTTCTTATTTTGATTATTTTGTTTATAAGAAAACCTACCATAATAAGTCGTTGCATCACTAAATAAATCCCCAAAAATGCTTTTGAGGCAATTTCGTGCCATAATCCGTCAGTATTTGTGCAATTTCCTTACGATCCGACAATTCGTTGGAGTCAAACAACACTTTGTTTTCATATATGCATAAAACTAGTCATTAATGAGTGTTACCGGAAGATGAGCATCCCCATTTAGAACCACGTATTTAGATGTTATGTTAATTACTAATGCTAATTTCATTTAAACTATTATAGTTTTTTCAGAGAGTCTCATTTTTCAAGATATTAAATAGCAATGAATTTCTGTGAAAATTGTTCATTCACAGTGACCTCATTCTTGAGAATGAAGGGAGAAGAATTATTTGATTTCTTACTTGAACACGGAGTTCTTATTGGGTCAAAACGTTGTCCCAAATGTGAATGTGAGTGTCGTGTATATGGTCATTATTTTACGTGCCGCAAAACCCGAACAATTCGAAAAAATAAAAAGAAGAAGAAGGTCTGTTGTGACTTCAGAGAAACCATCTACAAGAATACTTTCTTTTTCAAAACCCATCTAACCATTGATGCCATATGCCGATTTGTAGTTTTTTTCATAACCACAAATGAGCCTAAAACCA
Source organism: Sphenella marginata (assembly GCA_951509765.1). NCBI lineage: Eukaryota > Metazoa > Arthropoda > Insecta > Diptera > Tephritidae > Sphenella > Sphenella marginata. The sequence continues at coordinate 21,408,035 of OX608082.1, forward strand.
TATTCCTGCAACAGGAGCTCGGCTTTACTGGAAACACACTCCTCGATTGGACCATGTATATCCACGAGGTTTTGATGGAATGGGCCATACGTAATAGTGAACATGTGATCGGTGGTAAAGGTATAATTGTGGAACTCGATGAAGTGAAAATGCCACGCCGTAGACTCAGCGGTAGTTACGTTGAAGGTCAATTTGCATACGGCGCATTCGAGAGGGAATCAAAAAAGATGTTTGTGATACCAGTGCCAGATAACTCACAAGAAACTTTGCTCGAAATAATTAAGCAAAAAATCGCACCAGAGTCTACAATATTTACAGATTGTTGGCAGGGAGATGAATCGTTGAAGAAACATGGTTACCATCATATTAATGCCCATCACGGTGAACGCTCAACGGAAGCTCGCATTCAATGTATTGAGCGTCAATGGCGCATAATTCGATCAAAACGTGCCCGAAATGTTAGAGTGCCAGAGCAATATGAGGCTTATATTGCAGAATTCTTTTTTCTACGCAAGTATCAGACAATGGGTGAACGCATCCATCATATATTTAAGGCGATTGCTGATTTTTACTGTCCACAACATGATGAAACCCAACTGAGCATGTAAGTAAGATAATAAATATACATACATACATAGTATATACCGATCTAATTACCTGTATAAATATTATAAAATGACTGCTATTTTATATTAGGCTCAACATTTTATGCCCTCTTTTAGTCTGGTTTATAAAGATGTGAGTAAATTATTACATACATGAGTGCTTACTACCTATATAAAAAATAATTTCTAAATCTAAAAATTCAAACCTTGCCTCATTTCAGTGTCATAGTCGACACGTATGTTTTGACCGTTGCGGGGGGAATATTGGCCTACAGGGGAACTTACTATCTACAAAAATTGTTAATGGTTCTCAATAGTGGTTTCGAATAAAATACCTGCCTACCTACACCATGCTGCATATATTTAACGAAAGTATAAAAGATATTTAAATTTAATTTAAATCTATTTATTATAATATAAAACATAAATCATATTAAAAGAAAAAATTAGCAGATATGTTTTGGTTTAAATTAGCTCTTCGTTCACAATTTAGCTATTTCATTTACACAACTGACAAACGAGGTGAATTTCTAACAACGCCTGAAACGCCAAAGTTATGCTGTTCTTCTGGTCACAAAATTTTTAAAAAATATGTTGGCAATACCGATTTTTATCCTTAATTTCGAAACATCCATTTTTTTTTCTTCCTTACAACTTTTTTAATCTGTAAATTTTCAAAGAAAATTTAAAAAAAAAAAATCACATTTGTTATTTTATTCATAAGTACTTACGAAAAACGACTATTTATTTTGATAGATAAATTTCTTCAAAATTCCATAATGGGTCCGTAGCATCATAATATTGGCATCAATTTAACTGCTTCTAGGTATAATAGTGACTTACAAATCGGCAGCGATTTATAGAGCTGTGTAATCAACCCGCTGCAATTTATGCTTATCGTAAAAGGCTGTAAAAATCCGGAGGGGCAAAGAAATATTTTCCGCTACTAGAGAAATAGGGTTCGCATCTCCGCTTGGCTACTACTTTTTGGTTCACTTTTTTAGCACCTTTTTAGTTTTGTTTAATGCAATTCTGTACACAACAATTTATTCAAGTGGCAACAGTGTTTGTGGTTCACGGTGACGACGACGTCAACTTCGTTTGGATTTTTATTAACGTTTTATTTAGCGCTGCCACCTAATAAAAGTGGCGATAACAGCTCTAGTATGTGTACGCACCATTTTGTACAACAAAAAAAAAGCAGCCTTAAATATACATATAGATATGTATGTACGTGTTTGTGTGTGAGTTATTAGGCGTTGGAGCGAGAGGGCAATATAATAGTCGACTTTGAATAAGTAAATAAAATACTATGCGCTGTAGTTGAATTTGTTTGTTGTGTATTTATGCCGTATACACATATTAAGGTGGCAACACTGTAGTTCATTGTTTTTATTTATGATGGTTAAGTGTGTGTATGTGAATGCGTGTGCTATCGCTATTGCAGTGGCAGAGAAGCGTATGGCAGAGAGTACGTATTTCTGTCTGCCAAACAGATGACATTCATTTGTGTGGTAGTAAAGTATAGAAGAAGAAGAACGAAATAAAATACTTGGCTGTAAATAGAAAAAAATTTAAATAAACTTAAATAAAGTGGTACGTTAACTGTAGTGAAATGAATAAAATGCACAAACGCAAAGTAATGCAGACAAAGACAAAAAACCTTGTGTAATTTGTAAAATAAATTATGTAAAGTAGAAAGAGAAGCAAACCTTCAAAATAAAAATTGCTACTGGAAGCTAAAGTGTAGTGAATTTTGTATAAGTGCACCTCAGTTCATGTACAACAAAGTGTTTATACATATGTATATCTAATATCTGCAAGAAAATTGTGATTTAATTTTTAATTATCTACGTTTTTACATACATACTACATAGCTCTACTATCGTGCTTGCCATTTGTTTATTTTGGAGCCTGGCACTACCGTCGCTTGCGCATAGCTAATAAAAAAACAATTCATACCTAATAAAATAATGCCACCTTAAGCATTTCTAAAAAAAAAATAATGTAAAAAGGGAAATTCATTTGACATTAGATATTAGCAGCTGGATATAGCAACACAAACAGTTTTTGCTACTACAATTCCTGTGGAGAACTTTTTGGATACACTGCTTGCCGTATCTCACTTACAGCACTCAGAGTAAGTTATTCTCTATTTACCTTTTGTCTATTATCAAATACCTATCATCAAATTAATTTTCCAGTTAAATGTAAAATTTGCTTTAAGCTATCACATAAGTATTTGCCTCCAGCTATTTTAAGGGTTAATTCCTCAAAAAAAGAAGGTTTTGGCATACCTACTACATTGTGTATAAAGCAACCCTGCAGGAAAACCAACCTTTTATAAACTGAATGCCAAGTAGTGGGTATAAAACCCATGAATTACTAGTGAGTCAACAGTATTTTTTTGCATGAAATGAGAATAGCCGTATATTTTTGACTAGATAGATAAGTATTTAGACGCTTAAAAAAAACGTTGCATAGTGTGAAATTTTGAAGAAATGTGTCTCAAAATCAAATATTTTGTCAGAGGTTGGCCCAAAAATTGTGATTATCGGTGATGCGCTGATTATCTTCTGATAAAAGTTACAAAAGGATGAACCTCTGATTATGTGCTGTTCAGGATAAAAAATGACAGCTAAAAGTAAACATCTGATTTTGTGTTAAATTATTTTGCAAACATTTTATATTACAATGCAACTTTGGTGAATTTCTATCCAAAAACGTTCACAATGACCAACTTTATTGATAACTTAATCAGCTTTTTGTGTAAACGAATGTTATTCTGAGCGTACGAATTAGGTTATCATAGGATAAACTTTGTCATTACCAGAAATTGAGTAAACGGGCCTAAGATATTTGTTTTACTTGGATTTTATATGAAATATGCCAGCAAGAAAATATTTTTTTTTTTAATTTTAATAGGTGAATTCTGTAAGCTGTGCCCACAAGTCACTAAAAGAGGCATTTCGTGGTCAACTTCAGTAAGCTGCCTCACGTCTCTAGTCTAAAAAAAGAGTCACTATGTAATTTGTCACCTGGTTCTAGGTAGGTCACAAACAGAAAAATATTGGGTTAAAAATTAAATTAGTTAAAAAAAAAGTTTTTAGGTTTAAAATCATTTATAACTAGCTATATTATACATATTTACAAAAATAATAAATTTAATTAACACCAAAAAAAAAATAGCATTTTTTGAACAGTTTTGCACCAAATCACAGCTCTTTTTATTGCTTTGAGACAAATATATAACTGACCCATGCTTGTTTTTGTACTTCATACTTCTTTTTCAAAAGTTTTTTGAAGTCGTTTTGTAATGTCGAATGCTTTTACCGAAGTTTTTGGATCACTATGTCACCCTGTGATTTCTACACCGCAAAAAGTGGCGACTAGGTTTCAATAGCGACAATATTCGGCAGAGAGTAGACAAAGAAAATGGCCGACTACCTACATGTCTTCGTTGGCCTATCGGTACGCCAGGGCGCTCAATTAAAAATAAACTGTTTTGGGCGGCCACAGAGTGAGACACTCATTCTAAACCTTTTGATCTCTCCTTAGTCTCAAAAGTTGTCCCACTCATTACTCCTATGTAAAAATATGGCCTGCTATTAGACTGCGGCACATCGTAAATAGGTTTTGCTCAAAATGTGTGTTTTGTATTTTGGACTAGTTATGGGCCTAGTTCGATTGCAGCAAAAGAAATTGTATTACATACTATGTAACTACTATTGTTGTAGATATACATATGTATATCATCGCATACAGGGAGTATATGCGCGTCTATCGATTTCTGAAACTCGTACGAGTATGTATGTATGTATGTGTATGCACATCCACAATTGAATGGCTAGTTAATGCTGCCTCCCCACGTTGCACAATCAGTTCGCAGAGTTTTAGAATTAATTAAGTGGAAGTAAAGCTTTAACATTTGTGGGAGGTTGCAAAATTAAATATTAGACTTTAAAGAAATAAGACTTCAAATTTGCACTGACTCTAGTGGTTGTGACGTAGTGAATTTGGGGCTAGAGCGGCTATCATAGGGTTCAAATACCGATATTTTAGTTATCAGCAAGATTTTAGATAACATATCGTATGTCTTTAAAAGCTTTAATCGTTTTGACCGTTGGTTACACCAAGGGGCGGATAAAAGATGTCTCCGAAATTCTGTAAAAATGCCAAAATCCTGGATCCCGCACTGGTTACACCCATTTTTTCCTCCATTCTACCTTCCATATTTCAATATTTTTGGGCAAAAGTATTAGCAAAAGAAATTAGAAAGGACGTATATTCAACGGGGGACCTCCCTATTTCTCCGGTTCCATAGGTGGGTTCGATAAGAATAAATTATACCTGTTGTAAGAGGCGACTACAGTTTACGGCCCTAATGATGGCCGGAGTCAAACAGTCTATAGTGAGGATAGTGGCTGATGCATCGATTAATCTGAAATATAGAGTTAGACACTACTCCCCCGCAGTCAACCACTTTTAACAGCGTAGGAAATCTTAAATTCCTACTCCAAAATATGTGTAGTTACCTACGAAAGTATAAAATCCTACCTAACCAAAATTTTCTGTATATTCTAGACCATTGTGCTTTGACGGCAGGAAGCTAGTCTCATTTCCCTAAAATACAAACTTTGTATATTGTTGAGATCACCTCATTATATATTAATTAAATTTTTATTGCTTTCACTAATTTAAACGAACAAAAAGACAAATAAAACGTATACATTTCTATCATCACCTCAACAACGCATTATTCATCATCAACTCGATTTGTATTGTTGATGAAATAGCGATTATAAATCCTTACTGCTGTTAAACTACCAAAGCAAGACAGCTACGCCTGTGTTCCAGCTGGTCACATTTGCTATTGCACCCACACCCACATACTTCTACTCCAACATCTACTCCTCCACCTATTTCACAACCTTTGTTTTGTTGTTGGTATTTTTTGTTTGTTTTGAACGCCAACAATAAATGCACCACCGTAAATGGTGAATTCATTTTTATTTGTGTTATGTTTCTCCTATGGCGTGGTGTGGTGTGTTAATGATGTATTCGGCGTAGTTATGTCTTCGTCAACAAACAATTGGCATAGCTTTTTCTTACAATTTCGCTTTTGATTATTAGAAACAAGTGAGTGAGATATATATTTTAATTTGGATCGAATGAAGAAGTAAAAAATGCAGGCATGGAAATGGCGAATGGATCTATAACAACAAAAAGAGTGAATACGTTATATACCCAGTAGTCGCGTACATACATAGTTGGGGAGTTTACAAAGTCGGCTTCTTTTCTAAAAGTTCGCAACTTTTAATTTATTTAGAATTCATTTTCCGATTTTTGTTCCAATTTTTTCCAATCGGTGTTCAACTGAAGTCGATCAGTAGAAAGGGGTTGGTTTAAACGTACCAAAGCAATTGGGACGGTTAAATTGTTTTCACTTTCTCGCAAATTATAATTAAAAAAGTTGTCGAATAGGAAGAAATAAATACGTCATTATAGTATTTAATGACCGAGCAGCAAGTTAGCCATACTCTCAGTTGGATAATTTTCCATTATTGTCAAACAAAAATTACAAGACAAAATGAATCCGCTTCCCTCTCTATCACGACAAAATAAGGACTTACGCTCTTCACCATCGGTTAGCTTGCTGGATTCTCTATCTCGTACTTTTAAGAGCATCCATAGCCCTACTGGACAATCCTGATGCACACCAACACATGCAGACATCTGAGGCCTCAGTTGATCAGGTCTTAGGTAAAGCACATACAGAAACGGGTTACATGTACAGAAATGTTTTGATAAGATTTTGCACCACCGCCATAGAAATCTTATCACAATTCTGACGGCTCATTACCTAAGCCCTGAGTATCAGCTGATTTGTCACTGATCGAACATAATGCACCAAATGTCCGGTAGGGAGGTACTCGTCAAATCAATTTCTAGACAGCTTATATGAAAACAAATTCTAAGGGGTGACATTATTTGACTGAGCCTTCAGTATTATAGTGCTACTAGGTATACAACAAATGAAAAAAAAAACATATTTGGCTTTATACAGGGTGTTTGTGAAATAAATGTTTGCATAAATCTACAATATAAATACATATGCATGTGTATGTTTTTAGATATGGTAACAATATGCCTTCTCGAATGCCTGTGTTTACGAACATGTGGCCGGGACTTTTAGCTTTTTTTCATGTAAATACATATCTACATATACAGTATGTCTATGCTTAACATATCTTTACCCTGCAAAAAATGCTATTAGTCTGAGTTCAGTTCTGGATGAATCGCAAAGGAGGATGCGACTAATACTTAGACAGCTGAGTGGAAGATCAAATTATTTCAAAATATTTTTAAAAAACACCCTATCTCAGAATTTGTTTGAAGAACGCCCTATCTCAAAATGAGTTTCAAAAACGCCTTATCTGAACGAAAATTTCATACATGTTCAGCTGAGATAGGGAGTTTTTGAATCGAATTATAAAATAGGGTGATTTTTCACTCAGCAGTCGACTTGGTCTGATCACTTTTTATGGGCTGAACTGTTTCACCTTTGGTGGAGCATGCCGTACGGAGAGAATAATTATACGAAAGTACTTGTGTTGGGTATTTTAACTCCTATAAGTATGCTACAAAAACTAAAATTCACTTATACCTCTATGACCATGCTACACAAATTGAATTATAGCCAACTGTAGACTAAAGGGATTAATAGCGAATCACTCGCTTTGGAGATTAGTCACACGATTTTTTGCAGTTTACTTACTACATACATATCTACATGTTTAGTACGTCTAAATATGAAACGATTCAAGCATTATGAATTTTCGCATATTGCGCTAGTAATTGACCAGCATAATTGGAGAAACGCCTCATTCAATTCACATGTGTGGATACATTCCAACAAAAATATATACATACCTATGTATGTACATATGTACATGTAAATACTTCTTATCTACATAGTTATGTATGTACATATGTATATATACCACAGTATGTATTAATTTTCCTAAGTGGCGTTTATTTTTCTGACTTGAGTCGTTATTATGGTGAGGAAGACAAACAGCGGTTTGTGGTGAATATATACAATTTTGATGTACAAAAAACACGCAAAATTTATTTGATTTTGTTACGTCTTTAGTTACGTATTTCCGTAATTTACGCAATTACCTCGAATAAATTGATATCGATAATTATGCCGAAATAAAATGTAAATAGAAGTAATTAGGTATCTTAATGCATAAAAATTTATGGTGGCGGTGGATTGGCTCATGCAACACTACTACAACTACAAAATTATAAATTTTTTGTATAAACTAAAATTTTCCTTTAGCAATTATCAGCGCTGTAGTAAGACACTGTTATATTTCAGACAGTGTTATTTAATCTATCTAGTCTGCTTTTTTCATACTAACGTGTGCTCCTTCTACAACAAAGTTATAGCAACTATTTAAATATTTTGAAAGCGTTTTATTTCTCTATAGCGGAAATGTAACCATTTGGAGCCGTTTAATTTTCCAAAATTAAAGTGGTTGCCTTTTCATTTGTCAAACCCAAAACAATAGCCACTTTTAACCTTTACAAATCGAAATTCGAACGGCCTCACCTTTTTAAAACCGAAACGCTGCATTTTGAAACTGCTTAATTTTTGAACACCGAGGCCTTAACCGTGGACTTTTGATTGTGTCGTACATTAGATTAATATTTAGTGGGAATTTGTCTGCATTACCATTAATGGAAAATCACACCCATTTCCATTCAACCCCTTTAAATAGATTTCTATACCGGTTTAAGTTGTTTCTTAAAACGATTTTACTAGTTCACCCTGTGTTTAATATTTTATTCACAAACCATACCATAGCTGTGGCAATAAGCGAAAAACGCAAACTCAATTTTGGAGTAAGCGTCGTGACATCGCACCACCATAGACACAAACCGTGATTTTAAACTGTTAAAATAGCTTTTTCTTCATTTTAAAATTAAAATTCTGTCTTAGTCATAAAATGTTTTTAAGATGACTATGACAGACATGAAATGACATTTATTTTAAAATCGTGTTTAACTGGATAAAACTCTACTTTAATTTAACTATGATTATGACCAATTATGTTTGCAACTTTTATCTGTCCACCACTGTATATTGAATAACCATTTGATTAGAGCGAGAAAAAGATTTGATTGCAAATTATTTCAATGCATCGAAATTTGATCTCTTTTATACATATAGTGCGTTTCATATACACTTGGCAGAATAAGTCTGCGTACAGGTATATTTTTGTAATTTTCACCCATTTTTGAATTGGTAAAATTGTTTTTACTAATTTTCTATAAAATAATGGGTCAAACTCTAACACAGAAGGTGTAAATTATGTTTTAAAAATGTATGGAAAAATCGGAAAAATTCGACGAATTTTCATCAAAATTTTAAAATTTTTCTCAGAATTTTCAAATTTTTCTCAGAATTTTCAGAATTTTTTTGAGTATGCAGTTTTAAAGACGGTTCAATTCTAGCATGATAAAGTGTAAGTCTTAAGTCCGTGAGAAATACTACTGATTTTTGGGAATTTTTTCTGCCGAGCTCAAGTATTTTCTTCCATATAAAAAAATTCCGTTCATAAATTTGTATGGAAGAAAACCCACAATTCCGCCAGGAAAAAAATTGCCAAAAATCAGTAGAATTTCTCACGGACTTAAGACTTACACTTTATCATGCTAGAATTGAACCGTCTTTAAAACTGCATACTCAAAAAAATTCTGAAAATTCTGAGAAAAATTTGAAAATTCTGAGAAAAATTTTAAAATTTTGATGAAAATTCGTCGAATTTTTCCGATTTTTCCATACATTTTTAAAACATAATTTACACCTTCTGTGTTAGAGTTTGACCCATTATTTTATAGAAAATTAGTAAAAACAATTTTACCAATTCAAAAATGGGTGAAAATTACAAAAATATACCTGTACGCAGACTTATTCTGCCGAGTGTATGTACAGTTGTGTTCACAAAAATAGCAGCACCTTTCTTCCCATTAAAAACATCAAATAACTTCAGTGGTTTATGTCAACTAAATATAATTTCATAACAAAAAGATGGCAGGTTAAGGACCAGAAATAATACATGAAACTTTTCATTTACATTTGATTTTTAAATCTAGTTGGGGTTAAAAATAAGTAATTCACCTTGTTCACAAAAATAGCAGCAGCTATGTATATTAAAGAATATTTACAAAATAACAAGAAAACAAAAAAGTAACGCAATATTCGAGTTGTTGGTTTGGTTTAACATTTAATACTTGGTAGCATGGCCAGCATTTTTGATGACTGCGATACACCTGCGTTGCATGGAGTCAACCAACTTTTGACACCTCTCAGTGGGTATAGCATACCAAGCTTCACGTACTTTTTCCCATAGCTCCGCGCTATTTTTAGGCTTAGTATCCCTTACAGCATGTTTAACGTCTCCCCACAGATTTTCAATTGGGTTGAGGTCCGGAGATTGAGCTGGCCACTCCATAACATCAACTTTTTGTTCGGAGAACCATGCTTTAGCACGCTTACTGGTATGTTTCGGGTCGTTATCTTGCTGGAACACCCATTTAAGCGGCATATTGTCTTCAGCATATGGCAGCATAGTTCCCTCGAGTATCGATATGTACATAAACTGATCCATGATTCCACCAATCTTGTAAATCGGACCCACACCGTAGTAGGAAAAGCATGCCCAAATCATTATGGAAGCACCGCCATGTTTTACCGTCTTTACCGTGTACTTCGGGTTAAAAGCTGTATTGATTGGTCTTCTTACATACTCCCGGCGTCCATTGGAGCCAAACAGAACAATTTTACTCTCGTCAGTCCATAAAATATTGCGCCATTTTGTAATAGGCCAATCAACGTGTGTTCTGGCAAACTCCATCCGCTTGGTAATATGCTTTTTGGTAAGCAAAGGTACTTTCCGCGGACTTCTGGCTGGCAATGCGGCCTCTAGCAATCTTCTCCTAATTAATACTGTACTTACTTCTAAATTAAGTTGCTTTTTTATTTCCCGAGAGCTGTAAGTTGGATGTTGTTTGGCCAGTTGTACAATTTTCCGATCAATACGATCACTTGTTACGCGTTTTGGTCCCCGATTTTCTGGCTTAACTTTCCAATTTATGGCATTTGCGATCATTTTGCAGCTGCATCCTAGGATTCTTCCTATTTCGCGGTAAGATTTTCCACTTTTGCGCAAATTTTTTATAATATTCCTTTTTTCCTCAGTACAGTGCTTGGATCGGCCCATTTTTCTAATATTTTGATTAAAATATAACAATATTATTTTAGTATTAATAAAAAAAGAGATAAAACTTACCTTTGGCGAAAAAAGAATTGGAAAAAATATTATTTTTTTAAAGAAAAATAACGGAACTCGCGAATGCTGCTATTATTATGAACAGCTGAAACCGCGCGTGCACTAATAACTGTTTCCTTGACAGAGTAAAACAACAATATTTTTTTGCGCATGGCATACTATTATAACGGCATAAAGAACTAAAAAATAAAAACAAGAGTTCGCCCGTTTAAAGTAGCTTTCACAGTAGTTATTCTCGACTCTATTTTATTGCATTTGGTGCTGCTATTTTTGTGAACACAACTGTATATAACGCAATCGAATATACGAATATATGTTTTTATGACGAACTATGTAGATACCAAAGAATGCATTCAAAAAAATTAAATGTTATTGGGTATTCAAAAAAAAAAATTAACACAGAAGAAAATTTAAATTTTTATTCAAGCTTTGAAATTAAAAAAATAAGCACATAAAGTACAGAAAAATTATAAAATAAGGCTTTTGAGAACTTCCTATTAAAACCAGTAATCTTTTCAGTGTAACTTCGGGACAGTTTTTAAAAATCATTTCAGGATCTTTTCAGGACATTTAAAAATTGTTTAAGGGACCATTCTGGAACTTTTTCATCGAAAACAGTCACAAAAACAATGCCGACCAATTAACCGGAAAAAGCCGCTCAAACAATCCACAAAATGTCTAAAAATTATTCCGAAAAAGTACGAGAATGATCCCTAAAACAATTCCGAAATGTTCCCTCAAACTATCCTGAAATTACCACGCGAAGGCTCATGTAATCCCACTAAAAGCCTTATTTGGTACGGCAATATATGTATATTCTTCTTTGTCTGGTTTATAATACTACTATATCTTTTCATAAAAATAGTACACTTAGAATTGTTATGGTCTAGTCATTTATATATCCACCTAATATAATTTTATTTTCAATATTTTTCTCCATTTAAGAGTCATATATGTAAATCTAAATTGTAATCATTGCGCACATCAATTTTTAAATTTTGAGTGTGCTATAGTTATGAAACGCACTATATACTCACTCAAAATGTCTTGAAAAAAAAAAAAAAAACAAAAAAAGGATGTTTGAAAACTGATACCTATCAGTAGATGCTGAATATTTTTATTCCTTGTAGGTAGTGCTAAAGAAGCTTTTTCTGTTCAAAAACTGTGGCTTCCGGAGTCATTGGCAAAGCCAAAGCTGATATCGTATGGTATATGAGAACTAATATTTATGTACTACATACATATGTAAATACATATGTATATACATATGTACATATTTGTGTATTAGATCTTTTCTTGTGTTCACATGTGCAGGTACTCATAAACAATGATATATGGCAGCGTTGCCGTTTTAGTCCGACTAGACGAATGTGGGTAGTTTTCAACCGCTTGCTAGGGCGCTTGTTAGATTGAAGTTTTTGGTATACAATTTTGAAAAAAAAAAAAAGGATTTACCTGTAAACATAACCAGTAATTTAAGAAATTGGTTTATAAAAAGCATGCGGATTATATTTGAAATAACGGCAAATGCTTGGGAGGAAACTCAGAAACCAGTTTTCCAAAGGTTAAGTAAAAATTATTCTTTCTATGTAAAAAGTTGAGTATGACTCTGATGGATGTCTACGAATTCATTTACAATTTTCTGTTATGCTATTTATTTATCGAGCTCACGGCTGTAACATTATTCATTAGAATTTAAATTTTCACTGAAAAATATCTCAATTCAAAAAAAAAATATTTTTAATGTTTCAGCAATATTCAAGACTGGCAACACTTTTAGGGTTGAGTGAAAGAAGGGTCATTCGCACGCACTCATACATATGTATCTAAATTACCTACATAAATCAATCATATACAAATACATATGTATTTCGAGCACTTATTTTTAGTTTCATAGCTTAGGTACAATGTCGTGTGAGATATGAGGTGTTTAATATCTCTTGTTTGTTTGCTTTATGAATTTTAAGATCTAAAGGTAGTAGCGTCATGTTTTGCAAGTAGTCAACAGTTTGCCAGAAAATCAATAGTTAAACTATAGTCATGCATACAGAAAACTATTGTTAGTATCCTACTAGTTTGGCAGCGTCCTTGGCGCATAGGAGTGGTACCTAGGCAATAACGAAATGTCATTTCAACATTTTAAGATCACGGTTTGTGTCTATGGTTGTGCAATGTCACAACGCTTACTACTCCTAACTTGAGTTTGGCTTTTTCAACTTATTGCCACATATAGTTTGTATATAAAATAGTTGACACAGGGTGACCTTGCAAACACAAAAAATTTCTTCATACCACCAACCAACTTAATTATTATTTTTTCATAAGGGCTTCTTGTTACAATTCATTTAAGCTTAAATCTTGGTTTAATATGACTATGATTGACCAACATTTTAAATGTCTGTTAATGTTAAAGTAAAGATTTTAAGTAAAATGCGTATTAAGCGACGACTATGATCTTGGGTCACTATTTGTAAAATTTAAAACGTGATACATAAATATTAAATAATATTAATATTAAAACAAAAAGTTTAGCAATTTACATGCATTTGTGATCAAACATAATTTTTCGACAATAGATAGTTAAAATAAATCGATAATTTTTCATACAACGATAAACAAGTATCGTCCATCCTCATTTATGAACTACTTAGATCATTTAACATGTATTTCACAGGGTTAACTGCGCGCTCAATCGACTTGACCTTTTAGGACGTTGAGTAAGCTAACAATTAGTTTTAATGGTTGGCTTTTTGTGCGTTTGCAACACTGAATGTATCTGAACTAAGTACTACATGAAACAAGAAAGGGCGTGCATACGTCCAAGCCTATATTACCACTTTTGTTTAACTTTAAATATATACATATGTATGTACATATATATATATATACACGTTTGTATTTTTTTTTAGAATAACACTTGTATTAACAGAAAAATACCATACTAATTTTCATGTTTTTTTTTTTTTCTTTCAATTTTAGCTCAGCACTAGCACTCGCGTCAGTAAAAGTGGAGTTAGTAGAGGCTGAAAATTCAACTGTAGAATATAGAGAATCGCCAGAGCAGGAAATATAAAACGCTGCGATACTTGAATGTGAGCACAGCCAGTGAACTGCCAAACTAAACGTCAATTTCAATACAACAACAAGAAGAACAATAAGAATACTAATTAATAACAACGTCGAATTGGATAAACTGCAGAACGATTTAAATTATTGCGATAGTAGTTGTAGATCCAACATCAGTCACAGCAACAACAACAACAACAACGCAAACATTAACGACAACAACAACAACAACAGTAGTAGTAATAACAATAGCAACAATAATAATCCGTGCGTACAGCAACATCACATTTTTGATCGTTTGCATTATTTGCAACAACAACAACAACAACATTATCATATACAACAACAGCAACAACAATTGCTTCTAGAACAACAATACCTCAATCAGTTACGTCATTTGCATCATTTACGCCAACACTACGATTATTATCATCAACGTTATCGATTATCGTCGTCGTCGTCGACGTCGTGCGCGCCGTCAACTTTGCTGCCAGTGTTGCCGCGTTTGCAATTGCAACTGCAACACCACCAACAACAACAACAAGAACATCATCAACAGCTAGTACAGCCTGTACAGGCGTTACAACAACAAGAAACAACAACAGCTATAGCGCTGGTGCCGTCACAACAACTACAACCACAACATCATCAACATCAACATCAAGAGCCGTTGACGGCATCAACGACACCAACGCCGCCATTGTCAACGCCATCAACAACAATAGCAGCAACAGCAACAACACCAACATCTTTAACATTGTTGAGCAACGAAAACGCAAACAACATTGCTGCTGCTTCCAACAATATTCTCACACAAACAACACCAGCAACACATTCAGCTGTCGCCGTCATCGCCGCCTCTGGTACACCACAAACAACCACCTCATCCACTTGCACCGCACAAACACACAATCCGGTAGCACTGTCACAATTATCATCAACACATCCCGTACAAACGCAACCAACTACAACAACACATACGCAGCTGCAGCCATCAGTTCAGCAGCAGCAGCAGCAACAATCATTCACCCTGTTACAACAAACACAAATGTCCAATAAGTTAAACCCGAAACGCCGTGAAGGACCGATCCCAACCGGTACCGGCACACCAACAACAGTCGGTAGTGGTGGTAATACAACAGCAACAGCGAATACATCATCTTCATCTAGTTCATCATTATCGTCCGCCGGTGGCGGTGATGGTGGTATGTCTGCCGATTTAACTTCATTATTTGAATGTCCGGTGTGCTTCGATTATGTACTGCCACCAATATTACAATGTTCGAGTGGACATTTGGTATGCGTTTCATGTCGCTCAAAACTTACCTGCTGTCCAACATGTCGCGGTCCACTTGCCAATATACGAAATTTGGCAATGGAAAAAGTCGCATCCAATGTAAAATTCCCATGTAAACACTCAGGTTATGGTTGTACAGCATCGTTGGTATATACGGAAAAAACTGAACATGAAGAAACATGCGAATGTCGGCCATATTTATGTCCATGCCCGGGTGCATCGTGTAAATGGCAAGGACCATTAGATTTAGTTATGCAACATTTAATGATGTCACATAAAAGCATTACCACATTACAAGGTGAGGATATTGTATTCCTTGCAACCGATATAAATCTACCTGGTGCTGTAGATTGGGTTATGATGCAGTCATGCTTTGGTCATCATTTTATGTTGGTACTGGAAAAGCAAGAAAAATTCGATGGACATCAACAATTCTTCGCTATTGTACAGTTGATTGGTTCACGAAAAGAAGCTGAAAATTTTGTATATCGTTTAGAATTGAATGGTAATCGTAGACGCCTCACATGGGAAGCAATGCCACGCTCCATACACGAAGGTGTCGCTTCGGCTATACACAATTCGGATTGTCTGGTATTCGATACATCGATTGCACAACTATTTGCGGACAATGGAAATCTGGGTATAAATGTTACCATTTCGATTGTATAAAATTAAGCGCTAACAACAAGGACTTACACACCAATACTATTCAACAATAAAAATGCACATACACGCATTCATGAAGACAAGCACAGAAAATATATTTGTAGAAAACAGGGACCAGATATAACAGTTAGATTGCTGAAAATTAAATTCAAATGTCCGTTGGCAAGAGCAAAGCAAAGTCAAGTCATATTAGCTAAGCAATGTTGTCCTGAAACGTTTAAAAAGCTCTTATAATTCAAAATTTGTATCAAAATGTGTTGCATAAAGCTTTATAAACCAATTTTAGATTTTATGTACTATTTTGTAAGTACTTTTTGGAAACTTGTCTAGAAATAACTGTTACACTAAGATTTGCTGTCAAAAGACTTGTTGTCTACTACAAACCCGAATTGATCTAGCTCTAAATTGTATTTTTAATATTTTCAGCACAACACTAACCGTTTTGGTCCCTGATAAAAAGTACAACATTAGAAAATAAAGGATTTGAATGAAATCTGCGGCGTTAGAAAACATGAAAAAGGCAAGTCACGAGCCATTACAATCTGTAGCAGTTTAGTAAACCTACACACTTTACATAAAGACCCTACCATAATAATGTAGTCGAAATTTTTTGAAAAATACATACCTACATGCGTACACACAGGATCGGATTAGCGAACATAGATAGCGTTATTTTAAGCTGACCAGCGTTTTGAAATGAGTTGGAAGAGTCTAGTAAAACCTCGAAACGTGTAAGGTAAATTTTTGTTTTGCTATGAAAAAAGCTTTAGAATCTCCGTCGGCTAACATTTAGTATAAAGTTCAGCAAAAATACAACGGTCGTTAGAGGGTTAAAATATTCTTCTAAGCCAAATAAATTTCATTTGGATTGCTTCCAAAAGAAAGTGTGGTGGAACGCCATACAGTAACAGAACAATATAATTTTCCGCCTTGAAGTATGCAACAATTTTGTATAATTGTATAACCCAACCTCAGATTCTTTTTTTTTCAAAAACGTTCTATTTTAATATTTGGTTGCAGAACACCCTTTTCGCTAATTTTCCTCACTACATAATATACAAACATTTAACATTTGATTAAAAAAATGATAAATAAATCGCAAGATTATTTTTCATTTCTTTTCTTCAAACCAGTCGTACCTAATTTCTGTTAATTAATTTTAACACGTTTGGTGCCATGGCATCGAAATATGTTTTTTTTTTTTTTTGAATTAATGTAATGTAAATATAAAGTCAGTTTACATTAATTACGTAATTATTGACCTGACTATTTTGAAAAGTGTTGTTTTTGTTGATTCTCTGTAACTGTCATGTGTGTACATACCTATGTATGTATTTATTGTTTCCAAAATTAAAAGTCTCTCTTGGGTTATGTGTAACCCGTTTCTATGCATAAAGCGAGTTTTCTCAAATACCAAAATATCCCTTCTAAATTTCTGTATCCTTCCTAAGAAAAAAAAAAAAAAATTGTATGCACTGTATGTTTTAAAATTCACAACAGCAACAAGAGGAAGAAAATAACATAGCTGGGCAGCTGTCATTACTAGAAAGATGTTCTGCACATATGTAAATACCTTTCATTGCGTCACATATTTGTGATCGGACCTAGGTCTTTTTTTGGTTTTTTGCCAATAACTTTTTACTGAAATGAAAAAAACGAAAATCCGCATTCGGATAATTGATACCGAGGTCAAGACGCGTCTTTTGATATTTTCAGAATTATTTTTTCATGAAATAAAATCTTGAGTGCTGAATGAAATGAAATTTCACTCAAAATTAATGCTTAGTAATAATGCTTTTTCGTTTTTATTATCACTCGTAACCTTGTTATAGTGAAACTGCTTTTACAAGGCGATTCTGTGCTCTTGATAAATTTGTCAACCTTGATAAATATTCAGGAAAAAAATATTTTCATCAGGTGTTTTGAATTCTGCGTCAAAAATAAATTATTAAAAATTAATTTGAATCAAGGTTTATAAATACTTACTTCACGATGATTTGAATAAAATAAAATTTGGCTTTGACGCAAAATTCAAAAACACTTGATAAAAATATTTTTTTCCTGAATATTTATCAAGATTGACAAATTTATCAAGAACACAGAATTGGGCGGTTAGTTATCATTCAATTTGATTGTAGAATTTCACTTTCATTAGCACGTAATTTTTTTTAAATGCAATTTAATGTCCGTTACCACTCACATATTTATTGAGTGCAGATTTGTTTGCATTGGCATTAATGGAAATTTTCACTCAAAACAGTTTTAATGCGTTTCACTTAAATACAAATTTGAGTGCTAGTGAAAGTGAAGTTTCACTCAAAACTCAATTGTTCGTGGTAATGGTAAATCAGTAAACCTGAGTGGCTACTGAAGTGCGCACCTCATTCAAATTTCAATGCAGTCTGCCCATATCTGGAAAATAAACACCCCCCCCTAGGAAATTCCTTTTCACCCTGTTGCAACAATAATATTGCTATAACAATTCATGTTAATGAAAGGTCTTAAAGTGCTCAAAAAAGCAGTCTACATGGATTCAAAGGACCCAACATTGAATTTTAAGGCCAAACCAGTCATTTACCAAAGCCGTAAAAAAAAGCAAACACTGATTTTTTTTCCAAAAGAAAGGTTTTTTATGACCAACAAAATATAAATGTACTGGAGAAACTGTACTTTTATGTTCGAAGCTGTATAAAAAAAAACCGAAGCTCAGTCGTTCTTCATGACAACATGGAATTCCAAAAAAAAAACATCCAAAAATTTACCAAAGGTGTATGTACATAAATGAAAAAAAAAAACAAGATGAATGTAAAAAAGCGAAATTGAATATGTTCTCTCTGGATTGCCTTGAAAATTCAAAATTTGAAAAATAGCGGAAAAGTGCTTGTGGCGCTCTAGAAAAAAGAGCGAAATATTTTTTCTAATAACTTCTCTGAATTCGAAGCATAATTTTGCATTTTTCATATTTCATAGCTTGAACACAGGGTGTTATATATGTGTATTGTGAGCACAGAGTGTTGATTTCAATAAAATCTAGCATACAAACTGAGTTTGATGTAATAGTTTAATAGTTTCAACGAAACTTCGAAAATCTACGAACGAAGTTTTGGGAAAAATTAATGCCCACAGGGTGTCGCAAAATTGTGTGTCCGAATTAAGCAGTCCTCAAAAGGTTAGCGTTCAATACTAAGTAGAACATTTTCAACTTTTTTATATAAAACTGGCAAAGACATACATAAATATATCGAAACAAATAGATACTATTATAAAATAATGGAACCCAGTTTGGTAAAATATTATAAATTTATGTAAAAAATGTGTTTTTACTTTCACCAAATTTACCACAATCATTTATGAGATGTGGTGAAAATTTTCCAGTTGTAAAATTTTCCAACTGGGTTCTTGTCATACACCAACATTTTTCTCAGACTTTTTTTTTGTTGGGAAACCTAAAGTATGTCGATTTAGTAGAGTGGAGCAACAACACCTCTTAATTTAACAACTCGAAAGTGATCAATCTTTGAAACCGATGCTCCACTCAACCAACGCTATAATTTAGTGTTCAATGCAGCAAACTGATTGAACAAACTTATATGGAAATATTAAAAAAAAATAAAGAATTAAAATATACATAAAATAAGCCAAACTTATGTATATTGAGTTATGTAATTATTTTTCTAATTTCTTGCATAGGTTAGTCGATCTCTGAAATATGAATAATGAAATGAAAAATTGAAAGAAAATGAGTAAAAAAAAAACAAAATAAAAAATTATTAAAACTAAAAAATTTATATTAAACATTAAAGTTAATTAAATAAACAAAGAATAAATATTAAAAGTAATAATAATTTGTAATAAGGAAATCCTAAAATGCTATTAGCGAAGACAAAAAATTACAAATCTTCTTCTTCTTTAAATGGCCATCTAACCGCCTGAGCGATTTTGACCGTCCAACATAGCTCGCCAGTCATTTCTTCTTTGCGCCAACTGGCGCCAATTGGAGACCCCACGAGATCGCAGGTCGGTCTCCACTTGGTCCTTCCATCGGAGTGGTGGTCTTCCTCTTCCTCTGCTTCCACCGGCGGGTGCCGATAAGTATACCTTCTGGGCTGGAGCGTCTTCGTTCATTCGCACGACGTGGCCTAGCCAGCGAAGCCGCTGTGTTTTAATGCGCTGTACTATGTCGACGTCTGCGTAAAGCTCATACAACTCATCATTAAATCTTCTTCGGTACTCGCCGTCGCCAACGCGTAGAGGCCCATAAATCTTTCGCAGAACTTTTCTCTCGAATACTCCCAATGCAGCCTCGTCAGATGTTGTTAGTGTCCACGCCTCTGCACCATATAGCAGGACGGGAGCGATGAGTGACTTGTAGAGTGTGATTTTCGTGCGTCGAGAGAGGACTTTACTTTTCAATTGCCTACTCAGTCCAAAGTAGCATTTATTTGCAAGAGCAATTCTTCGTTGGATTTCTAGGCTGGCATTATTGTTGGAGTTTATGCTGGATCCAAGGTAAACGAAGTCCTTCACTATTTCGAACTTTTTGGTGCCAGCAGTGGCGTGGGTGCCAAGGCGCGAATGCGCTGACTCTTTGCTTGATGACAGCATGTACTTCGTTTTGCCTTCGTTCACCACCAAACCCATTTTTTCCGCTTCTTTTTCTAGTTTGGAGTACGCAGAGGTTACGGCACGGTTGTTAAGGCCGATAATGTCAATGTCGTCAGCATATGCTAACAGTTGCACGCTTTTATAGAATATTGTTCCAGCGCGGTTGAGTTCTGCAGATTGTATTATTTTCTCCAACATCAAATTAAAGAAATCGCACGATAGGGGGTCACCTTGTCTGAAACCTCGTTTAGTTTCAAACGGCTCGGAGAGGTCCTTCCCAATTCTGACTGAGCTGGTGGTGTTGCTCAATGTCATTTTGCAAAGCCGTATAAGTTTTGCGGGGAAACCAAATTCAGACATAGCGGCATATAGGCAGCTCCTTTTCGTGCTATCGAAAGCGGCTTTAAAATCAACAAAGAGGTGGTGTGTGTCGATTCTTTTCTCACGGGTTTTCTCCAGGATTTGACGTATTGTAAAAATCTGGTCGATGGTAGATTTTCCAGGTCTGAAGCCACACTGATAAGGTCCAATCAGTCTGTTCACGTCAGGCTTCAATCGTTCGCACAATACGCTTGACAAGACCTTATATGCGATATTCAAAAGGCTGATTCCGCGGTAGTTGGTGCAGTTTGCAGGATCACCTTTTTTGTGGATTGGGCAAAGAACACTTAGATTCCAATCTTCGGGCATGCATTCATCCGTCCATATTCTGCACAGAAGCTGGTGCATACGCCTTACCAGCTCCTCGCCGCCATGCTTGAATAGCTCAGCAGGCAAACCATCAGCGCCAGCTGCTTTATTGTTTTTTAACCGGGATATTGCTATTCGCACCTCATTATAGTCGGGTTCTGGGACGTCAATTTCGTCGTCTTCGATTGTGGGTTCGGGTTCGAGCTCTTCTCTGGTTTCTTGCTCAATTTCTCCATTTAAAAGGGCAGAGAAGTGATCCCTCCATATCTCTAGTATTCTCTGAACATCAGTCACCAGGTCGCCGTTCTCGTTCTTACAGGAATTTGCCCCGGGCTTGAAACCTTCCGTCATTCGTCGAATTTTTTGATAGAATTTTCGGGCATTATTCCCATTGGCTAGCATCTCAAGCTCATTGATTTCACGCTTTTCTGCCTCTCTTTTTTTTGCCCGGAAAAGTCGCCTCGCTT
Source organism: Sphenella marginata (assembly GCA_951509765.1). Lineage (NCBI taxonomy): Eukaryota > Metazoa > Arthropoda > Insecta > Diptera > Tephritidae > Sphenella > Sphenella marginata. The sequence continues at coordinate 21,429,795 of OX608082.1, forward strand.
CCCTTTCAAAAAATTACAAATAGTTTAATTTTATTTAACTTTCTTTAAGACAACGCAAAACATTTTTTTCTAATTACATACATATATTCACATACAGTTGCGTACAAAATCGTAGTAGTGCGGGAACTAAGTTGTCTCCCATTTTCGTACGAATAATAATCACACTTAGTTCAAGTCACATTCCCACTTTAATATTGTTTTCATTAAATAATCTCTTTTTATCAACTTTGCTTGGGATCATTGTCTAGCTAGAATGTCATTTCAATCCTACAACGCCTAAAATGTCTGTGAAACCTTAAGATTTTCCTCGTGTGTTCAGGGTTCTGGTAGCTCTATTAAATTTTACGCCTTCTTCTGTAGTTCATCTGTTTGGCATCATTAAATGGACTTGTTCTTGATTTATTCAATGAATTATGGAAATGATAACAAATAACTGCATACCTTAAGGCGCTAAATTAATTACCTTTGTTAATTATCGGTACAGCTTCACATGCTTCCGTCTCAGCTAATGGCAATGAAATTTTTTATGGGATATTTTTTTAGAACATTTGCATTTCTACCCAACAAAAAAAAAGGCGCAAAACTACTCGGGGTTAAATTGCACTATTAAATTATTCGTAGTGAGGTCTTGGTTTTATTCTCTCTCCCTTCTGAGGTTTCGTCCTCTTATTCACTATCATTTTCTGTACTCTTTTATGTACTACTTTAATCACTTGTCTTTGTTGCTTTTTTTTTTGGTATTCGATCTTTCCTTGTCTTTCTTGTCCTAGCGGACTGTGTCTTAGTGACAAAAGTCCATCCATTTAACAGTTTATGCACTCGTTTCCTTTTATTGAAACACAACAACGAAAAATGCTAAAATATTGAACCATACTACTGTAAATGAAAGCTCTGCTGTTTCTCGTAAGTCCTGGCATTACTATCAAATCGGTTATCAGTCATCTTTGAGATCATGTTTTCCAACACTAGCAATAAACACTACTCAAATTTTTAACGTAACTGTATGTACATACATCGCATACATGAATTCTGTAGATTTAATAAGAAAACAAAAAAAATTCTTTAATCCTATAACATGTTAAGTCATTCATAAATTTTTGTTACTTCTAACTTTGCCACTATTATTCATTAATAAGTAACCTTTAAATTACATTATTAATTTAAATAATAATTTTCAACTCACAGTTTGGGTTAAAAACGCCATGAAAGAAAAATTTTTCATAAAAAGAAATGCAATATTTTGCTCCAAAAAGAAAAAAAAAAAAAAATATATTAAAAATTAATTTTCTTAAAAAATTTGATAAAAAATTTAAAGTTTAATGAGAAAAAAAAAACCAATTTAAATAAGTGGAAAATAAGATTACTTTTTTTTTTAAATGTTCAACACTTTCAAATTTTATTCTTTTTTTATCAACTAAAATTGTAAAAATTCTGTTCATAAATAGTATGAAAGGAAGAAAAAAAATATATATGACAAAAAAACAGATAATAACAATACATACATACATACATATGTAGCTTGCAAGTGTCTAAGTATAAGAATGCTAAAATACTTACTTAAGTACATAAGAATTAAATATGTAATGTTTTGGATGTAAATAAAACATACTTACATATACATATACACATGCAAAATGAAAAATAAATTAACAATATTATTATATATATTGCAAGTTCTTCAAAAAAACAAACTTTGAATACAGCAAATGTAAACATACAACAACCACAAAAAAAAAAAACAACAACAATGTTTAAAGCATTAAAGTGATTAGTAAAAAAAAAATAAAAAATAAAACAAAAAAAAAACAACATAAAAATCATAAAAATTAAAAAAAAAAATATTCTGACTTCTTTATCATTCTCCACCGAGATTGCGAACTTTTTGCAGTTATTTGATGCTACGGACCAAATTTTTAGAGAACTTGAAAACAGAAAATTCGCGCCCGATTACACTACAAAACCTAGCTTGAACCAAGATGAGTCTTTGCTACTGGCAGATTTCAACTGATTCACCACACGTCATAATTGGGAGCAAAGTAATATCGTAATACCGAAAATTTTGGTACCAGATCTCATCACAAAATTTGTTGGTTTGGAATTTTACTAGCGCGTTAATCCAAAGCTCTGCTCAAATGCACTCGCAGGGCTTCACGAATAGATATCCCTTTTTATCATACAAAATCAGTCTGACTCATGTAGCCCTCAGACTAAGTCCATTTCCAAGAGATGAGCTCCACTGAAACTCTTCGAATAAAAATTAACGGCCTCAATGATAATTCCACACTCAACATTTTTATTTCATTTCAGGTACATAACTCTAAATTTGAATCCGAGTGGAGATTTTCTGGTAATCGTAACTGAAGCTTTAGGTTAGTTTTTAAAATTTGCTTTCTTGAGAATTTTTACATCCTTTTAAGTACCCCATAAAAGTACCCCACCACACTTAACTTTACATACCTGGTACAAAACGATCCCAAAAGCCCGTCAATGGCATAATAACCCACGGCGTACAATACAACCATATTAATAAATTCATTATAATCGCTTTGGTCATTGTCATCGAACGATTCATTGGCTTCGTAATCACATTATAACGATCATAACCGATAGCGGCATTCAACATGCCCGCACCAATACCCGAATATGAACCAATCGAGGCAAATATTTGACACCAAGTATTACCGAGCGCAAAACCACGATGAAAACTATTATAGACGAATATCGGTATCTTGGCGCACATAAGAAAATCGAGGAAAGCCAAATTGAGCACAAACATATTTGAAGGTGTGCGTAAGGCCTTTGCGCTGTTGTGTATGTATTAAATAGCATGAAAGAGAGAGAGAGAGATAGAGTTATACATTTTAGAAGTTCTGCACTTTTCGCCGAAGTTTTTGAAATTCTAAAAGCCTTAATAACCCTCATACGGGCTTGCAGCTTATCTTAACAGCCTACCTCATAAATATCCACAACACTAGCCCATTGCCGATGACCGATGCGAAAAAGAAAAATGTATAGAGTATGGCTAACATATAATGCATGGAGGCTGGTGGTTCCAATTGTGTTAGCCAATGTTCGGGTATATATTGTATTTGATCGGGCGGTACATTCCATCCTAAATATTGCAGCTCATTTGAAACGCTGTCGGGTATCGAAAGAGAAATAAACAAATACATTGGAGCGAATTATAGTTTTCACTTTAGTTGAAAATATTTTACCGCGCTTCCGGTCGCAGGATTGGCTCCAGACTGGCATTACAGCAGAGCTGCGCTGTCATCCCGCTGCGTTAAAATTTTTATTTTTTTTCTGTAATTTTATTTTCGTTTTCATATACACTGCAATGAGTTAAAATTTCGTTGCGTTTTCGTTGAAATGTTTGCGGCGCATTAAAAAGTCCGGCAACTCCACAAAACAAAAGGACAAAACGCACAAGGAACGTGAACGGCCACGCCCACTACACACTCACTACTTCAATTTGCACTAATTTTCAACTTTTTTGATATCCGCCTTCGTGTAGTGCAATGCGCGCCCCATAGTCCCACAGCCGAAACTTTTGATGTTAATTGCGGCTCGAGCATGTGTTGGGCTTTTATAGTTTCTTCACTGTGGCCGGTCTTGCGGTTGGTTTATAACGGTTTCTATTAATTGAATTTGCTATTATGTAGATTTTTAATTTTTTTTTTTCATGTAAAATGTGACTTGCGTGCCGCTTAATCGGCGCTGTGGCAGCGTGAATGAATGTTGCAAGTTGACAAATTCCGAATTCCATAGGTTCAGACAGCAGCAATCAATGCCAAGAATACCCAGTTGTACTAGGAGTACATGTGTCTGTGTGCGTCTCAAATGTGGGTGAAGTGCAGCGGATTATTTGGACAGTTGGTATGGCTAAACGTTGGGTGGTACTTTGGTCGTTCGCCTTTCGCATGTCACACATATGTCAATAAGTATCTCAAATGGTTTCTTAAAGGCTAAGTAAGTAAATGATATTTACAGCCCTTGAATGCCAGTGGTTTATTAGTTTGTTGAATTCTATGTCGTCATAGATTGTTGTCTTCTTGTTTGTTGAATTTCTTCATGTCAGTTGACCAGATGCCGCAATGGTGCAACTGAGAGCAGCATGATGAGTGAAGCTTTTGGCCCACATACAAGACTTCTGGCACAATTCGAATTTGGCACGACTAGCAGCTTTTCAAGTCGGAGAAACAACATCCAGTACTTGTAGTAAGATCGACTCAAGGCCTAACAAAGCTACCACACCAAATAAAGGACCGTGTGGTTGTATTGCTGGCCTACCACACCGAAAGTCCCAGGCTCATGGGACGGTGCAGACAACATCAAAAATGTTTTAAACAATTTGAGTTCGCCCCTAGGCAGCTTTTTTGGAAAACTCACCGAGTCTATTTCTGCCATGAAAAAGCTTCACAACAATCAAAATGCTTAATGCATTAAATTAAATCTTATTTGTATGCAGATATTTTTCTCTCAGTGTGAAAAAATTCCCGTTGGTCATTGCATGTGTTGAAAGAAATGAACTTTTATTATACCACTCTTTTATAAGTTCCCCCTAAATGTAAATGAAAAATCACTCGCGCGCTCTAACAACCGCAGAACGTAAAAAAAAGTCCCGAAATGATTGGAAAACAACTAGGAAAAAGTGCCAAAATGATCCCGAAAATATTCCCCGTTGGTGCCGGAAAAAATCCCGAAACGATCCCGAAAAAGTCGCCAAGTGATCCCGAAAGTAATTCTAAAAAAAGCTCCAAATCTATCCAGAAATTGTTTTAAAATAATCCCAAAACGTCCCGTAGTGATCCCGAAATGGCCCAGGAAATGTTCTTGAATAAATCCAACAAGTCCCGCCAAAATACTTGTTTTGGTTCACATTAGCGTCGGTATACCTGCAATAGCATTTTTCAAATTTACTATTCCAACCTTCGTGTCTAGGCTTTAGAGAAGGCGAGTTGTTTTTTAAGTTATTATTATTTTTTATTTTATTTTATTATTTGGCTCAGGTGCTATGTGACCGTTTTGCTCAAATTGTATTTATTCATTTGGCTCAGGTTCTGACTACCGTGTTTGCCTAAATGTTAAAAATTGTTGTTCTTTAGAGAACGGGAGGTGCGGGTCACCTGTGACACCCTATATGTATATATTTATTATTGGCCAGCACTGTTGGCTCTGAGGCATGGCGCGATTGACTTCCTCATTTTAGCTTGGAAAAACCACCCCTTGGCTTTCCAAAACATAAACTATATCTTCGAAATATTTTATAAGCTGATTGCGAATTACAATAGCATGCAATGAAAATAAAACAAACGAATGAAATAACCGTAGCTTATGTCGCTTAAGCACTTCGTTTCAACGTTCCTACATTGATTCGCGAATGTATGAATTTGAACGACATCGATATTTTATGCGGTCTTATTCGCGAATGTGAATTGAAATTTTCTTTTTTAAGTCGTGAATCTTCATGAATGAATAATTGATGATTCATAAGTTTAAAGAAAACGTGTTATCACACAAGAAGGAATTCGTAGAAATTAATTAATATTAAAGAACGGCATCCACTTCAAAATTGTAAAAATTAGTACTAGCTGACGTCTAACAAACCCTGGTGAATAGTGAAACAAGCGAGAAGAGCACAGAGTGAAATGGAAATGTTCCCAAATAAAAGATTTCTTAATTTTTTTGAACTGAAATATTTTCAAATTCTTTTTATAAAAGTTTGCACATGAAAATGGCCGCATCTCAAACGCTTCCCCAAATTCAAAAAAAAAAATTTCAATTTCAAAAATCTTTTTGATACAATTTTTGTGCACAAAGTTGCCAAAAATTAGGTTAGCAACACGAAAATTATTTAAAAAAAAGTTACAGAATTCCATTGCAGGCATAAGTATTCGACAACATTTGGCAATACATTCGAGAATGCTCCAATTAAATTTTGTTTATTTATACAGTGGCCGACAAAGCTATGCCTACCCCCTTTTTTTGTATGTTTTCACCAATTTCGGCTTCTGAAAATTCATTAACTATTTTCCTGTAAGAGAACTTATCAAGATCTAATACAAAAACTATTAATTATATTTTAAATATGTATGGGAAATTCGCAAAAATTAGACAAACTTTTTTCTCAGAATTTTTAGAATTTTTTTGAAAAAGCAGATTTGTAGCGCATTCAATTTTAGTCTGATAAAGTGTTTGTTTCAAGTCTGTAAGAAATTTTCCTGATTTTTGGCCATTTTTTTTCTGAAGAGCTTTTATGTTTTCTTCCATACAAAAAATACTATGTTCATAAATTTGTATGAAAGAAAACACGAAAGCTCTTCAGAAAAAAAATCGCCAAAAATCAGGAAAATTTCTTCCAGACTTGAGACCAACACTTTATCAGACTAAAATTGAACTGAACTTGAAATCTGCATTTTCAAAAAAATTCAAAAAATTCTGAGAAAAAAGTTGAAAATTTTGATGAAAATTTGTCTAATTTTTGCGAATTTCCCATACATATTTAAAATATAATTTATAGTTTTTGTATTAGATCTTGATAAGTTCTCTTACAGGAAAATAGTTAAAATGAATTTTCTGAAGCCGAAGTTGGTGAAAACATACAAAAAAAGGGGGTATGCATTGTTTTGTCGGCCACTGTAAATATTGTAGCACAGCTTGAATTAAAAAACGTACTTAATATACTACAATCGTAGTAAAGCTTGAACCCTGTGCCGCACATCTAACACACCCTCAAAATAATCCGCTTTATATCTCTCGCTTACGCTCTCTTTTACTAATATACCGTTTAGAATGCAAAGAATTCGTTACAACAAAATTTCTGTGCTGCATAGTAAAGTGGTGAGAAAATTAATTTCGAAAACCTTTTTTTGCAGTCAAAGTGGGTTTCAGAACAACAAAAACAACAACAACAAAAACAACAACAACAAAAACAACAACAACAAAAACAGAAGCAACAATTTTCTGTTCTACTTCTCACTTACCTGGCACAAATCTGCCCCAATTCTCCGTCACACAACCAATTACGAATGGTGTAGCATAGAGATACGTAAATAAAATCATCATAACCGCCTTGCCACGCGTCATCTTCCCTTCCATTGGCTTCGTAATGACATTGTAACGATCGTAGGCAATGAAAGCGTTCGTTGTAGATGCACCAATTCCTGTATAAGCGCCGAGTATACCATAAACTTGACAACCAAAATTACCCAAAGCGAAACCACGATGAAAACTATTATAGATGAATACGGGCGTTTTCATCATCATAAAGAAATCACAAATGGCCAAATTGACGACGAGTATATTGGATGGTGAACGTAAGGATTTGGCACTAAAGATATAAGAAATGGAATGATGGATTAGATAAAGCTTTTCTAGCTCACTACATTCAAATAGCCAATACTTACGCGGAAAAGACCCAAATGACGAGACCATTTCCAAATATTGACAAAGTTGTAAAGAAGATGTACAATGTTCCCATTAAGTAGTGTAAAGATGCTGGCGGTTCTGGATACTTGAGCCAATGATCGGGTATATGACGCAATTCTTCCGGCGGTACATTCCAACCGATTAAACGAACATCTGATGACATTCTGCAAAAAAGGTAAGTGAGTTTAGTTTGAATGGTAAAGTAAATAAAAATTATTTTAAAGAATATTGGCACAATTGGGGCCGAATATTATTAGCACAGCAAGCTTTGATTAAAATTTAGAATTTACGTTTTGCTACCACTACAAAAACGAACTAAAAATAATGTGTGGGAAGGAATCCTACCTACATTCATCTCCCAGATTCGAAGTGCCTAAGTTCTGTCAACATTTTAAAGAAATCATTTTTCAGAAAAACTACAATTTCCTGTCGTGTAACTGGATCTCAGGTATTTCAGGAAGTCCATCATAACTGAGGGCTCAAGATTATGTTGGATTATAATCTCTTTCATATATAGTGGTTTTTATGGGTCCAAGGGCATCCTGGGTGGAATTTACAGCAGCGGTCCTTTCGGGTACGGAATTTATGTATGATCCAGTCTTTAAGAAGAAGGGTGCCGCCATTTAGAAATGAAGTACACTTCGATGTTTAGATTCCTAGAAACCCTCAACACTTTCTATAGGGCGTAGGAGACGATCTGATCCATCCTCTTATGGAACTCAGAGCTGGAGTGCTCTATTAGGAATACCTCCATTGGGCATAAAGAAATGCTATATTTCAAAATGGAGTCATGTAACTTTAGATGTGTGACTCAAGAGGTCCGGATAACGTTGTTTGAAGCCCTGAATATCGGCAAGGATACTGCTGAATATTTTGCTTTCCCCCCTTATGTCCCTGCGAAGGTTTGGTAAAAGTAAAATTCGAATCTTGCATTGACCCTGTTAAGAGTCTTTAGTATGAAACCGATGGCTCCTTAAGGAAGGCTCGTTTTAGTGCTGGCCAAATTTGTCCCAAAGCGTTGGTATCTCGGCTAGTTCTCAGTTGTAAAGTTCCTAACTTCAGATCGTGGTTTGGGGGGTTGTCTGCAGTTTTTTAACTTTAGTTTTTGTTCTTAGAAGACACCGATTCACATTCATCGGCGGAAGTTCTACCCAATCGATTTTCTCACATCCCTTGTTCAAATTCCTCACTTGGGTCGTCGAATATGGTTATATTGGATTTCCCAACAAATGTATCTTCAGAAAGGTTCGTCGAAGTCAAACAAATCCTTATCTGAGAAAGGACTATCCACACCTCTAATACGACGCTAAGGCTTCGAAGGAGGTAGGCAGTTATTATTCTTTGGGACCCCACTAACTCCAATTAACGGGCAGACAAGTTGTGGCCCCAACCTCATAGTTTTCTTTTCCTACTAAACACTTTACCACTTCCACGACAATCTATAGAAAAACAAAAAAAATAATAAGAGCCATCATCGTTCGTATACATCACCTGGCTTCCGCTCGCAAGGTCGACACTGTCGATACATTCCCGAATGGATTTGGTAAGCTATACGTATATTCCATATCCAAATCCATTGCAGTTAAAATATCCTCTAAATCTCGTCATCCACTTTCAAACCGTCACTTTTGACACGACGACACTTTTAAAGTGAGGCACGTCGTATGCTTTTCTTGGTCTCACTTATTGTTCCACGGTTCAAAGTGTACACTTTCTTTCACTGGCCAATATTGACAGAACTGCGTTGATCTGCCACGCTTTCTTTTATACGAACTCATAGCTTGGCATGGCAGTGATTTTTCCGCTTAAGTCAAAATGGATTAGTTAAGCCATTTAGGCGTATTGGATTAGCCGTGATTTTTCATTTCGTCTTGGCTAAAACCAAACCTTCATTGCAGTTATGCGCTGACAGGGCGGATTTGATTTTTGTTTTGGTTTGAATGTCGATGATTTTTTTTGTTATGACATTAGAGTGCCTTGATTAACTCATTTATAAGATCCGGCTGTCTAATGCCTCATTTATATTTATGTATGTAGTATATGGATGGATATGGTATAGACGGGATGGCTAAGGAAAGTTCGGAAGCTTGTTGACAGCGCTGCTTTAGGGTTCCATCAAAAGTCCAACGACTAGAATTCTATTCGACTTTGGTCGATGGCTCACTTTTGCAGTTGTTAAGTAAAAGTTCGCTACAAATAGTGACTCAGAAGGTATAGTTAGGCTGCGTTCTGAGGTATCTGCATCATTAGTTGGCTTTAGGGACTTTTGTTTGTTGTGAATCAAAGCACGCCAACTATCAGCTTTTAGCGACACCTGGCGTTAGTTGGACACACTTGGTGTTTGCCAAGTCATCCTGCACCTGTTCTTCTGTCTCAGTCGTGTCCGCCGCCTTTTTCTGCTTCTAAATTCATGTCTTTTTCGGAAACTTTCTGGACCGCAGATACCTTATTCGTGCGCAGAGCTAGGATAAAGCCAGCGGCACCTTTGGACCTTCATTTGTTGCATTACGCTCCAAGACTAATCTCATCTTCTTGCGACACTGCCCATGATTTTGAGTCGTAGGTCAAGGCAGATATCCACCAAATATCGGCTGTTATAAGACTAGCAACAGTCAATGCGGCCTTCATTAAATCCAGGGTTCCAGCATGCTTGTTAGCTCAAGATACGGGCTTGACGGCGGGCTAATGGAGAGCATGCCTCCCTTATTTCCGTCGAATCTCTCCCGCTGAGTTTGAAAGACTCTCTTTAATTTAGTGCTGGAAAGAGGTCAAGTTTGGCCGATCCACAGCTAAAAGCGTACGCGGGTCCAACAATAGTTCGGTTCGAAAATGCCTTTTATACCTCGCTGCGAATAAACGATACTTACAAAATTATTTCAAATCTTATATCGTATATCGTTTTGTTTGCGAAGCTTTCCTATAAAATGTTGCCATAATTTTACCACACAAAAGCTTTTCAAAAGCCCCACTAAAGCGCTATAAGAAATTATTTTCGCTTTATATGTGTGTGTGTGTGTTTGTTGATTCACATCTCCATTGGCCAATATAACGCGGTTGCCACCTTCGTCGATTAGCAACAAAATTGGTCCCCTTAGTATAAATTTGATTCGTTTTCTATTGGTTTGGTACTTTGTATGGGCTACTATAAAAAACATTAATATAGTACCATGAACCGTAGGGGAAACTAGAAACAATTTAGGAGCTGGAGCCGAAACGACTCTCGTCCTGTAGTTATTGTATATGAACTGCTGCCATAGTCATAGTTTCCTTAAAAATAAAATTTTTTTGTTTTTAAAATTTTGTGAAAACCGTGCAAAAAAATGTTTAAAATGACATTTTTACTTACAAAATTTTTACAGTGTATTTTTTCGAAAGCTGGTTTAAATACTTTTTTAATGGTACAAAGATCTTAGAAATTTTTAGTTATGAAAGCTATATTACTGTCAATATGCAGATACATATTTCGATACCTTGCCACGCCCACAATTAAAAAAAATGCAATTTCTAAAATAAAGTTGTTTTTGTATGGGTAAAATGTATGTATGTATGTATGCAAATTTTCATAAGAATCTGAGAGGGTCGAGCTTGATATGAAATAATAAAATTTAAAAAATTTTGGTACTTTTAAAAATGAATTTTGGTTCAGACAGCAAACCCGGTGGCAACTGTGACGTCAACCCATCACCACACCACCCCATTGCAACGCTACCACGTCACCATGCCTAAAACCCATTGAATTGTTTGTGTGTGTGTGTGTGTTGATGTGTTGGCGCATTGCCGGCATTCCGTTTTCCAGCTGTATTATTTTATTTTCCGTTTCCTTTTTTATTGCTGCGTCTGCCTTTTATCATTCGCACCACATTTTGTTTGCTATTCTCAGTTTTTTGTTTTGCTTCTTTTGTTTATTAAATTGCTGCGTACACTTTGACGCTTCGTGTCGGCATTTTTGTGTGCCACTCCACTCGGGGACAGACGACATTGACGGCGGGTGTTGCTTAACATTATGCGAGAGGGAATGAGTGCATAAATGGCAAATATTCAAAAAAAAAAAAAAAAAAAAAAAAAAAACTGGAAAATTAGTATAATAAATAAGATGGAGATTTTCAAATAATAAACGGGTAACCCAAAAATGCCTAATTATGGTCGAACTTTTTTGTGTTGATACGGATGTTGGGAAATTATTGTAAACTTTCGAATGACTGACTGCAATCACAATGATTTTCTATTACATATTTGAGAGTAAGGTATATATTAGTTGAAGTGTCATAATGTCAAGGGAATTAATGTCACTGGCATAAATACGCATTTGAAAATTTTGATATTTATAAGAAAAGCGCTGCAAGCGAATATTTGGAATATCTAATCGCGCTTTTTTTATTCCAAATTTCCAAAAAGGTCAGTGGCATAAAATTCAAAAAAAAAAAAAAACAAAAAAAAGATAGTCTTGATAAATTTATAATCGTTTTTATTTCTCAGTTCAATGTTGGATACAATTTTTTCAAATTGCCTTAAACAAATTTTTTGAAATTAAAGTAACCAAAAACAACAAAAACTGATATCTAGTTGATATTTTCTTTTTAATACTCGCTAAGTGCTTTCGAAAAAAATCGGCTTGTATGTATAAACTCAATTTAATTTTTTTTATTTTTAATTTTTATTTTTATTTACTAAAGTAGTTTTTTGCAGAATATCTCGGTACCTACCTACTTAGTATAATAAAATAACCTTTTTTGTATGGGAGAATTAAAATGCCACATAACAAACGGCTACGGGCTACGGGCTACCCACAATGATTTCTAATATATCCCAGGGTAGGGTGCAAACGTGGTTGTGCTTACCAAACAAAAAACCCTTCCAGCCTATTTTTTGCATTCCTACCCAAATCTCTCTTTTGGCTTTGTATTGTCTTTATTGTCAGCCAAACTACCACAACTACAATGAAGAACAAAATAAAAAATTAAAATAATAACAATAACAATAAAAAAGATAACAAAAACAAATAAACAAAACACCGGTCGAGTCAGTTTTCTGTTTTGTGCTGCTAATGTTGATGATAATGATGTTGTTTGCTGCTAACGATTGGGTACGCTCTGTCGCGCTGGAGCTGGAGCTGTTCGTTCGGCTAGCATCGTTGTTGTGGGGCTGTTGAATGCGGTGCGGCGAACGTTAAATACGAACGAACATGCTTTTTTACGTATGTTTCGAATATTTTGCGTACCTTCACGTCAGTCAGACGGAAGCGATTCAAGCGAGCGAACGATTTATTATTAAGTGAACGGACGGTAGATGTAAAGCGCGCCCCAATCAAACACACTGCTAAACAAACGAAAAAGACAATACAATTACGAGAGTAAAATACACGTGCAACTGTGATTACTACATTTTGGTAGCGTAATTTTTGTGCGAGTTTCGTGAAAAGCCGGCAATAAGTGAATTATTTTTTGAAGAAAAAATAAAACAAAAAAAGAAAAGAAAAAGTTACCAGCAACGCTAAAAGTCAAAAGAAAGTGCGGTTTTTTTTTCGTTGTTGCTTAAAACGTTTGTGGTATTCGGTGATTTATGAAAGCGTAAGAATTCCCATCTTTGCACGGCATCGGAAGTGTATTGTGTGGCATTTGTTCTTGTTGGATTTTGAGTGCGTTTGCAGACAACACGTTTTATTCGTTAATGGATTATTGTTAAATGGTTAGTAATAGGTAAATACTTATTGTTAGTGTGCTAAGATTAGGAATTCCTTGCGTATGAGCGCTCACTAAAGCTTTTTTGTGAATTGCTACTTTGTTGTTGTTGCCGACGTTGTTGGTGGTACTTGTTATTTATTAAGTGCAAATTTTGTGTTTATTTAATTTGTGTATTTCTTGAACATAATTTCAGAATGCTTTATATTTTTTATTATATATGTATGTATGTATGTATGTATGTATGTATGTATATTCAAACATATTCATACGTACATACATATATACACACCCTGCAAGAAATCGTGCAAAGAGCGTGATCCGCGATTAGTACCCTTCTACTGTGGCATAGTTGCGGTAAAAGCTAATTTTAATTTGTGTAGCATACTAATAGGGGTAGGAAGTATACTTGCCCGACCATAACGATTGGAGAACAAAGTCAATTTATTGCACAATACCTGCTCAGGCATACGAGATTATAATTAGTCGCTTCATAGGACATGTTTGAAGGAAAGGGGACAGTTCAACCCATATAAGGTGATTAAAACTACTATCACGCCACTCGTTCATCCCATTTTGGGAGGGTATAAATGCTAATATGTACATACATAAGTTTGTATCTGTGCGTGCAGATGCAAATTTATGCGGCTAAAGGGTTCTTAATTAAGTTCACATTCAAACAAATTAAAAAAATAAATGTTTGAAGCTTTTTGTGCCCGCTATGAAAGAAATACCTACCTATGTATACATATATGTTCATACAAATACCTACATACATACATACATACATATGTACATATGATTAGTGAAGTGTGTTTCAATAATGACATCATCCATCTCAAAAAATTTTGCGACTTCGTTTGTCAGAAGTGGAATAATGGAGTAATATTTTAGTGTAATAAGATCACTTGTGAGTATTGGCAGAGCAGAGCGGCCACAAATTTGTTTTAATTGAAATGTAATGCGGAAAGAACTCGTGGAGTTTTCTGGTATAAACACTGCTAGTTTGAAAGTCTTTTGCCGGTTTTTTAAGCGTTTTATTTCTTTCGTTTATTTCATTTGTACTGCATGTTATTGTAATTCGCAACCAATTTATTAAATATTCCCAAGATACACATAGTTTATGTTTTCAATCTCAAAACGGAGTAAAGGCGTCCAGAACTCTTCCAACTCTGCAAAAAAAAATGATTTAAACAAGGTAAGACGGTCGTCTAGGCCTGATCCAAATAATAAAATTAAATAATTGAAAAAAATTACTTAAATACATACCTCCGTGGAGCTCAGGTCCGAGTTTCTTCTTCTTTTTTTTTTGTAATTAATATCTCCCGCATATTATCTAGTACGTAGCACTTAGAGTTTTATGCCAACACGAGCACACTGTTGCCATGATGCTTTTCAAGACAGAAATATTTTAGAACAACTCTGAAGTATTTTTATGATGCGGGAGTAGTCACTTTATCAAGGGACTGCCGGTATGGTAGGCCGTCCTTTGGATTGTGTTGCGTAATACAGCACCGTGAATATTTCGTTTCGTTTATATTTTCCTCTTACCCTTCCGCTTTTTCTTACTTTCCTCCTTCTTCTTTAGATAATCTTTCTTTTACTTTGCACCTTGCATTTCAGCTCTGCGTCTTTCTCAGCCTCTCCATCTCCCTCTGATGTTAAAATTTCAACGGCCTCATGGAGCGTACGATTTGATTTCTAACGTGCAAGAGGTCCACCCACCAAATGCTAAACTTACGCACAAGCTTATGAAAGGCAAACATCTGCAGTGCATTGTATGTAAGCAAGGTGCGCGTACATAGAAGTATATATTTATCATACATACATATGTATTGTACATACATCCATCCATATACATTAACTTGTGAATGTCTTACGTCCACAGTATTTTCCATCATCTTTGAAAATTCACGCTAAGTCACCTTGCAACATTTCCTTTCTTCACCATAAACTGCGACTAAAATGGCAGCATATCCACTCACCGTAACCCCTTCCAATGTTGCTTTCACAGGCAACCATGGTAACTCGTTGATTTTCAAATGTAAATTCAATTTGCCACTTTTAGGCAGTCTGAGACGAGACACACGAGTGAGGTTGTAGTATACTCAAGTGCCAATAACAAGCTAGACGTGAGCAAAAAAAAAAAAAAAAATAACTAATTAGATTATGAATCAAAGCCATATTGTTATTGTTATTGTTACTAAGTACTTGTACACGAGTCTTGGAGGCGCATGATGCGATGCTCGTCTAGTGACAATGGCGAGGGTGATGGTCAAAGGCCTTTCAAAATATAAATGTAAATAACCTACAAGTTAGAATGTTTTTGTGTGTGTGTGTGTATTTGCAACAATGTTAGTGCACTTCCGGAAATTATGAGAAATTGATGTATTTTGAACAAAGTAATTTAATTTGTTGATATCTAAAATTTTATAAAAGCTGCTTGAACAACAACAAAAACGAAGCGCTAGCATTGCTGACGTACGCAAATCGTTTATGTGCATACATATGTACCTATCTACATACATACATACATATGTATGTACTTATGGAAGTATGCTTTTGAAATAGTATCTATGTGCTATGTAAAGATGAAGTACAGTGGAAAAAGCTATTCGATTAACGCATAAAAACTAGCCTAACTAACCTAACTTCCAGAGATAGGGGCTATGAAAAATTTACATTCGTATGGGAGATGCCACGCCCCCTTTTTCGTTATCCCCAGTTTTCATGCAGGTGTTAGCGATTAATATCATTTAAATTTTGCCCAAATTGCAGTGGTCTAACTCAAATACTTTCAGAGTTGCGGACTTAATTTTTCATAGTGGGAGATGCCACGCCCCATTTTTCGTTGTCCCCAGTTTTTTTTTGAGGTGGTATGGATTAATCTCATATAACCCGTTACCGAATTTCAGTGGCCTAACCTAAAGACTACCAGAGTTACGGACTATGAAAAATTCCATTCGTATCGAAAATGCAACGCCCCCTTTTTCGTTATCCCCAGTTTTTTGGCGGTGGTAGGGAAGTAACCCCTTACCAAATTTCACTGGCCTAACCTAAAGACTACCAGAGATACGGACTATGAAAAATTCCATTCGTATGGTAGGTGCCACGCCCCCTAGATAGATGAAAAGTTGTATCTAAGGAACCGCTCGATTTCTAGTCGGCAATGTTCAGGCTATTCCCATTTCATATTTCAAATCTTTGTTAACTTTATTACTCTTTTGAAAAGGTTAAGAATGTTTCAACACAAAACACTGTTAGCTTTTGACGACGTCATCATCATTATCATGATCATCATCATCGTCATCATCTTCGACACCTTCACCGCTCACGTACTCACATGGCACTCTCAATCTTTTTTTTTTTTTGAGCGACGACTTCAGGCACCCTACTTTTATGCAAAAAAAAGAAGAAAGATTACAATTACAACAAAAACAAAGTAGAATAAAAAACAACAACAACAACAACAGTAACAAAATATAAAAACACAAACCTGTACAGCACATTAAACGCATGAACTGAAATTATTACTTGATGTTATTGTTGTTGTTGTTCTTATTGCTGTTACAGCTGTGTTGTTTTTAAATATGATTTTTTTTTCTACGGATTTGGTTTTTTTTGTTTTTGTTTTTGTTTTCATACAATTTTGTTTAAAAGCCAAGAACCGGCAACAAACACATAACTCAGATAACAAGTTTAACCGGCCTTTTGGGTCTCCCAGATATGCCAAAGTATATATGTATGTATGCATGTATATATGTATGTTCTGATGTATGTACATATGCCTGCACACCAATTACGAAGCGGGCCAAAACTAAAAGGCAAACGCTGGAAAATATCGTTCGAGCGGGTGAACGATCAGCAGCGTTGCGTTTGTGCTGAGCTGCGCAAGCAAGTTAGCCAGTCAACCGGGCGGCCAGACAGCGCACATACATACATATGTACAATGCCAACGTCATGCATAGCAAGTCATGCCTTTCCATGGCATGCCATTGTTGTTTGATGGTAGTTGCTGTAAGCAACAAAATCTCGTGATCACGTTTCAGTGAACGCTATTGCACTTCCTTTGACTCTGAATTTGACGACAGCAGAATGCTGCAATGGCAACGGCTATCGCCAAATCGCTCAGGTATTTTATCTAAATGTATACATATCTACATATGAGCAATCATGTTTAAATGGCGTATACTAGGAGGGGTAGGGGTGGTGGTGTTACCCTTCCTTACCGTAATTGCATTTGGCATTATTGGAAGACTGGAAACTGCTAACTCTGCTTCTGAGAGCAGTGTTCTTAATGTTTTTGTGCACGTGTGGACTATGACCCTGTTAGGTTCCAGTGTGACGTGCGCAGGTTGGCCCTCTACCCGTTGTAATAGCCAGTCTCGCCACTGTGTTCTGGCTTATAACATGAGAATTACTTAAATGTCCACTCTTGTTTATACATTAGGGTTCGCTCTATTTTTAAGCCTTGTCTTACTGAACTAAAATGTTTTAGAAATATTCTTCGGACCATAAACTTTATTTTGTTGTCTTTATAAAAATACGGTGCGCACATGATACATAGAGAGTACATATGTAGATACATATGTATGTGTGTAAATTTTAACTGCACTACAGAAATATATGATGCACATGTTTGTGGGAAGGAATGCGCTTACTATTTATTTATACGTAAGCATATGCCATATATCACATATTTCAGCAACTCAGCTTATGCACTTATATATACATACATGTTCATACGCCGGGTTCCACACACATTCCAGTCAAATGTAAATATAAATTAAATCATTGCGTGGTATCATTCAGAAAATGTTTGATCAGAATTCAGCGGCTTAGCAACTAGCACTGAATATGTTAATAAAAAGCTGAATATGTTTTATATCACTGTATTATGCATTAAAATACAAAATACCTACTAAAAGTGCAGAAAAAGAGGCGCTGAATACAGCATCAGTTATCGATGTTGCGCTGAATTGATGAAAAGTGCGCTGAATTGATTTTTTGAAGCAAAACTTTGTACTCAAGCACGCTGGGATTAAAGTTGACAAGCTAAAGCACTTTTAGTGTCCTAAATTATCTTTAAGAGTGCGCTGAATATAAACTTAAGCAGCTGAATTAAGTGGAAATCTCATTTTTAGATATCCAAAGCACTTTACGGTAAATTGGTTATTAATCTTTAGCTTTTTAAGTTGCGCTGAATTGATGAAAAGTGCGCTGAATTGATTTTGTGAAGCAGGTGCAAGGATTTAACGAGCTCCAACACATTTAATGTCCTAATATTATAGTACATTGAATGCAAATTTAGTTAGCTGAATTAATTATTTTAAAAAATCCTTACAGTAAATCGACTTCTTGGATACTTAACTGAGCTTTCCATGCACGTTTCAAGTGCACTTCCAAGCAGCCAGTTTGCCCTACTGGGCTACATTTCGCTCGAGTCAATGTTTAAAACCAGCTGTGAGTGCGCCTGCGCCCGTGTGTGAGTCATGTGTTTGCGCCTAACAAACTTGATATGTATTCCAAGCATACATATGTATGTACATATGTAAGTACGATGAAAGTTGGGGCTGCCATAATTTTTTTGTTCTTGTTTTTGTCCCAATGTGATTGTATTTATTATAAAGAAATATGTGTGTGTGAGTGACAGATGCAGCTGGTCAGTGGCCATTCAAGCATATATTGACTAAAATCTACCAATTATTATTTTTTATGCTCTGCAGGAAAATTAAGCTGACAGAATATTTTCCAACTTTAATCTAAAACTTGTCACCTCGCAGGATATCTTCATTTTAGATGAGGCTCGGTTCGAGGACTCTCATACAAGTTGGGACAGTCTAATTCATAAGTTGAGTGAGTTCGCAACTACACCTTTTTCAAGTGTACTTCAGAAGGCATAAAGCGTGTTTCAGAAATAGTAAAATTAATTTTAGAGTAGTCATAAAGTGAATTTCAGAATAATAAAATAATTTTCAGAATAATGACTTGTACTTCAGAACCTGTTAAATGTAATTCAGAAAACTCAGGTTTTTCTTTAGGAACCATAAGTTCTGAAACACAACTGATTATTCTGAAGTACAATTTATCGTATCTCAAATACATTTGACTACTCTGAAGTACATCTGGAAAAGGTATGGTTGGATTTTTTTCTTTAACTGGCGGGTACATATCCATGCTTTTTTTATTTATGTATGTCGAGTTGTAGAATAATCGCCGAACTGCTCTATAGGTAGCTGTGGTGAACGTAAGAAAAATGCAAGCAATGAAAATCAGGCAAGAACTCAGCGTCCGTCTGGACAATCCGCTAGTGTGTTGGCATTGGTCAGTACACTCAAACATTTTAAAAATGGGTACCCTGCTATCATAACAATTGCAGTGTTGCATGCAGCTTCTGCTTGCTAACTGAACAGCTGCATTGTTGGAGCTTTCAAAATTGCTCTACATAAAAGGCATAAGAATGTGTAAATATATACATAGGCATGTATTTGTTGGGTTTAATGTCACAGAAGAACCAAGCAAGAGCCACACACAAAAGAGAACTAGTTTCAGATGTCACATTATTTTTTAACTAGTACAGAATCGATTTTTTTTGACAATAGATTTTTTAAGATCGATTTCTTTAATAGTAAACATCGACTAACAATTAATTTTAACAACAAAGAAATATTTTTTTTTTAATTGGTTGAATCTAAATTGTGGCCAAATAATTTTTATTTTTTTTTGCATTATTTTTAGTGTAAAAACTATTTTAGGGCATTGAATAATGGTATATGGATAGCTTGAGTCTGAATAATACAAGCTGAAAATCTTCATTTAATATATTTTTTTAAATTTACATTCCTAAATTAATTATTATTTTTAATTTTTTTATTTGTTTTAAAATTTTTTTTCATTATATATTTTTAGTTATAAAAATAGACTTATGTATGTATGGGCAGCAATCACACAATTCGCAAAAACACAAAAAAATACTGCCACTCAACCGTTTTGCCGAGCACGACGAGTATTATTGCCGAAGGATAAAAAAAATTGCAATAATTGCGCATTTCAATATGAAAATCAAAAAATATGAAAACCATTGATTTTTTGACACGCCATTATTGTTATTGTAAAGGTTAAACATTGTTTGAGGTTAGCTAGATGTACACTGTGGAACGAATGAAATGATAAGGTACATGTCCATAATTTCGTGGTACTAAGGAATTTTCTGACTTTCTACCTCTCTTGCGTAAAAACGGATGAAGGAAAACTAAAAAAGTAAATTTTTCCCATTGAGTTGATCTATTAAGATAGCTTTCCATTTAATTTCAAACAAAACTAACAAATGTTTTATTTTATATAAATAAAAATGTGTGAGTACCTCAAATGTCCCTAATTTCGTGGCAAAAATTTTCTGATGTACCTAACTTCGTGGTAAAGTGTCCCTAATTTCGTGGTATTTGGTTAAACTCTAATTTTATGGAAAATGAAAGTTATTTTAAACGCAAATTCCTAAAATTTATTTATTAAAATTTATGTTCAAAAATTTTAAATTTTAAACAATTTTTTTATTGTTATTGTATTTATGAAAAGAAAGCGTTTTAAGAGCAAGTAAGTATTAATTTGTTTAGTACTTAGTAATCAATTGATTAGACGGATTTTTTAATTGTTAATGATTACTTCAATTATTTTTTGAGAAAAGGCAATTAGTAATTGATTGCGATTGAAAAAATCAAAAAAAAACCAATAAAAAAAAATTTATTTAACTGATGTAATTTGTTACTTTTCTCAAAATTTCATTATTTATTATTACTAAAAATGTTTTTTTTTAATTTTTGTGTTTTTTTGGTCTTTTAAGTTTTTTTATTTTTAAACAAAATAAATAATTAAAAAAAATAGCTTTAAAACAAAAATAAACAATAAAAAAAATTAGTTCAATTGATGTAGCTTATTATTTTTTATTATTTCAAAAAATGTTTTTTTTTTAATTTTTTTGGTATATTTTTAATTTATTTGTATTTTTTTAATTTTTTGATTTTTTTTTTAATTTATTTTGGTTTTTTATTCTTTTTTTTAATGTTTTGGTTTCTTGTTCACAATGTATCTAGGTAATTTCGTGGTATCGCTTTAAGCGGTAGTATGAGTTTTATATTTAAATTTTTTTGTTTATTATCGCTATTCATTCATAACAAAAGCAAAAAGTATAAATCTTGGCATATTTTTTTAAATTAAATGAAAAATTATTGAATAAACAAAAGTTCTATAATGCCATTATTTCGTTAAAACACAAGCACAAGCAGAGCTTTTCGATTAAAATATTAACGAATGGGTTAATAAAAGTGTACCACGAAATTACGTCAAAATCTTCCTCAGGGGTTTATTTAATAATTAAAATACTTAAAATAATAGGGTATCTTATGAAATGTGAAAGAAAATAAGGAAAACAGAAAATATTATATTCCCATAATTTCGTGGGTACCACGAAATTAGGTACATCACAAAAAACATGTGTCCCTAATTTCGTGGTATTTAAATATTAAATAAAATGTAAATGAAAAGTTATTGAAATAAGTTTTGCAGTATTAAAAACGTTTAAGAAATGTTAAATAAAACCAAAACAATTATCGTCAAAAAAAAAAAATTTAAGATACAATTTTTACAGGCTTAACAAATTCTACTGGTCTCCTTAACAGTTTCCTTAAGAGGCCTCCCTACAAAAGGCTCATTTTCTGAGCTTCCAACTTTATAATGATTGTTGTTGTCATAGGTTCAATTTTAAAAAATTTGTAAAATATCCATTACACCCGAAAAGTTAATCTTTATTATAAAATTTTCAGTTTTAAAAAAAACTCGCCAAATTTCTTGTTTGAAAGAAAACATCGAAATACCACGAAATAACGTACTACCACGAAATTATGGACATTTACCTTAGTCGGAAATATATGTACTACATATGTTGTGCTGATTTTGCATTCTAAAAGTGTACTCTGCAGCAGGTAGTCTAGAAGGATAAATTGCAACTCAACTGGATCTTTAAACCATCCAACACAGCGAGATCGAAAAACGGTCTCCACTTGGTCCTTCTATAGGAGTGGTGTTCTCCTCTGAATTTATATTAAGGCAGATCAACACAAAGTATGTATCACATCTGAAAACGTTTAGTTGGGAAACAAAATTGCAATTGTACTTTAATTCGTAATCGATTTGCAGCAGCGAAAGTTGAAAGAGAAAAAAAAGAAACAAAAAGAAAATAACAGCAAGGGTGGTTGCCCAGCACAATTCCTCTGTGCATAGAAACCCACAAAATACCTACAAAAAAGTATGCGTCATGATTACTGGCCTACATCATTTCGCTTCCCTTTTTCTTCATAGCTTCCCCTTTTCTTTAAATCTACCGCCTCCCATTTCTCTATGATTTGTTGTAGCCTGCTTTCGCAGTTTACTTAGAGCTTCACGTTTGGCCTTCTACTTGTTTTGTTGTTATCAATGCGCGCACCGCAATACATACAAACATTCCGTTAAACAATTTGTTACAAATCCACCCACCCGCTAAATACCTGTCCAAGCGATGTAGTGTTGTTGTTGTACGAACCGAACTTAAGTGGAGCGCGTTCGGTGCGTTTTTAATCGCTTCAACTGCTGCGCTTACAAATGCCTTCCACTGAGTTTTAAATTCTTTTTTTGTTTTTGTTTTTGCAAAGCTGTGCCGAACTGCTGCCAAGTGCTGATGGTGTTGAAGCGGGCAAAAGAGTTGAACGCTATCGGTTCACTGGTGATTGAATATCTATAAATAACCATAACGAAAGGTGTTCGGGCTAAATGGTTTTCTATTATTTCTCTCTTTTGTTCAGCTCTTTTTTTTACTTTGTTTGTTTGGCTACTAAATACCAGACCCACACACACACACACACACACGCATGCTTACACATACAGAAAAGTAATCGTAATTTCGCATTTTACTTACCGTTCAAATTGTACAGATTCGTGGTGAATGGGGCGATTTGCTTTCAAATTGATGACGTGCTTTTGTGTTTGTTGGCACGAATATTTTGTTGTAAATTAAGACGTATTACAGGTAGCAGGTTTTGGACTAGAGATGGTACTTGCGATGGTATGACCAAAGATATGGAGATGGGAAAAAAAGTACTTGAGAAAAAATTTTACAGGAAGAAGCAATGCAGAGGTAGTCGATTAGCTAGGTTGGGGTTTGTGGCAGATGGAAAGTGAGAATAAAGAAATAAAAAGTGAAATGGACACAGAAACCGGGGAGAAAAAATAACTAAGGGGTTGAAGATTGTGAGATAGTTGTGAAACTAATTGGGAGTAAAGGTAGAGAGAGGGTATGGAAATGGTGAGTTAGGGATGGGAATCGAGAGAAAATGCGAATGGGGATAAATGAAAATGTTGTTGTTTATGAAGATGAATGAAGATGGAGATAGAGATAGAGATAGGAAAGAAGTTGAAAGGGAGGGGGGAGGATACTTAAAAAAAAAAAAACTAAAAAAAACAAAGAGCTCTGCTAGTCAATATAATACCGTATAGTAGGGATGTGCGACTAGTAAATTAATCGAATATGCCAATTAACATCACTTTATTTATAAATAAATTAGTAAAGACTTGTTATCGATTAATCGAAATGATTAACTTATCAATTTAACGCATTTCAATTAATTAACAACAAACTAAAATGATTATTTTGAAAGCTTCTAAGCCGGGGAATGTTATATTGGCGCTTATATTCCTACTTGGAACTATGCCGCCCACACACATTGACCTTGAAATTGTAGTAATTTATATTTATTACATATTTCACTCACCTTTACTTGCTTTATCGATAACAAGCTCATACGAGAAAAGCAACACTGGCTCATTTTCCCCTGTTGCGTTGTTCGGGAATATACAACTTTGATACACTCATAACTACATCCATAAATATTTCATTGTTTACTGTAAAATTTCACTGATAATAAAAGATAAAGTCTGCCATTCGTTTTTGTGAAATTTCGAAATTGTAATCAAAACAAACTCACGGGTAACACGCAAATCAGCAATTCTATGTAATTAATTTAGATGACATTATAAATAATATGTATTCGTAGGAAGTCTAAACACAATATAATATTAAAAAAGCAAATAAATTTATAACTAATTTTATTTTCTCTTTGCAGCTAAAATATTTCCCAACTACTGCTTAGCGTGTACTAATTAATCAAGTTCATAAATAAGTTAGTCAATTAGCAACTAAAACGAGTATATTTAAAACAAAAGGTCTAGTGTTGTGTAAATAAAATCAAAAAGTTATAAGTGAGATAGCAGAAGTTAACTTTAATAACGCAATGTCACCCACTAAAGACAACATGAACGGAGCGACGGTATCGAGGCGATCGCGTGATGAGTTTTCAGAGAAGGTGAGTCATTATTTTGATAACTAAATGCTAACATCTAAGTTAGTTTTAAAGATAAGTTTTATGCCAAAAAGATGTTCGATTTAATGAGCTCGTATTAATATTTACATGAATTTGAAGTTGTTGGCTTTCAAATAATATAAAAACAAAAAGACTCGATGCCAATTTTATTTTATTTTAATTTATTTTATTTTATTTTATTTTACTTTATTTTATTTTATTTTATTTTATTTTATTTATTTTTTATTTTTTATTTTATTTTATTTTATTTTATTTTATTTTACTTTACTTCATTTCATTTCGTTTTATTCCATTTCATTTCAATTAATTTTATTTTATTTTCTTTATTTTATTTTATTTTACTTTATTTTAGTTTATTTTATTTATTTTTTATTTTATTTTATTTTATTTTACTTTACTTCATTTCATTTCGTTTTATTCCATTTCATTTCAATTAATTTTATTTTATTTTGTTTATTTTATTTTATTTTACTTTATTTTAGTTTATTTTATTTATTTTTTATTTTATTTTATTTTATTTTACTTTACTTCATTTCATTTCGTTTTATTCCATTTCATTTCAATTAATTTTATTTTATTTTGTTTATTTTATTTTATTTTACTTTATTTTAGTTTATTTTATTTATTTTTTATTTTATTTTATTTTATTTTACTTTACTTCATTTCATTTCGTTTTATTCCATTTCATTTCAATTAATTTTATTTTATTTTGTTTATTTTATTTTATTTTACTTTATTTTAGTTTATTTTATTTATTTTTTATTTTATTTTATTTTATTTTACTTTACTTCATTTCATTTCGTTTTATTCCATTTCATTTCAATTAATTTTATTTTATTTTCTTTATTTTATTATTTTGTTTATTTTATTTTATTTTACTTTATTTTATTTTTTATTTTATTTTATTTTATTTTATTTTATTTTATTTTATTTTATCTTATTCTATTTATTTTATTTTATTTTATTTTATTTTTTATTTTATTTTATTTTATTTTATTTTTTTTATTTTATTTTATTTTATTTTATTTTATTTTATTTTATTTTATTTTATTTTATTTTATTTTATTTTATTTTATTTTATTTTACTTTATTTTATTTTATTTTATTTTATTTTATTTTATTTTATTTTATTTTATTTTATTTTATTTTATTTTATTTTATTTTATTTTATTTTATTTTATTTTATTTTATTTTATTTTATTTTATTTTATTTTATTTTATTTTATTTTATTTTATTTTATTTTATTTTATTTTATTTTATTTTATTTTATTTTATTGTTTACATCTCAGTTAGTATACAACATGAGCACTTTTTAATTGACCAAGAGCGCTAAGTTCGAAATTGATTGCATTTTGGAAGTGTGAAATGATATATGCCCCATACACATGTTAACCCTGAGGTGAGAAATTATTCAAATACTTATCAGTACAACGTGTAAGAAAGTATAGATAAGTATGTGCAAATAGTCACATTAGACAGTTTCACAAAAAAAAAATAGATTTTATAATTTTGCTTACAATTGCCAGTTTTTTCTTATTTTTTTGAAATTATAAACCATTCTCACCATTTATTTTAATGAACATGAAGAAATCATTTTTATTTAATTTTTATTTTTTGAGTAGTTCATCAGTTTCCACTTTTAAAGTTTTTTAAATTTATTGCATTTTTTTCAAACTTTTTATAATTGAGAGTTTCACATAAAATCAAATATTGCACTTTTCAACTCAGAATTCATTTTCACGCCATACAAAGTAATACAAAGCAACTGTTTTTAATTCCGTTTTAAATTTTTTTCATTTCTCGTTGGTTTCATGCTAGGTGTTGAGTGAGTAATTACTTATTTTATCTGATAACTGCAAGCAGAAACCCGTAATAGCGGATGGGGGGTTTGTAGGCAGTGGGAATTACAAGTGTTATTTATTATTTCAAGGGATTTCAAAAGTTTGTAAAATTGTTGTATTGGAAACCATAACACGCATATAGGATTTATTACGATGAATAACACACTTTTAAAAGCGAAATAGTTATTGTGTATCATTGTGTATGCACATTAGGGTACCTCATTTATAGAGGGACATTTGTTTGAGATTTTCCATACAAATAGTTGAATCAAATTTTTTCTGTATTTTTTTTTTTAATTAAATGACTTCATTTAGACTTCTGTTAATAATAATATTTTTCATTAAGAAATCTGAGAAAAAAAAGTTCACTTTTTGCCACCCAACTGTAGCAGAATAACGAAATTTTAAATCCCGATAATATAAAATCCGATCCCGTGATCCCGAAAAACCAAAATTGTCAACCCTATTGTATTCAGAAAAGCTTTGGAAACCAAAATAAAGTGAACTGATGACCAGACTAAAATCTTATAACAAGTAAAAAAAAATTTTTTTAAAAAAAAGAAAGAAATAAATCCCTTATCCCCTTGCAGGAGGTCACGGTGACGCAAACCAATAAAAAATGGCAGAAATAATTGCCAACCAATTTTTTTATTTTTAATATTAAAATTGTTTTCAAATTAAATTTTTTTTGTTTACTAAAAATACCTCATAAAAAGTGACATAATATTTCACCTTATAAGTAAATGTACATAAACGTAAATATTTACTTACGCGACATGAATTATGTTTGCAAATTATATGTACATACGTACATTAGAGTGCCACGTTCGCTATACATTTTTGCTTGCTTTCGATGAGCTTCCTTCAGCTGCTGAAATGCGTTGAAGCAATTTTCGTAAAACAACAACAATTAGAAGAAGTGGTGTTTGTTTTTATTTCTTTCTCCATATTTTCTATTTACAGTATTTATTTAAATAAAATTGTAAGAAGAAGAAAAATCGTTCTAAAAGTTAGAAATTTAATTGGGCAGTTTGCTGCATGTTTTTTAAGTTTTAGCAAAAAAAAAAAATTCCAAAAAAAATATTTAAACATGCTAAAGTGCATTTGAAAAAACTTAATTCAGCTCAAATTTTTGAAGGGCGCAAAAAAACTCAGCTTTGTTTTGACAAAAAATTATGTAAATATGTTCACAAGTATATCAATGTATTTATGGATACATATTAGGGCGGGTCGATTTAAAAATCGCTTATTGTTCTGTGAAAATCGTATGGTTCCTTCGGAAAAGTTTCTTATTTTGATCCATGTAATAGCTTTTCACAGAGCAAAGGGCGATTTTTTTGCCTCCCCACAAATCGACCCGGCCTAATACATATATACCCACATATGTACATACATACATATGTATACATTCATGTTTTTATTCCAAATTTCAATTAGCCTTCGGCACTAAATAATAGGCACGTTTATCGAAAAGCGGAGCAGAAATTATGGGAAAATTTTAATAAATCGGTATTTTCATCAAAAAAAGTTACAGTTTTGGAAGAGCTCAGTTTGTTCTTGAGATATACACGATTAAGTGGAGCCATCTTTTTTGTTTTTTGAAATAACGGTAAATCGTAAATATCTCAAAAACGGTACCATTCAAGTAAAAATAACCTTGATTTTCGGAATTAGGAGGTGATTTTACATAGGAATTTCACTATGGCGTCTCTGGTGCATTTTGGCTGTAAACCAGTGTTATCAATTAAAAGTCAAATGAACTATTATTTTCGAGTTATCAACTAAAAGTGAAATATGAAATTTTTTTTGACTTATCAAATAAAAATCAAATGTCAACTATGACTTATCAACTAAAAGTCAAATATGAAATATTATTTTTGACTTTGATTTATGAGCTAACTAAAAGTTGACTATTATTTTTGACTTCTAAACTAAAAGTCAAATAAAAATTTTCATTTTTGCTTTTGATTAAAGAACTGAAATCAAAAGTTGACTATTATGTTTGACTTGTGAAATTAGCCCTATTATCTAAATTGAGAATTAAAAATCTAAAACTTACTAATTGTGGTCATGTCTTTCTGATTTCTTGGCTAATTACAAAATTCGTTATTGTGATGCAATCGATGAGCTCATCGTCAAACTGAAACAAAAAAAAAAATTAAAAAAAAGGCATACATAACAAAATGCTCGTAACAATAAAGAGATTAATAACGGTAAAAAAAAATCCACCGCAAAACGATCAGAATTGATGACTCCACATATGTATGTATGGATGTATGTATATTTGCATGTCCGCGTAAAGTTTTAAGGGGATTTGAATCTTTTTAAACTAGAAACAAACCAATTGCCACAGGTGTGGTAGTGGTTATTAATGTGTTGAAACTGTCGGAGTTTTTGTGACGAGATCATGGTAAGGATATTGTGGATGGAATGCTTTCGTGGCTCAATATTGACCACGCTTTTGATTGCTTCTTTTGACAGTTAATAAATGATATTCCCATCGTATTGAAACTGCTAGTTTCCTGAGATGTTCTAATATTGAAATGTTCCTACGATCGCCCTTTGAAAGGCTAAAACTAGATGGCGCTCTTACCAAGTTTTCTGTTTTTAATATTCTCAATACAGTAGTAAGCACTCTGTACTTTTTCTATTTGTAGCGATATTTCTTTATTTTAGTACAAATGCGGTTTAGTATTAAATTTTAATTTTCATTAAGTAAACAGAACACTAAAAAAATAGCAAAATAAATGAAGAGCAGCAAATAAGAAATTGCACATAAAATGCAGAGAGCGAATAAATTACGGCGAAAACAAAAAACAAACAAAGAAACAAAAAACGTAAAACAGTGAAATACTGGCGTCAGCGCCAAAAGTCACAAAGAGCTAGTACCAACACTCAAATAAATAAATAAATAATCGCAGTAAAATATGTGGTAGTGAAGGGTGCTACAATAAGGGTGTTAAAAGTATTCAAGCTCACTGAAATCGTTGAGTGGAAAAGGCGGACAGAGAAGCTCATGCCAAGAAATTCTAAAACTAAATAGGTCCAAACAGAACTAGCTACGACATATTTACTTTAGGATGCTATTTTCGGACACCTTACACTACTGCTTAGGTCTTTTTATCCCGAAATTTTCAGTACCATTCAATATTCTTAGAGTCTAAAATTCATAGTTTTTAAATGAAATTTTTCTTAACCATTCCATAAGTACTTTATAACAAATTTTGGTACTTTAACTTGGTCTGCAGACATTTTATAATTGTTGAACCGATTTCTTTATATAAAAAGTGACCATGCCTACTGTCGATTTCGCCCATATTACATATCTCGCTAAACTCTTCACCAAATAGCAAGCAAGTTAAATAACCCCCCCAAAAAGGGCACCCTCTATCTACTTGTGCTTTTAGTTAACTTCAAATTGACTTATATACTGAATTCCGAAAAGCGCGCATTGCAGACTCAATTCCTATACCGTAAGTGTTTGTTTTTTAAGTATGACATCATTAAACCGAAAATACAGACAATCTCCATGCGTTCAGAACTCTGCTCGAAACGCTTTAACATAAACATGTTGTTGATCACTTTGTTGTTGTTAGTGTTAGTGGCGAATGGCAATAAGAAAAAAAGTTGGCGCACAGGTAATGAGGGTGCTTTGGGGAATTTGAGACATTGTTGATGGTGCTATTTTGTTGTTGGTATGATTTGTTGTAGGCGCTGTTTTGCTTGCTATTCATGATGGTCAATAAGCCGGCAGTGATGCCATATTCTTGGATTTTAACAAAAGCGGGATTACGGTATTCGATATTTATAAATCGGTGGCAACACTGGAAAATCTTACTAGTGGAAATGCGTACGTAGGTCTGTTTAAAATAAACCATATCGCGTATCTTCAAAAGTTAATGGAAATGGGTGGAGTCGTTTCCGATTAATGACGAATACATTGCAAAAAAATAAATATAAAGGAATAAGGTGGTAGCCCTACTTAGATATTTTTCTGGTTAGAAGATTGGTAGATTTTTACTAAATATTTAAAAAATTTAAGATAGATGTCAACTCTATAAAACCTTCCTAGTGGCAATACTTGGAGGGCTTAAAATTAAGCATATCATATTTAAAAGTTCATCGAAATAGGTTAAGTCCATATAAGAACCGATATCGTGCCAAGAAAGAAAATATAAAGGAACGAGGTGGCAGCCCTAGGTTGAACCATATCAAGGAATATTTTAGTTTAAATACGAGGGGTAAAATACCTTGCCTTTCCCATAGTTATTGTCATATCTTATTTCATTACAAACAAATCAAATACTTGGAAACTTCATAAAATCACTCCGAGTGGCAACGTCTTCAGGGAAATTCTTAAAACGTGGTGCACTGTCTATATACCAAATTTCATCTAAATCGGTTAAGCATCTTTTGTTATATCGCGGATATAAAAACATATATTATGAGATACACATATGACTTTATGTAGTTTTAGGCAGGGACTTGTAACACGTTTCTGTTTCGTTATTGTTCGGCATAGTATTGTAATAATCAATGCTGTAACGAAAAGCGTAACGGAACAGTAAGGAAGGATCTCAATCCTCGAAACAGTTTCAGTGGAAACAAAACAAGACGTGGGATATCGAAACTACCTTAGTAACGAAACTTTAACGAAACGCTCAGCTATAGTAACAAAAATTGTAACGAAATCGCAGGAATACTTGAGCATTCTAGGCACAGCTCTTTTACTATATTGTATTAAAATAAACTATTTATTTAGAAAAAAAATTCAAGCAAATTGGGATTGTACAAATTTTTAACACTCTTTTTAAGCGAAACATTGATTTTTTGCAAAAATATTTGAAGCGCCCTTTTTTCAAAATTTCGCGTAACTTTCAAAGTGTTTCACACAATTTAACAGAATTAAAAGCTTTAAGATACTTAATAATGTACAATGTAGATTTTGTGGAATAAGAGAATTGCAAGTGATTATAGGTAAACAAAAACAAAATCGCAAACGATTACGTTACCATTTAGTTACACAAAGAAAGTTACTAGTATTGTTTCCATAACTGACGTTTTTGTACTAGTTGTGTTCCGGTGCAGTTGCAATATCGTTACTCATGAAGCTTAACAGATTTTGTTTGCCTGCACAGTGCAGCGTACATATTGAAGGCCTGATTAGTTTTATTACGTACAGTTTCGTTACGATTTTGTTAATCAAGGTGGACGATTGCAATTATGTTGCTCGGAACAATAGCAGCGGCAATTAAGTTACGTAACAAGCCTCTTAAGTTTAAGATAACACATTTTCAATCCCGAAAATCACGACGCTGTTAAAAAGAAGTCCCGAGTGTAACATCACCTAAGCAAATAGGGTATTCCGGGTTTGGTGTGCCTAGTATAATGACGCTGATGGCTAGCCGGTATGCATATAAACATTAAAAGCCCTTAACAATGGCA
The DNA here is from genome assembly GCA_951509765.1 of Sphenella marginata. Taxonomy (NCBI): domain Eukaryota; kingdom Metazoa; phylum Arthropoda; class Insecta; order Diptera; family Tephritidae; genus Sphenella; species Sphenella marginata. The sequence continues at coordinate 21,461,596 of OX608082.1, forward strand.
AATAAAATATTTATCGAATTTAGGTATTTGGAAGTTCCTTCGAACCTATGTACATACTCACTAACAGTTGACTTAATGAAGCATAAATTTATTCACATACAAACATATGTTCTTACGTAGGTACTACATAAATGTTACACCTTGATTAATGACCACGCTGACTGAATACCATTTGCTGCTTTTCTTGCCATTGGCGACCGATTTTGGCAGTTTTGTTGTTTATCACTTAAGTAAACAAGTTGCTCAAAGCAAACAAACAAACAAACAAAGCAACAAAAAATTGAAATTAAAATGAAAAATTGCATAATTGAACTATGGGAGGTCAACAGGAGCGTCGGCACTGCTAACAAGCTGGCCTGTTGACGCCCAAAAACTTGACCTAAATATGAACAATAGCAAACAGCAGCCAGTCATTTGGCCACGGTAAATAAAAACAAAATTAATTCCACTGACGGCCAGGATGACGAATTCTTAATGTTTTGGAATTCACGCAAAACTGGGTATGAGCTAAAAGAGCTATTAATTCACTTGTAAATATGGACTTTTGATAACCTTTTGCCGCTTTTCGTTTTTTTATGCGCCCATTTCACGTGTCCTATGGAGTGATGGCGCGTTTGTTTGATTGTGCGATGATGAATGTTCATAAATTAAAATGTAATTTTGTAATTGTGCATGTGGTATGTGAGAGAGAGAGAGAGTGAGAGCCAGAGCGAGAGAGCAAGCAAGTAGGAAAATGTTAATACCAAGAACACATTATTGCGAGCTTTATCGATACCTGTACGCCAAGGTACAGCCATCTCCTCTGAAAGTTTTCTTCTTCACTTCTTCTTGCTTCTTTTGACTTAAGGTTCAGTTATACTACTTGCATAACATCCCATCAAATACAATGTGTGCCCTCTCTAAAAGGATCTGTATATACGATTAGCTTTTTCTAGATAATATCTACTCTATATATGAGATTCAGACTCCGACTATTAGGATCTGTACAAATAGTCTAGTTTTTTCTAAAACTAGGGAATTAACTTAACCCATCGCTGGAGTCATACAAAAGTTATTATTTGGGGAATTAAGTGGTAGTGGAGAATGTAGTTCCGGTATGGATGATGTTTCTTAACTTCCAAGGGAACAATCAAGTTGTTAACAACTATAGCCCACTGTAGTAGGTGAAAGAAACTAATCGCAGTCCACTCCCTTTGAACTTAAGTGAAACAACTTTTTGCGTGTCTATTTTCCGCTCCTTTCTACTACCTTTTTATAAATATATCAATATTAAAATAGCGAAGCAAGTGTAAAATACCGGTGACAGCTGTGTTTGTGGGGATGAAACCACACCCTGGTTTCTGTTACCAATGGCCTTGCCCAAATGACATTAACATTCACTTAGGTGAGCTTGTACATACTTCATGTGGTGGTATTCGATTAGAATATTGTTTGTTAAAGTCCAACTATGGTAACTGAATAGATAGCCAGTCAACGGACATGTTGGCCTTTTGAGATGTCAGAGCTATCAACATTTCTTTTATTTTACATACATTACATGACAAGGAAGTTGAAGTGGGACGGGGAAACCGGTTGGTTATTTGCTATAACAAAAGTGTTTGTGGGTACTTAGTGAGTCCTCGCGTGCGCGCTGGACACGTGTCCTGTGCATTGTCTCATCAAAGTGTCATAATGCATGAAAGTAAAGAGTTTATGTTATGTCAGCGTAACTAAATACATTTCAAATATTTATGTACGTCATACCTTGCCTTATTTTAAAACATATTTCTCTCTTCTTTTTATTTTAGGTAAGTCTAATGGAATTATGTATGAGCTGGGATTTGGATCGTTATATTGTGAATAATTGTAGCACCGTAAGTGGAATAGAAGTTACACTTCTGAAATTATATCGACACATAAAAAGTAAAAGATACATGCATTTAGATTGCAGATAATTAAAAAAACTGCTAGGAGGAATCATTATTGAGGTAATAGAATACAAAGCACTAGTTTCCAGATTTTTTGTCTGTATGTCTCTACGTTTGTGCGCGCATCACTTAAAAAGTGCTAAATGGTATTAGAAATACATTTCACCGTTGCATTACTAGACATCTAACCTACACTTTATGAAATCCCTTACTTGGATAACTTGACCAGTTTCGGAGTTATCGGCCAATATGTGGACCAGGGTGACCCAAAATTTTGTAGTACAATATGGGTATCAAACGAAAAGTGCTGATGAGTGCTGCAAGAAGTGTTGTAATTAAATTCTATAACTCAGCTAGTTTTGGAGATATAAGGATTCAATTAGGACTCAGTTTATTATAAGTTCTGCAACGAATAAATATGTATGTAACGGGATTGGAAGCAAAGTTAAATTGTAGTAAGAAAATCGAACTTTGTCTGCATGGTTTTGTGTTTGTCAGTCAAAGATTTTTATTGGTGTGTCATCAGTCGAGTGTGGGGTGCCCATTTCGTGATTGTTCCATACTTTGGAACCACCAAATTTTATGAGACCGTTGCTAAAGGACAATTTATTGAACAGTTGAAAGCGGCTAACAGTAGAAAACTATTGTCATATGTGACGTCAAGTTTAGCTGCTGAATGAAAGAATATTTAATAAATTTTCGAACGCTCAAGCAACGATTTCAATGCAACGGAAATATGCAACACAAAACTGTTTGAGCAGAGATATCAATACGAAGGCATGCCATTGCCAGCGAGCTGACACTTCCTATAAAAGCACCTGTCACACATCCTCTGCTCAACGCGGCTGATTACTTTTGTGTCAATAATCAGTGAACAAAAGCGACATATCTGCAAAATGAGCATATATCGTGTACCCTGCAGGAAAAGGGCAAGAGTTCGGGTTTAATCCAGTTTCAGTGTTGTAAAGTATTTCTGCACCGTTGATTCCAGTCTTCAAAACAAACTGTTTGAACAGATTTTAGTTGGAACCCTCTTGTGTGTCTATTTGTTGGTTAGCTAATTCGTTTTCGACGAGCTCTGTTATTACTTCAATTTCTTACAGACCAATTCTGTGATACTCACACACACACATTTACACATTCATCTAAAATGTTTATAAAATTTGTATAAAAAAGTATATGAAATGGCGTTTCCTTTAGCACAAACATCAATTCTTCTTCTTCCCCTACATTTTATATACAAACATACATACATACATACAAGTATACATATGTACTTGTACATACATATGTAGTTGCTTTTTATGCTGCTGCTTCTATTTGATTTCATTTGATTTTTGCACTGCTTTGTTCACACTTCAATTCAATTAAGTTTCTCATACAACTGGCACGAGCCGGAAAGAGTTGTGTAGTCAGTGGAGCATTTGCATACATATATATGTATGTACAATCGTTTTAGTTGATCTTTTTTTTCCTCAAAATAATTCATATAGAACATTTACAGTGGTGGCAGAAATAATAAAAAAAAGTTCTTCCTGACAGTTTTTTTCACAGATCTTAGTTGATGAAATTGGCCTCTACATCACATCTCATTCGCACTAGGCACTACTCACATTTAGTCAGCAACTGTAGCTTTGTTAATATTATTTAATTTATATGCGTTGGCGTAAGAAATTACTTGTTTTTCCCCTCTTTCATTATTATGCAAATTTTTTAAATACTGAATTTGTGTTGAGCAAATTTTTCTTTAGCATTTTTAGCACGTCTAAGTATTTTTTAATTGTTCTTGTTTTTTTTTTTTGTTTTGTTTAATAATAAATGTTTATGAAGTGCAAAAATCAATTACTCAACATCTGTTCTATTGCTCCCAGGAATTTAATTTTGATTGCGTGATTTAAATTTAATTTTTTGATTGATACTTACTTACTTACTGTTTGATACAAACAAGGTTTAGATCCACATATATATATCCGTTTAATTTGCATTCATATTTAGTACTGTTATTTGCTCACTGTTTTGGTGTTTCTCAAGGACAAAATACTCAATTAAGCGGTGGTGTTGAAATTTTATTCGATTGGAATCGAAGCTCCGGAAGATGCCTAATCTATAAATTTAAAAAACAAAATAAAATAAAATAAAATAAAATAAAATAAAATAAAATAAAATAAAATAAAATAAAATAAAATAAAATAAAATGAAATAAAATAAAATAAAATAAAATAAAATAAAATAAAATAAAATAAAATAAAATAAAATTAAAAAATAAAATAAAATAAAATAAAATAAAATGACATAAAATAAAATAAAATGAAATAAAAAAATAATAAAAAAAAATAAAATAAAATAAAATAAAATAAAATAAAACGAAATATTTATGAAATCAGCTCTCTCTAATCCACAATTTAGCTTATTGTTAGGACTAAAAAAAGCTGGTATACTGATATTCACGCCACCCACAATAGCTGCTTATTTTCTTTTAATTGGCCTTTTTTGACAGTATTTTTTTGATTTCTTGATTGCAAAAGATGATTGGAAATCTTGTAAATTTTCACTTAACCAATGACTTTGAATGAATGCTGGGGATTAAAATGCCCATAAACGGTACTGCCACCATAACAAGTTACACATGATAGTGTATTTGTTGTAGGTAGAGACGAAGTATTTAATCCCGATGCACACCATACCGTATTCAAATTTTTTTAACTCACTTAACAGGCCTCCAGGGAAAATCCCAATCCCAGACTTTCACAATTACTAAAATGTGTAAGACAGATTCCAGTAAACCGTTTAAGAAGGTTCTTAAGACCTTTCCAATCTCATTAATATCTTCCATTTTGCCATTAGTAGATCTGTAGATCACACGAGTCCCGTATGAGGCCGCATCTCTTGCACATCTCTAATACGAGTATAAACTCGTACTAACACCAATTGTACGGCGCACGTAGGCTTTCAATGGAAAGTTGTCGCTTCACTCGCCACTCGGTCAAATGCATAAAGATTAGAGAAATGTTGCAGTTAACGGGTTTTAGAAAAAATCAAAATAAAATAGCTAACAGACTGGTTGATTTGCTATTCACATAGGTGAATTAAGACTTTTATACATCATAAAAAAAAGCAAATCATTAGACTCCACAAAAACCAGATACTGATGAATAATGTACGTGGGTTAACTTATTTATTGTTATTGTGGTGCTGTAGGTACAGTGGGTTCTGATTAAAAGGAATATCATCTACATTGTTAATAAGCTAAGGCATTTTATTTTTTAGTTAAAAAGCACGCAAGTCATCACTTGGGAAGATCAATGCAGAACTGCTAAAACAAGAACAAGAACAAGGCAGGTCTTATGAGAGAGATAGAGTTTCACTTCTCAATTGATTAATTAGTCCAAATCAGTTCACGTAGGATTGCTATTGTATTTCTGTACTAAACTCCTCAAAACTTTAGAATTTCTGGCTCTCATTTGTTGCATTATCCGACAAATTCTTCGACAAGATCATGTTCAGAGTCAACATTAAGACAGCATTCTCCCAAATTTTGTCTATATGATCTGACTAATTTTGTTTACTGATTGGAAGATCATACCATTAATATTTAAAAAAAAAAACTAGAGCTTTAAAAACGCTCTAAGATGTTTAGCTGAGATATGGCGAAATTCACCAAATCGAAATCGATTTAGGAATTCGCCAAATCGAATAGTCCTTTTGCAAAACGAAAAATCTAACTAAATTTCGTAAACATTTTTCGTGTTATTGTCAACTGTGCCTAAGCTTTGTTTATTGCTTATTTTAGGGTTTTCAATTAAAAAGTGGGCGCATGATGAACATTAGACTGCGCCAAAAAACATTTTTTTTAATTTCATGAATATCATTTTTTTTTTTTTACAGATTTACGAAAAAATGCTGAAAACGTATTAGATCGTAATATTAATTTCTAAGTAAATATACGAGCTTCAAAATTAATCCAAGCTTAATCCTAATAATATATGTACTTATATCTATGTACATATGTATGTTCATAAATCACGTTAATGAACTCCCAATGTCAATTGTCTCGTATTTCCTAAACCAGTTTTCGTCGTATGCATTTTTATTTACTTCAAAACTTATGCGAATATTTATCTTTAAGTATTTTTTAATTGTTCTTCTTCTTTCTTTTTTTTTGTTTTAATTTGCAATTAACCACACTTAAAAATAAAATTTGAACACATTTGTTACTAACTAATTAATAGCGTCGGCCAAATGGTTGACTTTTATTGTCAACATAATTGTGGGGAGTACAATTCAAAAGAAACAACAAAATAATAATTTTTTTCTTAAATATTTTTGGCGGTTTCTGCCTTAAGCTTGTTACAGAATTTGCTGCGTTTTGTTTCTTATTTGTATGTATTTGTTCAGCTTATGGTTTTATTTTTTTAGTTGGAGTTTTTGGATGCTTTTTTTAATTTTTCCCTTTTTTTTTTTTAATTGTAACGTTACGTTACACTTTCGTTACAATTTCGTTAAGCATGAAACGTTACTAGTTTTACTAACATACCTGAGGTTTTTATAATTATTGCGTTTAAGTACAGCAACGTGAAATTACAATTTCGTTACGTAAGAAGTGTTACAAGTTTTGCTACCGTGTGCAGTTCTTCGTACCTGTTTGAGGTATCATTAGTTAGTTCTGTTAGCTAGAGTTTCGTTACTCTGCTGTTACTCATAGCGAATTATTCCAATTGTACACTTTCTCCTTATGTTTCAATATTTATATGTTAAACCATATGTGACGATCTCACCTCAAATATATTTAAACTTCAGCGCAAATATGCGTACGAGTACTTAGTATGTTAGTATGCTTACGGTGACGTCACGTTAGGTATTGACTTTTTAACGGGCCTCTATGCCTTTTAACTGCAATTCTCGTAAATATTTATGGTATATAAGACTAAGTACCAAACCGTCATGTAAATATGACACAGTGCCGCAGAGTTTATGCGTAAATTTGTTTTATGTGCATTCATCAAAGCGCCGCAGATCTTTGGTGCCCTTTTGTTGGCTTACATAAATTCCAACACATTTGCCACTGGAGAGAAATTATTCATCGAATTTCTTTTGAAGTACAAATGTCGTATGCACAGAATCAAGCAACGTGTATGGGCAAAAAAAAAACCAAAAAACAAAACGGAATACAAAACTGCGCATGGAAGCGACCGTCCGTTCTAGTTGCTGGTTAAGTGAGTAATTCGGTAAACATTCAAGTTCTTTGCTGAAATTAATTTCCTTGAATGGAAATACTATAAATGGAGTTTGATTAGTCTACAAAAGATTTGATATTTACTTAAGTACTTAAGCTTGTTCCAAGATAATTTCATTACTCTAGATCATCTAGTTCCAATACCCAGCGTTCCTTGCAACGCCCCCTGATAAGGATTGCCAATCTTCTCTGAGTTCCTGCGCCTTCCCACTCAACCTTGATAATTGTGTTACAAAGCAGTCTATTGATAAATATTACGAGTGTCGTATTTTTTCCAACAACAACAATCCATTTAGCACCGTAAAACTAAGTATTGACATCCGATATTGAAGGAGTGAAATATATACATATGTGACCACAAATCTATAACTTTTCCTTATAAAACTCATTGAAACGCTCTACATACGAATCAAAAGATCTTTATAATAAGCATAATAGTTTCAATTAACTCATGTTTCTATAATTAAATTAGTTTTGTGCGAAAGTTCATGAATAGAGTAGACAGAGATGTCTATCTTAATTATTCGAACTATAACTTTTATACCCAACTGCATAAATAATAGTTTTCTCTACACAATTAGACTTTGAAAGCTGCAGTGGAATCAAAATAGATGTAAAGTTTTTAAGATGAATGAAGAAATCGAAAACAAGACAAGTAAAAAAAACTCGTTATTTAAAGTTCCATTCCATCCGAACTTAGACGGCCTTACTTGCTTGTTTCTCAAGTTGGTAAAACACTCAGAAAAGCGCAATTCATAAGTGTTTAATGTGTATAAATATATATTGTACATACATACATATATGATGGCCAACAAAAGGATAATTGTTTATGTTAATTAATTTCGGAAAAGGATATTTTACTTTGCTGATTGTTCGTAGAATTGACGCTCTGCCATTTCGTCAAACTAATTATGTGTGTTTCATTTGGCTATGTATGTATATGTAGTATGTAGATGCTTCCATATATGTACTAAATACATCGTACTTATTAGGGATGCGAACTATTTTTATTTTAGCCACACACGGATTTTCAGGATCTGAGTTTACAATTCTAAAGTCCCAAGTTTTCGCCACTCTCCCACAGTTTGGGTTGGAAAAAGTGCATACATTGTTACGGAAACTACCTGAAATCGGCTCTTAGATAATTTTTAGAAATAAATTACACACATACAGTGGCGGTCATAATTATTGGTACAGTCGTAGTTTGCGATTTTCACAAATTTTAGTTCTAATCAAATAATGTATGTATAGAAATATATGTATGTTAATCTTCAATAGAAGAATTTTAAATTTTGTTTTCAAAATGTGCCCAGAATTTGCGAAAATTCAATTTGAAATTTGTTTTTCCACAGAACTTTTGCAGTTTTGTAGGCCATTAAATTTTAGTTTCATCTTAAGTCCGAGACTCATTTTTCTGATTTTTGGTTGGTATCCTAATGACTCTGCAAATATTTATGTCTGCCAGTGCATTTGTATATAAGGGTTTAAGTAACATATGTAAATACGATTCAGAAAAGCCCACGTTTCTCGAAACTGATTAACGTAGTTTCGCCGAATATTCGTTACATCACTGATTTACTTGCATAATTAGTTTAGTTCGTGCTCCTATATGAGGATAAATCGTCTTGATTAACTTTAGTACTCTACAACACAAGTCAATCTCTATCGATTTTACAATTTTATCTATGCAGTGGAAAGCCTATCAACACAAACCATATCTCATATGCCATCATCATAATTTTATATATTAAATTTGAATAACAATTAAATTTTATATTTAAATGAAATGCTTTTAAATTCATAGACAACCATTCAATTCAATTTAATTTTGCGATGACTGTGTTGTTGAATTATATATTTATATGAATATATAGTATGTATATATGTATTGTACAATTGTTATGTACAGAGACAAGGTAGAAAATTCGACTAGCTCGAAACTCAATTAGGGCTAAATCATTTTATGACTGTACTGCCAAAGGCTAGATAAATACCCAAGGAAGGTTTTCAAAAGCTCAAGTTTACATGACAATGAAAGTAAGTTTCAGGGATTGTTTTATGGTTACAGCAACAAATATCTCACAGTGTCAACTCGTTCTCAACCCATTACCATGCGCATAGGTCTAAGATTGCTCCGCTTTGTCTAGTTCTTAACTGGTTACATTTCGTATAGTTTAAGACAAGTTCCAGTTGTGAATGAGTGATTATCGATAAACGATACTTTAAACTGTCATTGTAACTATCGCTTTTGTAACTGGTACAGAACGAGTAACAAGGTAATTCTAAAACTTTCTGTTGTGAACTCTTTTAATTTTATTGCATGGTAATGTTGCCGTGAGAATGTATGCACATTTAACAAAATATAAAAAAAGTTGACATGCATTAAATTGAAGTCAATTGCTTTTGCATGAAATAAATTTTAATGTATTAATCATTTTAAAAATGAATACATAATAACTTAAAACGAAGTTGATATTTATAGATGAATGTATTTAAATGCATGTGGAATTATTTTTATGTTATTTTAGGACTGTTGATTGTTGTAAATTTTAGGGTCATCCATGAGGATTATTTCGAAAATGAGTAGTGTGAGATAACTCATAGCTACGTGATAGATAACAAGAAATATATAAAAAGCTTCTCACAGGAGACCTTGCTTGAGAAGCTCTTTTTATTATTACCCTTAACCCTAACACTACTGATGTAATATATTCACTTTGGGAGGAGCTTTTAAAAAATATTTAATAAAAATGGTCCTTTTCGTCAACCATATTGGGCAGAGAAACTTTGCCTTAATCTTCTCAGAAGCATATGTATGTATGTCGTCAAATTATTACTATTATTTTTAACCCTATCACTACTGATGTAAAGAAATTTATTTTGGCATGAGCTTTTAAAGAATATTTAATAATAGTGGTCACTTTAGTCAACCAAAATTATTATTATTATGTTTAACCCTATCACTACTAATGAAATTAAAAAAAAAAAATAATAAATTTCATAAAAAAAAAAAAAAAAAAAAGGTCAGGACAGGACTTTCGTCGACTTTGGCGCAAGCGCCTTGAATGGATGTATAAAAAAAAGCTAAGACGCTTGTCCCAACAAATGTTCTAATAAAATTAAAAAAAAATTTTAAATTTCATCAAAAAAAGAGAATTCTTTCAAATTATTAGTATTTTATGAAGCACTTATAATTACAACTAACAAATGGTTTGTTGGGTTATGAACGGTTAATTTCATTTCGCACTTTTTCGTTGTGTGTTGTGAGGCGCTCATAAAGCTTTATTTCTTACTATGCGCCACAAAGTATGCAAAGAGAAATATTTCATAACAACAAAATGTGGCTATTGGCTGCACAACGCATGGCGTAAAGCAAATTAAATTGAAATACCATTAAAGATGAAATGAAATTGAAAGTAGAAATGTAGCATTTTAAAATTAAATTTTAAAATAATTTGCTTAAAACCTTTTACAGACCTACCAATCTTAGCTTTTCTCAGCATTGCCTAACAAAGAGTAACAAAAAAAGCACTGCCATTGACACTGAAGCACGCTGCTTGCTGCTACTTAGATATACTCGTACATACATACAAATGTGTGTATTTATGTGTGCATGCACTTGCCCTGCAGGAACTTTGTAAGGAGATAGCGACTAGATTTTCAGCACAAAATCGAAAGTTCACTAACCATTACTAGACATTTTTAATTGCATTAAAAAATAGTTAATTGTTATTTTAAGATACATAAGCACTTATTGTTATAATTTTTAATTTCTTTTTTGTTTTTACAAATTTATAAAAAATATGTATGTATGTTATCAGCCATGATAATAAATCAAAGCCAAGAGCAATAATTTACATAAAATTTTTTAGAAAACCCGTCCAAACTTCGCTGCGGAGCAGAACCTATGTATGTACATATGTAGTAAAATAGACTTTTTTCGATTTTAATCTTTATATCTCCGAAACCAGTTGAGATATAGAACTTAATTACATCACTTATTACAGCACACATCACCACCTTTCGTTTGATACCCATATTGTACAAACACATTTTTGGGCGCTCCTAATCGATATATTGCCCGATAACTCTTTAACCGAACGAGCTATCAATATAATGGATATCTTAAATGTTAACTTATATTTTTAGTAATGCAACTGCAAACACAAACTTCAATTCAATTTAGCAGTTTAAGAGTGATGCGCGTACAAACATTCAGACAGCCATACAAAAATACTAAAAACTATTGCTTTGGGTTGTATTTTCTTAATAATGAGCACTCCTATAAATTTTTCTTTTATTTTATATGCATGCACAAGAATGTTTCTGAGTGCTTTGAAAGCTCACCAGTTTAGAAATTGAAATTTTCCCTACAGGGTTTGCATGTATGCACGTGTATGTGTAATTTCGTATTGGCTAGTAGAAAAAATTCTTTTGTTACTATTTTTGCTCGATTTATATGCAATTTTTTTCACTTCATATAAATTCTTTCTTAACGTCGAGGTCGTTCGGCAACGCTATTGTATTGCTACTGAGCGAAAAAAATTTGATACTTAAGAATAGTTGGCAACAAATATAATTTTTTTTTTTTACTTTTCGTCTAAGTTATGCAATTCGATCCTAAAATATACAAGGCTTCCACTTCTTTTATATATGTATGTACATAGTTGTGAGAATGCACTTGGACAAGTGCAGAAGCTCAAACGAAAGGCGCATTGTTAATGATTTTTTATTCATTTTTTTCTCACAAAATGGCCTTCCATTAAAAGAGCTAAGAAACTTGTATAGAGATACGGATGCATACATATTGACGACTAATTGATACGTCCATATGTATGTATAACTACTCACACTCATAAATGAAATGCATTTGAAGCGTCGGTGGATACTAAGAGCTCGCCTTGGAAATATGTTCTTGACATCTAACTTGGGTTCTGTGCGCTGCTTGTAAATGAAGACAGCTAGCATCAGATTCTACATATGTATGAAAGCAACAAAAAAAAATTGTTGCTATTTGTACACAGACACACGCTCTGATAACTACAATTAGCGTACTGCCAATTTCAGCAACAGCTCAGTTATCATGGCTACCAGTTTAAAGTACGCGCTAAATAGAGATCTGTTAATATACAAACGGATCTACATAAAAATAAATCAGCAGCTCACTCACTCACTCACTCACATACCAACAACTACAAATCACTTAAAATCAATTTGATGGCCATCAACGCCATTCGCTTCAGACCGGCTTCTACGTTTTCAGCCAATTTTGGTAAATAGATCAATAGCACGACTTGGTTAAAAGGCGGTCATTGTGCGCTAGATGGAAATCGAAGTCAGCCTTTAATGGTGATAACTACAGTTCAAGTAAAATAGAAAAAAAAAAAAAAACCGGGTGTGTCAATGAGTGTTTGCACTAATTTTTCAAGATTTTTTGGGAGCTCTTAATGAATTAATTGTTTATAGAGAGGGAGAGAAGTGTAACACCCAAAATCGATAAAAAAGAAAAAGAAAAAAGTAGTGACTTTGATTATTTTAATTTGATTTCCACTGTTAACGATAATTTCAATCGCAAATGGATTTAAATGATAAAATGATTGTTTTGTATGGAAGGCAAGTTTAATAATCGCTAAGCCACTGGCGCATTTTGCACAAAAAAAAAATTAAACTCCACCACCCCCGAAATAAGCTTCTGGCAATTAAACGTGGAAAGCAGTTAAGCTTAGTCGAAGTGATTTTTAATTTTCTTTTGGATTTTTTACAAATCTAAATGTATTTCAGAAAAGCTTAATAAACTTGGAGCTTCTATGTTATTGAGCAAAGTTTAGTTTTATTTCAGAAATGTAAACTTTTTCCTGGAAAAGGGAATGCCCTTCAAATCTTGAAAATGTTTTTTCAGAAAAGCTCAATTAAAGTTTAGAAAACTTAATTTTATTAAAAAACACTCAACTTTATTTCTTTAAAATTCAAATATTTTTCAATTCAAATATATTTCATTTCTTCCACATGTATTTCATGAAACCCCAAATGTCTGTTAGAAAAGCTCAGTTTTATATAAGAAAAGCTCGCAGTTTTCTTGGAAAAGTGAAATGAACTTTGTGTTCACTTTTATTCCAAAAAAGCTCAATTTTATTCAGCGAAGCTTAATTTTACTTTAGAAAAGCTAAAATATTTTTTTTGGAATAGTGAAATGAACTTCAACACTTGCAAAGGTAGTTCAGAAGACGTCAATAAAATATCAGAAAAGCTCCAAGTGTTTTTTCGGAAACGTTAAATGTTCTTCAACTCTTTCAAATATAGTACAAAAAGGCTCAACTAAAGTTCAGAAAAGCTTAATTTTATTAAAAAAAAACCGAATGTATTTAATTTTATTTCACAAAAGCTCAGTCAGCATTTTTGAAGAGGGAAATGCACTTAAATTTTTGCAAATTTCGTTCAGAAAGTATGTATATGCTAAGTTTCAGAAAAGCTCAATTTTATTTCAAAAAAGCTTAATTTCATTTCTGAAAAGCTCCAAGATTTTGTTTTTGTAAAAGTGAAATGAACTTCAGGTCTTGCTGAAGTAGTTAATAAAGCTTGCACTAAGTTTCAGAAAAGCTCAAAAAAATCTCAGCTTTATTAAAAAAAAAGCTCAAATGTATTTCAGAAAAAGTCTTAATCGAAAGAAGCTCGGTCACATTCCTTCTATTCACATACATTGTACATTATAAGCTCTAATTTGATCATCGAAATATACTTTAAAACATGTTATACATATGTATAAGTATAGTACGTAAATCTTTAAAGCCAATTTTCAAAATGTTAACTACTTGTCTACATACATACATACATTGAAGTTTGAATTGGGAAATTTTTTTCTAGTTTTTAAATTAAGTTTTCTCTTTTTTTCGCCTGCTTTCAGTATTTTATACGCTGTGCTACGTTTCCAAAGTGTTAAGTGTTATTATTTATTTATGTTAAATACTTCCGCAAATACACGCAAGTCTCTTGCTCAGCAGTGCATTGAAAATAACGTAGCATCGTTGTCAAATAAAAATATACGTATAGACAGTGGCGGGCGAATAAATCCGACGTATACAATTTTTCTGAGAATCGAGTTAAGCTATAGAAGTTAATCTTTAGACGAGCATAGTATGAAGTTGCCAAAAAAAAAGTTTGTCCGAATATACCAAATATTCATCGGCTTGCCACCGCTTATGAATATCTACATTGGTTGTACTTTTATTAAGTTATGAGTTTGTACATATGTATGTATGTGCGTTTATTTGATGTGGCAATTAAAAAAAGCACTCCATTTGAGTTTCGTGCTTGCAAAACCATTTTTGTTAATAGATTGTATACCCTCTTTTATTGTACCGGAAACTACTGTATTGAAAGGGAGTTCCTAGATGTAAAAAAAAAAATAAAAAAAAGAGTTTTAAATTCTAATTTTCGAAAATTTCTTAAAATCGGAAAAATTAAAGTTAAAAACAAAAATATGCAGACAATTTTTTTTACAAAAATATGACTCCAAGGCCAAGAATAATAACTCTTATGAAAATATTTTTTTTTTGAAATAATTTAAATAGTTATTTAAAGTTTTTAATTGAATAGAAAAGGAAAATTTTAAAGACAAAAAAAATTTTTAAAGGAAAATAAAAAAAAATTTTAAAGGAAAATAAAAGAAAGTTTTGGAAAAAAAATTAAAAAAAAAATCGAAATTTCCATTTCTGAAAAAACCTTCAGAAAATACCAGCATATTTTAAATAAAATTTGGTTCAAAATTTAAAGGCGAAATTCTGAGATGAAGTGTTTTTGAAAAATATCACCTTCCACTCAATCGTCTCAATAACGTTTGAGTTTCTATTAGAAACAAATAAACTTTTATTTTTCTTTTTTCTATGAGTTTCTGATTTGGAAAAATCAAAGCAGCCTAGGTCCTACAAAACCCGCTTTCTTCCCTGCGAGAAATTATACTTTTTTTCGACTTATCAATCGCTAAAGACAACCGCTTCAGAAAAAACTTCAACACTTAATTGTGTACGTTTCAAAGTTGGCACTTCATACATGTCAGCCAAACGCTCTTCAAATTATTGTGGTACCCAACCAGCCGGTATTTCGTTTTTATTCACATCGCCGTGTGCGAATCTAGGCATGCAAAATCGTTCATGTCATGTTGCACATTTATAATTTCCAAATGAATATAAGTTATGTTCCATTATCTGTGGTGCACATGCGCCTTTGCCATGTCTAATTAGCGTGCACCCCAGACAATTCATTCCAACGCAAATTGACAATCGAGACGTCATGCACAACTCGAGAAATGCGCGAAAAGCTGTAAAAGTAATAAAAAACAAACCGTTAATGCAACGTGTAATAATTGAATTTTTTGCAATAATTAATTTATAGCCGTGCGATCATAAGTAGGTACATATATGTGTATGTGTTGAGAGTTGTAGCCAAAGCAACTTAGAGATGCGATCGTTAGCGAAAAGCTTTTTTTAGTAATATAAAGCCAAAAGCTTCGAGCCCTGAAATTGCTCTTTTAAGACAGACGAAGCCAATTGACTTATTTTGGACTCATTACATATTTAAAATGTTTGCAAAGGGAAGCTTTCACTTAGCTAAACTTTCACTTAAATTTTGTTAATACAAAAAAGCAAGATGCTTCGAGTTTGCAAATAGGTGTCCTTCTTATTAAAAAAAAGATTTTTTAATATTCTTGTAGCCTTCGAGTGTTCGAAAATCTATATCAAATCCAAAATATTCATATTTATTCATCGTCAGATTAAAACCTTGCAGACCAAAGCTTTCACATTGTCGAAATTTCCACTTAAACCAAGTGGAAGTGCTTTCATTTAAGCTTTTCGAACCATGCAAAGCGAGTGAAGTCAGGTTTTTATATAGCTACTTTCAGACCACAAGAAATACTTTTCATAGCATTCGCAGACCTAAAGCTTTCGCATCTCGAAACCGTCACATAGCCAGAACTTTCACTCTAATTTTTTATTACATATTTCCACTCCACCAAATGCATATTTATTTAGTTAATCAGAGATGAAAAGCTTTCAAATAGGTTGAGCTTTTACTTGAGCTTTTAACATTTTTTTTTTTGTGAAATGAAATACTCACCGAGTGGCAACATCGCGCATGCCCTACTCTGCTTCGAACTGGATAGCTGAACAAACTCCAACGAAGTAAAGCATGCAAAGTTGTAGGTGTCAATCAAAACTGAAATTTGAAAAAAAAAAAAAAATAAACAAAAACACGAAATGAAGAAATAAGATAGTTTTTCCAATTTTTCCTGCATATACCAACAACAAATACAGCATGCATAAAACAAAATAACAAATAAACTAGCTGAGAAAAAAATCGTGATTCAATTTACTCCCGTAAGACAACGCGACCGGTTGGTTGTACGCCTACGCCCAAGTTAATATCAATACAACGATAACAATTTGAGCACACAAAAAGTCTAAACAAAAAATTTAGATTTAAATACGAAATCACCGCCGTTTCAACGTCATCATTACGCTGCGCGCACACATGAAAATTGGTCAAAATAGAGTCTGAAGCGGTGCGGTGGCAACTGCAAAGATCAGCGAACGCGTTCAACGACGACCAAGCGAGCGGGGGTGAGTAATGACATACATGTTTGTGTATTGGTGAACAACTGAATGCGAGTGCAAAAATAGCAACAATAACAACAAGAAAAGCTAGCGCGGTCACAAACAACAACAATCATAGACACAGCAACAGCTCCACATTTAGCGTGGAAGTACGAGTTTACGCCGACGGTTTTTAGATGCTCCGCTTTAAACCCGTTTATCTCGTCAGCTAGCTGTGAATAAAGCAATTGGCAAAACGCTACGAACGCTTACAAACTTGGCTGGCATAGACAGTTGCTTCAGCGCAGCGGACGTGTTCAGAAGAAAAGCGGCAAAATTTTCAAAGTGTAAAATAAAATCGCACACAATTTGTATTTAAACAGCGACAAGGAAGTGAGTAACGCGCGTGACTTGAACTAAAACGCCGAGAAAAAGTGCAATGAAACAATAAGCGATAAAAGAAAAAAGTATTGATAAAAATTGTGAAAAGAGAGAATTGAGAAAAAACGCACCACAAATCGACGCGTTCAGTAGCCGCTTACATACGCAGCGGCAACGAATTAAGAAGCGCGCAGCTCAAATTACGCTCAATTATTTATAATTGTTGTAATTTTAGACAAAAGCAAAAAATTCTATATTGCAAAATAATAAATAAAGAATAAAAGTGTCAACGCGCTCACTACACACCACTCAAAGCTTCAGCCGCCTACACACTATAAAAACAAATTTGCACAAACATTTGTTGAAGTGCGAGCGAGCACGCGCGTAGTTTAAATGTCATTCTTCCGCAATTTACGTACAAAAGCGCGTAGTAAGAGCACTTCACGCGACACTACACCCGTCAACACCAACTCACGCCCTGGCAGTGTGTTGAGTAATGCAACAACAACACACACCAATGGTTCAGCGTCTGCGCGTCGTGAATCGTTAGACTCACGCACGGATTCGTTACTCAATCGCAGCGATACATTTATACTCGACTCCGATCTGGAGGAGGAGAAGGATAGCAAACATAATTCTTCCAATAATTCCACATTGGAGAAGAAATCGAAAAAATCGAAAGTTTTAAGTAAATTTGCAACATTCACGAAACGCAAGAAAACGCCAACACCTGAAAAAGTTATAGCCGTGTTAGATCCTACGCTAGAACATCATCCGAGTGATAATGCAACAAACACTTACTACAAATGGAAAGCAGAGGGTCCGAGCTCAGCGCATGCATTGGACTATGATGTGCAAACCGATCCATTTCATTTTCTTTACGAACAACATTCGAGCTTGAAAGATATGCAGAAGCGCGGCAGTGGCAGCAATAATGGTTCCATACGCTCAACACAAAGCTCGGCGCATTCAAGCGCAAATGAACAAAACCGGCCACTTAGTTCACATAGCACACAACATAATCAATATAGAGAACCAAATCAACCTTTTGACTCTTCCACTTTTCGCAAAGGCAAAATGCCCGCACAGCTGAAGGAACAACTCTCACAGTTGAAAGAGCAAACCAAATCGGACTTACACGAAGCCGAAGAAGATCCTGAAACTGCCGCTGATAAATATAAAACTGTCACGCTCAATAGTTTTCGCAAATCATTTCGTGAGAAATTTTTACAAAATCAAAATAATCCACCGCATAATCCAGCTTGGTTTGTAGAGGTGGAAGCGCCCAAAGTCGAGACGCGCGCACGTTGTGAATCAAAAGAAAATCGCCCAGATTTTCTTATCTTCGACAATGACAATTATCGTCCGAGTTCACGCTCACCTGTGCGTCATGGCAGTAAAGAGCGCACATCGCGCGTCACCAGCCGTTCGCCGGTTAAACGCAATGAAACCTTTCGCATGGAACGTCCTACCATTGAGAAAACAAGCGTGCGCCAAGCCAGTCCGTCAGAGCGTCAAAAGCGCGCACAATTACCTGATGCGGTGCCATCGATACGCATTGAAATTAAGAATTCAATAACACCAAATCTACCGGGACGTTTAGTGCCAGTGGGCGTGGCAAAACCCATGCCAGCGCAGGATAACTATCAACGCATGCGTTCCACAGGCGGTAGCGCCGTCAGCAAATCGACAAAGGTGAGTGAACGTGATAAGTCACCGCAACGCAACTGGGCCAAACCAATCACAGTGACACCCGTGCGCTATCCAAGCGCTGGCAAAGCACACAATGCGTCTACAACGCCAACAACGCATAATCGCTTTCAAACTTTGGTGCAAATACGTAATGAAGCAAATGCGAAGCCCGCATTGAATCGTAGTCAACATTCGACGCGCATACAATTGGGCGGTTTAGGTGGTTCACCGACCTTGCAGAAGCGTCTCAATACGCCAGGTACGCGCCACTCTCTTGCCACGCCTATGCAAATGAACGCCTTACGTAGTTATGAGTTGCTTAAGAGTGCGCCCATAATGACCACAAAATCGGTTACAGAACGTAAACTACAACAACCGAAACATACGTACTTTGGTGATGCAAATATTAGTAATGCTGGCAGTCCTACAAAATCGATATCAACAACAACATTTACATTCGATCGTACGCCAGTTAATGCGTCGAATATTTCGACCACCACCACCACCACCACTACGTCAACCATGCGCAGCTATCCAACGTCAGCAAGTCGCCTGCAGCAACCACAAGTTGTGCGCATAGCGGGCGGTAATACACCGAATTATCAGCAACGTTCACAGCATCAGCCAAACCAACAACAACATTTCCAGCAGCAGCAGCAGCAACAACAACAAACGCAACGTGTTCTAGTGCCAATGCAGAGGCGTTCACGTTCGCCAATCAAAATGCCATGGCGTTGAGCGTTGCGTGTGCGTTAGCGCTGTTTGGGGGTTCAAAATGTCTAGCTGTTGGCGATTTTCGTTGCGGCGTTTGTGGAGGCGTCCCTCCATGCAAGCGGGAGTTAATGCGATTTACGTTTTTTTTTTCAGTTTTAAGAAATGTATAGAAATACAAATTGATTTACTGCTTGAAAAAAAAAAAAAAAAAAATACTTAAAAAAAATTATGCAATCATCAAACACCCTGTATGGCAAAACACTTCCATATAAAATAGCATCCAAATTTGCAAAAAAAAAAGACAAGAAATATCGAAACCAACGATCAATTACCAGTTTAGTCTGCTCGCACAGCGTTTTGCTCAAATTTTGATTATGAATAATTAATTAAGTTAATAAATGTAGGTGATTGCCATTGCATTTGGATCAACACCCTGTATGGGCAAGACTTAATAAAAATGGACTGAATTTATGATTTCGTATAAAGACTAAATAAAGCTTAAACTAAGCAGCGAAATACTAACAAAACTGATGATATACATATATCTACCAACTTAAAAAATATATAAAACTAACACCCTCAACTAACCTCAAATGTACATATAAATTAAATATAATAATCCAATTATTTTCCTCTACGAAATTATTATTTATTATACGAACGAATATCCATTTACATATACTAAAAAACGATTTCGAAAATTGCTCAATAATATAATACTTAATAATAGTAAAAAAAATGGAATGAAACTTTTAATTTTAAGCATTTTTATTTATTTTCCATGTGCTTTATGCCTACATAAAGACTTTCGTTTATGATGATGATGATGAGATCAGCCCTTAAAAAAAGCGTATTAAGTCAGCCTTGCGTGAAACGTAGTTACATAAAAATTTCGTTTAACTTTTCAAAGTGGGCGAAGTGTTGTGAATAAGATGATATGCAAATTTGTATTTTTCAATGATCGGCCATTCTCTCTCTAACAAATTTTCTTAATCCAACAAGCATTCTCGTAGCTCGATTCGAATTCAAGAAATATAATCATAAAAGATTTATAGAAATAGTAACACAATCCTTCCAAGCATTTTTGATAATCCAATAAACATTATAGGTGTTTTGATAGTTTCGGAGTCCGATTTGAGTCCGAAATATGTTAAAAATCTGACAAATATTAGATTTAGACCGACAAGAGTCAAGATATGATAAATTTATTAGATTAAAAAAAATAAAAAATTATGTTATAAGAGCCGTCTACCTTAAGTAATAATAAATTAGGAGTGAGTAGAGTTGGTATTACAAACATTTTTCATAACCCAACAAGCATTCTCGAAATGCTGATAATTTCGGAGTCCGGAATCTTTTTAAAATATCAGACAGAGATATAATCCTTAAAGAGCCTTAGAAATGTGCAGTCTCAGTATTTCAGTAATTTTTCATAACCCAATAAACATTGTCGACGTACTAATAGTTTCGGAGTACAACATGAGTCCGAAATATTTAAAAAAAATCGGACACACAGAAAAGATTAATAAATAACGTTCTTTGAAATTAGTATCTTATGAAAATAGGACAATCTAAGGAGTCCGAAGTGAGTCCGAAATATGATACATCTATACATCAGTTAAGAGACTTGTATGAACCCGATAAATAGTTACGGTCCCTATTTTATTTTCTTTTGAGTTGATCGATTTTTTTTTTATAGAAAATAGCTTATTGCAGCAGAATTTTTGGGGGAATATTTTGGAATATTTTTGGTTTATAATCTCGGTATTCGTTTTTGATAATTTCGGGACTTTTGCAAGATTTGTTTGTGATCATTGTCGCAACATTTCGGTACTTTTGGCCAATTTTTGAGTATTTTTCGGGATTATTGTCGTTGTATTTTCGGGATCACTAGAAATTGTTTCGGCCCCTTTCTGGAATCATTTTACCACTATTTTGTTGTGGTCTCGAAAAACTCCCGAACTGTTTTCAAATAAATATAGCGAAATAATGCTTAAAGCAATGACAAAATGATACTGGAAATAAAAAAAAAAAACACAAGAAATTTTCGACGTGATAGCGAGCACCGAAAATAATCCCTAAGGTATGCTACGCTATGCTATAGCAGTTAAGAAAGTCTAAGTAGTTTATGCCATAGTATGAACTTGCGAACTTATGCCACACAGCAATGTCTTATTAAACACTAAAATGTGATCATACACAAGTTTCAAGTTTTTTAAATTGCCTACAAAAATGTACTGGAAGTTTATTGTTGTATGTAGATATGTATGTATATAAAAAGCACGTTGTTTAATGCTCGCTTTTCATTCTTATTGGTCATCACAGTCTTTGAAGTTTATTGACTTATTGACTTTACAACATTAATGTCATTTCATTTATTTTTGTGAAAATCTATTTAATTTGTTTTGTAGTTGTTGTTGCTCTTTACTTGAGAATAACCCTTGCAAGCTTTTGTAACAGTTTTACTACATTCAAACAATTATTGCACTGCAACCTGACCCACTTCACTTTTAGCTGAGAATTTGTTTTTGTGCAACATTTGCAACGTTGATACTCTAAAATTCACAAATGTAAATGTATTTGTGCAAATAAATTACTAACAACTAACATTACGAAATTAGCTAATAAAAATGTAAAAAAAAAAAATCAAACAAGAAAGCGTAGACAACAAAAGCCGCCTTAAAGTTTTACACATCGAACCACAGAAGTCAAATGTTGTATGAGTATTCACAGTTGCTTTTCGCTTTAATCAACACAATTTTACTAGAAACCAAAAAAAAAAAAGAAGAAAACATTTATTTTTTACATATTCGTCGCAGAGTGGTTTGGTCACATATGGGCATTTCCATGGCGGCGAAAGTGGGTTGGGTTGCTACAGATTCTACGCTGCGAAAGAAAGCGGATTTCGTAAAGCGTTTTCGTAGGCGCTAGTCCCAAACAGTGCTCGCCCTCTTCTACCTGAGAAAAAAGTAAAGATATCACTCCATATACTTCATGAATATTATGTTCAGTTCACTTTAGTTTATTTCCGAAGAGGCAAACAGAACGCAAGAAGGCAGCAGACTGCATTCTTCATACCAACTATTTTTGTCCATACATTGAAGGGCTCTATCCGATCAGGCAAAAAGCTTTTTTTTCTCATTTCATTGCGAGACAAAATTTTTATTACTCGCTTAAACAAATTATACTCGCTTAAAAAAAAATTTCGAATCGAAAGCAAAAAAACAAAAACAATACTGCTCAAAAAGTTATAAGCATGTATAAATTTGCTTGCTAGCTTGCAAGCGAGAAGTTGATATTAGATTTAAAATTTTTTTTTTAATTTCATTTCATTTTTTTTCATATGTTGCTAAGTGCTTACGAAAAAAAAATTTCATGAAATACATATTTTTTTTTTAAATTGTCGTTTGAAAGATAGCAGCTAAAACTGCAGGTGCTTAGAATTTTTTATGTTGCTTAGTTTTTGTTGTTTTCAATTCAAACAAATTTTTTAAGCAATGCCATTGTATTAAATTAATTTTCCACAGCACAGCCACTTTTGTTTTGTCTCGATATCAAAGTTTATTTTCAATAAAAATTCTCAAAAAAAAAAATAAATAAATAAACAATTAGGTATTTCGCAAATTAAATTATCATTAAATCACGACATTTGCATCATAATATTTAATTTCATGTTATTATAAGTAAAAACTTTGACGAAATCACGTCGTTAACTCAAAAATTCTGAGAGTTGTTTACTTTGATATTTTTCACCTGCTTTTTTGTTATTCGAATTGACAAACAAACAAGTTTTTATGATAATAAGCGTGTTGACCAAATTATTAAAAATAGCTGGAAAGAGCAAAAAAAAAAAAGCAAATCTAAAAAACTAATAAATTATACGATCGACCGGTGGTTTAATTATTGCAGTGCAAAACGAAAACCCCCACGATCATTATTTTTAGTTTTTTTTGTGTAAATACAGCACATACTCGTAAAAGTTGTTGTGAAGTTAAGTGGTCATATATTAAGCGAAATCACTTTTTTTGCTATTTGCGCTGAACCCGTTTCAGAGTTGACAGATTGGACCATTTTTAATATAATCTGGCTGGTTATTTAAAGTGCTCAAGGCCAAGAATAAGAATTTTTTTTATGAAAATTATAATTATTTTTTGTAATTTTTAAAAATATTATTCTTTATTTATATTTAAATATTTTTTATTCTTTTATTTTTGAATCTTTTTATTTTAATAATAATTTTTTAAAACTTTTTTATTTTAAAAATATTTTGTTTTAATTTTTTAAATTTATTTGTTTTTAATAATCAATATTTGTTCCGTTATTTGGTCTAGTAGGCATTTCTCAGAAATGTTTTTTTTAATAACATATAAGAGAATTGCCTTATCATCTGTCTGCTCAAGCCCAAGAAAAATAAAAGTTTAATTAAAATTTTTTATTTTGTATGGAAATAATAACTTTTTTTATTGTTCCTTTATTTTGTTAATTTTTATACAATTATTTTTTTATTTATAATATCTCCATTAAAATATCATTTACTTTTATTTTTTTTATTTTTTAATAAAATCAATATTTTTTTAATTTTTGTAAATTTTGTTTTTTTTTTGTTTAATAATTACTAGTTTTTATTTCTATTTAAATGTTTTTTATTTAAAACTTTTTTTTTTGCGGGGACCAGGTGGTTTTATTCAGGCTCATGTAGTCAACTCTTTGAAATCATTTCGGGATCACTTCAGAATCATTTCGGAGTAATTATGGAAGCATATCGGGATTGTCGTGATCTTAACGAGACTGTTCTGCGATGTCTCGAAAATAATCCAGAAATGATAATTTTTTATTCAAAGTGACTTCACCTTGGCTATTTGTCCTTTGCGTAACAAAGTATGTCAGTGCTTAATTCTCAACTCCCAATCCACAGGAGGGGGTTATTCTCACATCTTCATAGTCGGCTGGTGGTAGGTATTTGCTATTTTCAGGGAATGGTGCCACTTCAAACATAATTAACCTTTGGCACATTTTTGGTTCTTCTCTCTCTTGTGGTTCTAAAATATTTTATGATATGGCAACCTTGCTGCTAGTTTTGCACTTTGATCGCCTCGTCGTTTAGCACGATCAGTGACAAATATCTCGTATAGGTTTTTTTAACTGTGCAGCGAACTTTAACGATAGAACGATACGAAGTGACGGAAGTGTAAGCCACCGAGCAGCTTGCCAAACTGGTATCTCAACGCAGAGCGAGCTTAATTAAGAACTCTGTCTGATCGTTGGTACGTCTTATTAATTACCTTGTTTGGCTATGTTGCTGTTTACTTTATTTGTGAATTTCTTAGCTCCATGTTTCCTAAGATCCCTGCCAACTTAACACGTCGCGCTTTCCCATATCTCCGAACTTGTATTTATGTGCTAAATCATTTCGAGTTTTTTTTTATAGCACAAAAGTAACTTCAGTTAGCCGGTAATTGGCATGACAACAACAACTGCCGGCATTTACAATAAAAAATAAGAAATAATTGTAAAGAAATGTTGTGAATCGTTGTGTTGTTAGTTGTTTGTATTGCTTTGAAACGAACTTACTTGTAAACGACGAAACATAACAACAAAGCAAAGCGAACAAAACTTTAGCGAAAAATAGCGGATAAATGCGCACAAATGTTTTGTAAAAATGTATTTAATGAAAGCTTTGATTGTATGGCAGAAATGATTTTGAGTTGCAAATTAAAAGAAATTTGAAAGAGTTTTGAAATTAGATCGTTTAAGTTCCTTGACGAGCTTCTAATGTTAGTGTTAGATTGAAGTTAAAAGCGATGATTGAGTGGACTATCATGCTATCTGGGACCCAAATATAGAAAACGAGTTGGGAACACTGTTCCACTCTTTTGAGTATAAAGACTTGAGGCTCCTAGGTTTCTAGGACTTCCGTTAGAAGAGTTTGATGACAATATTGGGTAGATACTGACTAGCTAGGCAGGGCAACGTAGTGCTACAACAACAGCAACAACATCGATAAACCACAGTTCTGTGAGTTTTGAGAAGCTCTGGAAAGAGATTGCTAAGACTAACTTCGCTCTTGCTACGAACTGCCTGTCTACAATGATAATCGGCATCCATATTGATGTAGCAGCTCTCCGATGATAAAGAGATCTAGCTCAGAGCCGCTGTAGTCTGAAATCGATCGAATAAACGTTTAGAGGACAACAGGTTTCAGTAAGTGAAGAGTTAAAAGGCGAGAGGGAGAGATATATGTATATGCAGAGTATCGGATAATCCCTCTCACTTCGGTGGAAGTGTGGAATTGTACGGAGTAATAGGAAGACCAACGAACTGTCAACTGGTGGTTAATAACCTAAGGATGCTAGCTCTTTTGTCTGGACCGCACCGATTTCAAGCGCTTGCTATGGGGATTCGGATTCTATTTGGCCGAATGATTTGTGTCGTTTCACCTTTTCTATTTGTGTCACCTCAAGTAAAAGAAAGAATTAAGTTGAACTTGAATTCGATATTTTTAGAATCAAGTTATTGATTCAAGTCCACCGATAAATTTTGCTCATTATCTAATAATGAATACACAATTTCGGAACCCCATAAATTGATACATTCAAATAAAATAAAAACATATCCAAGTATACATATATATATATGTTTATGTGCGTATGTATTTTTATTTACATATATATACAAGTTAATATTTTTGGCAAAATGATCTGTCGACCCAAACATGTCTTATACATTTATTTATTGCTTTTCCACATTCGGTGTTTGGGAATTGCCAATCACTCGATCATTCCCAGCCGCTAACTGAGATGCTGCACAACAAATTCGCTTCAGGCAGCATCACTCACAGAGCAACAACAATATTAAATGCGGTGAGATCATTTTCGTTTTTGATTATTCACTTTTTCGTTGTTCATTCATCTTTTGCTATGACCAGGTTAATCGTTTTTATGTTTTATTTTTTATTTTATTTTTTTATAAAATATTTTAATTGTTTTTGTGCATTTTTGTTTGTGCCAAATATAGCTGTTTTAAATTTGATAAATGAAATAAAATGTTAGCAAGTAAGGAATTAGAATCAAAATATATACATACACTGCAGCAATATAAAAATTATGTTGTTATTTCAAAATAGACGTTCAACTAAAGAGCGTTGAAGAGCACATACAATTCCATGTAGTAATTAGCTAGCGTTGTGCGTAAAAACATACTTACAGACAGTTAAAAATTAAAAAGAATTTTCGCTTTTGTTGCTCTAACTAAAACTAAAAATTTTTCCCTAATATTTCCTATTATATACTTTGAAAAATACTACACATAAATAAAATAAGAATATTTTGAGCCAACTTTTATTGCCATCACTGTGCTGGAAAAAATATTTATTAGCGCTAAAATGGATTTTAAACTTTAAGTTGAATATCTAGCTGTACGTTGGAGCAAATTCCATTCATCACTCTACAACAGTTTTTCAGTGATGCGCGTACAAACATAAAGACAAGCTGACACAAATTCTAAAAAAAAAACTGTTATCTTAGTTTCAATTTATATATATTAGCGTTTGTAGAAGAAACAATAAAAATTGCGTTAATTACTTTTTTAGTTATTTATCCACTGTCCGATGGGATTACTTGACGCAACCACACCATTCCATTTTAGAGGAGCTTGGATTAACACTAGCAAAAATGGTTCTTAAAGATTAGCACAGCTCAGACCTTGCGCCGAGTGTTGTGCACTCTTAAGCGAATTCGCGCTTTTTGTCGCCTCTTGCTGAGCACATAAAAACTTTAACCCGCATTTACAAGTTCTGCAACAAACAAATTAGTAACATTTTGCTTTGGTTTTAGGCTGTTCAGGAACCTATTTACATGCTCTTATTTCGTTTGTTCTTGACAAAGCTAATTTTAGTCTCTTAAGTGCGTGTGTCCTTGGAAGGGGAGGCGTGTCGCTGTTTGCCACGTATGTAGATAAGGAAGGAAAAGTAAAGAAGCGAGTATGTTGCTATTTAAAATCTTGAGGCGTTTCATGCATCTTTAAAGTACAAAAACAAAAGCAAGTTTAGAGAGGCTGCTAAGTACCTATGCACATTAGGGTGGTACTTAAATGTATGAGAGCATAGTTTTGCAACGTACAACGTGATTTGTTTGTGCACCTGTAGGCCTAATTAAATTAGTCAGACTGCATAAATTATTTTTATTTTTGCTTTTAAGGATCACCCTTATATACATACATACATATAAATATATAAAATAAATATAGGTATGTAAAAAAAAATCGTCCAACTTACATGGTATGCTTAGAACGCTGAATGAGAGCCTACGCTTCAACTTCAATTAACTGCAAACAAAAAAAAAAAAAAAATTGCGAAATAACGTTTTTCCACGCTGTTTCTTTCTGATTGTTCTCATTGTGTTGTTGTTGTTTATGTTATTTTTATTTCTTGCATGTATGTATTTTTTAATAACTTTTCGTAAGGTTGTGAGGCTAGTTACTTACAAACAAGTGAACGCAGCTGGTCTTTTGCAGTAGAAGCAAAGCGAGAATGACCACCGACAAAGTTTTTAATTTTTTAAAAATTTTTTTTTTAATTTTTTTTTTTTTTTTTTAATTTTTAGGAATTCATTTATTGAACTATTAAAATTTAAGTTTTATTACTGATTTTTAAAAAAAATTTTATTCTAATAATTTTTTTTATTTAAACATTTTTTTTTTTAATTTTTTGAAATTGTTATTGGAATATTAAAATTTATTTCTTATTACTGATTTTTTAAAAATTTTTTTTCAAAATTTAAATGTTTTTATGTTTCAAATTTTAGTTTTTAATTTTTTAAATTCGTTATTACACTAATAATAACTGTTTTTTTTTATTTTTTACAAAATCTAATTTTTTAATATTTAAGCTTTTTTTTCAATTTATTAAATTTGGTATTAAACTAATTATAACTGATTTAAAAAAAAATTAGAAACTTTTATTACATTTTTTTTATTTCTTATTTTTAAACATTTTTTATTTTTAAATATTTTGAATTATAAATTATTGCAACAGAGAACATTGTCATACTTGCCACATTTTGTGAGTCACGCCTCAAATGTGGGTCATCGATTTGGTACGAGCTTTATATATGTGCTTCTGACATACAAATGTACGTACATACTCACATTTATATATGCATGTCGACAGTGCCAAAGCACTAAAACAATAACAAACAACCATAACAACGACTTTAACAAGGCAGCATACAGCCCATATAACAACAATTGCGGCAACATTTCACTAATGAGAATGTGGAAATGTAATATGTTTGTTTGTCGGTCGCACGTGCAACAAAATGCAGACACAATGAATTAAAAGATCCCAAACACTGCAAAGCCATGAAGAATGCGCAATGAATAAATTTAAAATTTACTTGACTTTTATCTATGCTAAAAGAAGAAAGAAGGTGACAATGGGAAAAAGTTTGGGTCCGCTGGAGCTTTGGCGAGAGTTTTTCTTCTTAAAAACGAGCTTAAATTTACTCAATTAAATTGATTTTACTTTTTTACTATTAGCATTTTTTTACTTAATTTTTTTTTTTTTTCAATTTTATAACTGAAATTTTTTTCAATTATATTATTTTTTTAAATTAATTTAATTTTTTTAATTTAATTTAATTTTACTTTATTTAATTTTATTTAATTGAATTTTATTTAAATTAATTTAATTTAATTTAATTTTTATTTTATTTTATTTTATTTTATTTTATATTATTTTATTTTATTTTATTTTATTTTATTTTATTTTATTTTATTTTATTTTATTTTATTTTATTTTATTTTATTTTATTTTATTTTATCCGCTCCCGGAAACCATTCCATATATTTAAATTTTTATTTTATTTTATTTTATTTTATTTTATTTTATTTTATTTTATTTTATTTTATTTTATTTTATTTTATTTTATTTTATTTTATTTTATATTATTTTGTTTTATCCGCTCCCGGAAACCATTCCACATTACTTCATATAACCACAAGAAGGGAGAGTCAGAAGGAGAGTTAGCTTTAAAGTATACATTTTCAAATATTTTTTTTTTTACCGAACCACTCTTCGGCTGGGAAAAGAATTGCACTAATGTATGCACGGTAGCGTTGCTGAGCGTAGTAAGAGTATGTTGTCTGGTGAGAAATTGAATTAATTATAAATGTTTTCATACTAAACAGACGTGTAACAGGTAAATGTGTATGAGCTCAAGGAAAACCATTTAAGAGCGCGTGTGTAAGCATTTACCGTGTATGGTAATTGAATTGCACGTATTATATTTATAAATAGCAAACATTTTATTTTTAATTGTTTCTCACCTTGCCATAAATGGTTAGGAAATATTTTAATTCAACTTGGCATAATTTAATTTAAATATAGCAGTAGTGCTTATGGTTTAAGGCGAGGTTTGAGTATGCCGTTAGTTATAATTAATTTATTAAGAGACCTTTGAAAAGAGTTTTTACAATCAAAGGATTCCGGTATTTTTCCAATAGTTTGAGTGGACTAAAGTGAAGATATTGCTTGTGAAACTATCTGTCTTTCATATATGCACATAAGAAATTATTCGATTTTCAATACGTTTTTTATCTAACCCATATACATACGCCCATAGCCCCATTCCAAACAGAGTTCGTCTTATGTCACATTTTATTTCCAATCCCGTAAATACCGAAAGGTTAAAAAACATTGACATCCCTACTACCCATAAGTATGTGGCTTAAAAATTTTCAACGAACATACGTCAATTTACACGGAAGCTGTCGATTTTTTGTTTTATTTGCCCATTACCAGCCTTATCATATCGTCTTTGGTAAATGCCTTCCTCCATGCTGACATGAACATGGTTATATACATATGTAACCGCTAATCCAGTTGGTAGTTGTCAGTTGGAAAAATGCCAAGGATTTGTATGATTTTAATCAAGGTTGGCTTAAGCACATTGTCGGTTTACTTTGTAAGATTATTAAAAAGTTGCGATTGCCTTAAATCTAAGAGCTAACTTTGAAAGGACCGATGTATTATAGTGCCGTACACTTAAGTTCTCCAATGAGTGCTTCAATGATGATTGTAAACCCCATTAAGACCAAATACGCTGGAATCTTTCAGTTCTTTTAGCTGTACCGAAGATGGTTGGATAGGAAGTTCCAGGCAGTTTAGGATCAAATTCCGAAGAGCAGGGCGATCTATATTTGTATGTCTATAATCGGAAATGGCTTAACCGATTCGAATAAAATTTACTATGGAAATAGCGCACTTCCCTCTTGAAACTTCTTTATCGGTGTTGCCACCCGGTAAACTTTAATGTGGTTGCCACGTAACTGATTTTGTTCAATGAAATTAGATATAACAATATGAATATCAAGAGAAAAGTCTTTTATGCCGTAGTTGAGTTGCCACTCTATTACATTTTTTTATTTTTACGCGTATCAGCGGTTGTTACTGAAAACGACTGTACCTAAATGGTTGAATTTTGAATGTAGCTAATATGCTAGATTTGAAGCACAATAATCTTATTAGAATTGCCAATAGAAGCTTTTTATAGGGTTGCCACCAAATTCACACTTTCAAAAGCTGAGTTGACATGCCAATTGAGGTTTCCTTTGCATAGAAATATTTCAAGCTAGACTTACCAGCTAAGTAAAAATTTGCATAAAAAGGACCAGAATGGTTTTTATTGATGATTATGCACCAACCAAATTGTATGGCAACCTCGGAAAATGCCTTGGTTGCAAGCATTCTTTATATAATCCAAATATTAATGTCAGAAGTGTGCAATTACAACAATAAATCCAATTTCATTGCACAACATAAAGGGATTAAGTGGTTTTGCAGCGATTATTTGTGTATTTGTAAACGCCATGCAACAACAATAAATATTCGTGGTCACTATAATGAAAAGGCACACATATATATATATACATGTATTTTTAACTAAACCAATTTATAGCAATTTTACGCAAATAACCAGTGAAGTATATAAACGGAAACACTTCAGGGGAATTTGGTACTGCAATCCAGCCTAACGAGATGATACGACATGTAACGCATGCATGTCATAGCGAATCTGGCTGCACGTCACGTGCCGACAAAGCCGAAAACAGCAGTGACTACATGCTGCAAATCCAACAACAAAAACTGTGATTTCAACCAAAAAAGTAGCTTACTACATTTTCACTATTACTATAGCTACATACATAAATATGTACATACATACATATTCGTACTACTTATTGTTGCCAACAAATAAATTCCCATGTTGACAATTCTGGCACATTTTCCAGCTGTCACATCCTGCGCTGTCGCCATATCCGACCAAGCGCCTATCTTTGTGCCCGCCAAATGCATTCATTTGTGTGAATCGTAGGCAAATGTACTACATGCACAGTCATGCACAGGCATGCGCTTAATTCCATATGAATGTAGTATTATATAATCATTGTCATTTGGCTGCTTTTACTTTCCATTTACTTTTTTTATTTTCGTTTATGTGTAATGGAAGCTGGCCTAAAAATAAAATTTTGTTAATGGCATGTTGCTTATATTGGCCACATTGTCGCCTGTCAGACTAACCAAAAAATTCGAAAAGAAGGAAAAATTAAAAAAAAAATTTTTTTTTAATGAAATTATTTTTGTTGTGCTCCAAATTTTAGTTAGTGCAAAAAATTTTGTTTTTTGGTTACTAAAAATTGCAATTACATTTTGAAATTAAAACAATTAAAAACAAAAATTCTGAGCAAAATTTTCGTTTTTGTGGGAAGTTTGTCACGAAATTTGTAAAAAAAAAAAATTCATCGCATTCTTCTTTTTCTTCAAAAAATGAATTCAACAGATACCAGTTTGAAAAATCATAGCAGAGCAAAAAACACCGCTAGGTGGCGCACACGATTTATTAAAAAAAATCCTTCTAATGGCAGAGTTAGTTTTCGATTTTTACGAAGCTTTCCGAAGAGCAAGAGTTTAAGATTTGTTGCAGTCTTTGAATTCAGAGGGCAGTGTTATAAAGAAAAAAAATGTAATTTATTTGAAATTAGTTATTTTGATAAAAGGTTTTCTGAGGACCTAGAATTGTTTTTTATAAAAAGCAAAAATAAGGAAAAAAAGCAAGCAGAGCAAATTAGAAGCATTCAAAATTTGACTGCCATCGCGCATGCGTCAAGTTTAAATTAGATTTAAAAACTTCAAATTAAAAAAAAAATTAATTATACGCTTATTTTATTCATATATCGCTGAGTGCTGACGAAAAAAAAATCGAATAATGTATTGCTCCTTTTCTGAATGCTTGGCAAGCTCAGTACTACTTTACTGCTTCATAGGCACGCGCAACTTTTCATACTCCGTGGTTAAAGCCACAAGGAGTTCATTGAAGGTACAGCTTAAGGGAATATGAGGCGAGTAACCACTTCCCTCACCCATCATTCCACGTGGTTATATAGTCATTATATAAATTTCATATGCAATGAGCTACAAGCATAAGTTACTTCACACAGTAAAAGCTTTGCTTAAATATTTTTATGTTCTTTGTTTATTTACTTAAAATCATTTTTCTTTCTTTTCCAGGGAGTTGTTATACGCGAAGTGGACGATGGTGTACGATGTGAGCAATGCAAAACAAATTGTCCAGGTTTTGCAGCGCACGATTGGCGGTAAGTGAACTGTAAATCAAAACGTAATATGCATTACAACAATAAGTACATTGAAATATTAGAATAGTCTTTGTTTATGCTATAAAATTAACAGAGTGACTTCTGTGTAGTTAAGCAAACAAAGAAACATCTAACAGAATTATTCATGCCCACTTTGTTATGTTTTCGCTTAAGTCGTTTACCTCGATATCCTCGCTATTTATTTGCATAGTTTGAGTACATCATACAAGTGTAAGTCGTATGTACATATGTACACTGTAATCACAGGAACTAGTTGTAAACTAACTCAGAAGTACCTTGTTTTTTTTGCTGCATAAGGTAATGTTATATTGAAATGAGGATATGCTTTGAGATAACAGTTGTTCGATTTTGGATAGGAATATGCCAATTTTTAAAAATTTTAAAATAGTTTTGAACAATTTCTAAATAGGCAAAAATAGGTTCGTGAAAATACCGCCATTTTACCGCAATAATTACTTGTCTTACTTGCGAGAAGTCACTACTAGAGTTCGTATTATAGATAAAAAAAAGACCGTCTAAATGTAGGCAACAAATTTGAATAAATAATTACAGTGGCAAGTTTACGTGTAGGATTTGACAGGGCCTTAGTCACCAGACCAAAAATTTCCTGAAATTGATAAAACCGAATTAACAAAAAAATTCAATGAAAATTTCTGGGGAAATATTCGCACTTAACAGCATATAAGTTTAATAATAATTTTATCTTATCTTACTTATATTATGAATTGCGTAAGTTTGTGAGTTTATTTGCGAGTTTTTCACGTTTAAAGTACTAAAACATTCTGTACGAAAATTTATGGGAGAACGTTTTCAAAGTTCAATAGTATTTTAAGTCATTATTTGTTTTTCAAAGTAAACTTGATGGCCCATTATTATATTCAAATTAAAATAGAGTTTTATCTACTCAAACATGATTTCAAAACAGACATCATTTCACGTCTGTCATAATCCACGAAAAATAGAATTTCGAATTACCAAAAACGTCATTTAAACATTTTAAAATCACGGTTTGTATCTATGGTTGGGCGAGGTCACAACGCTCAACAAACAGCTGCCACAGCTATGGTATGGTTTGTCAATAAAATAGTTGACACAGGGTGACTTTACAAAACATAAAATATTTCTTGCTACCACCAACCAGCTTAATTTTTTTTCGACGTATTTTTACTTTAGCTTTTAGTGTTTATTGCCAGGCATGAAAGCTTATTTATGTTATTCGTTTTTGTTATAAGTCTGATACTGGAACTGATATTGATAGATATTGAATCAAATTTTGATGCTAACATAATCAAATAAAAATACAAAAATTGCGAATATCTTTGAGAAGAATAATTGTTTCTAGCTTCATCAAACACCCCATTGTGCAGCAAGTCGATCCTCCATTAAATATATTAGAAGCGTCACTAAACGAGCTTTAAAAAAAGCATAGTTTTAGGCTCATTTGAATACAATCGCTAGATATTGTTCAGAGACCATTGGCTAGAATTTAAACAGTAGCTTCTTCCAAAAAGACAAAAAAAAGACCCCAACATTCTTCAAAACTATGAATATTGTTTGCATACAATTTTAATCTTTTTCGGACTACTTAGTTGCTGCCTCCACACTCTGCTCCTAAACTGGTATCTTCACCGACTGGTATTATCTGTCACTGTACATTATTCATGCTTGTTCAACATTTCTACACAAACAGAGCTTTCTTATAATTTAATTTATGCCAGCACTCAATTGAAGTGCATAATTAAATCTTTTGACTTTATGAATTGTTTTTGTTTTTTTTTTGTTTTACTTCCATTTCCATTTACCTTCATGTTTTATTAAACACTCCAAATGCCATATCGTAAATGTTTATGTGCTGGAAAAAGTGAATGTTTGCTTTTGCTACGAGTATAACAGCTGTTGAGATGAAATTTTAATGTGAGCAAGTTGATAAAATTGAAATTAATTTTGAATTCATTTTGTCTCCTTGTGGGTGGAAGTGGCTTAAGTGCGCTTAAAGCGTGTAACAATGGAATGAGTGTAAGACGCTTAGTGAAATACTTAAATGTGTGTGGCAAAAAAAGTTTGATGTGTGCATTATGACTTTTACAACCACATAAATTTTAGGAATTATGCTTTATGGTTTTTTTGGGGCTTTTTAGCATTTAAACCCAATTATGTGTTGTACCTAAATTTGGGTTTTGTTGTGTCACCTGACCCTTTTTAACTTAACCTTTTAATTAAGTTTGTGATATTCCTCTGTGTGAAGAAGATACGTATGTGCGTAGCGAGAGATATAAGCTTATTTGCATTTGCAAACAAAGTACCTCGTGCCTCGATATTCGCCATGACTGTTAAGCTTTATGTTAGATAGCTTTCGCCAAAGTACAAAGATTGCTACGACAACAGTTTGTTAACAGTTATGGCGGCAAAATTTAACATTTAATGGTTTCATATAACCTTTTCCTTGCTGGTTTTGCCTTTCAAGACATTTAAATTTAAATAAATTCACTAAAAATAAAAGGAATAAATTGAGAGCTTACAAAAGTGAAATCGAGCAGTGCTGAATTTTTAAACCAGGATTCGGAATTATTTATTTATAAAGACTCAAGTACGTGCTTTTACGACTTTAAACACAAACATGGGCATCTAAAAAATAAAGACCCCTTCAAGATTACTTCGGGTCCTTTCAGGGATTGGTTTCGGGGTCATTTCGGAACTTTTGAAACATTTCCAAGAGAGTTTTCCGGATTAGTTCCGATTTATTTTTTTGGGATCAGTTTGGGCATTTTCGGAAATTTTTCGGGATCTTTTTCGGGATCTTTTTCGAGATCTTCTTCGGGATCATTACAAGATTCTTTCTAAATTATTTCGGTATTGTTTCCAGGATAGTTTGAGAATGTTTTCGGAACTTTTTCGGGACTGTTTTTCTATAATTTGCAGACTTGTTTGGGACCATTTCAAAATTTATTCGGGATTAGTACGGGACTAATTTGAGACGGAGTAATTTCCGAAATTGTGAGACCTACAACATATTTCGATCTCGAAGAAACTGTTTTAAATTTGGCACTCTGTTACACAGTGTTATTTTCTTTGTCATTAAAAACTCATCGCCGAACCCTCCAATGATATTTAGCTAACAACTTGCTTTCCAAAATCGCATTAGTTGTCCAAAGTTAGTGTCATCCACGTGCTTTAAATTTTTTTAGCTACATCAATTAGCCCAAAAACACTTGAAATATTCAGCAACCATTGGTTAAAATTGTTCATGAAAATATTTTTAATTGGTGATGAATGATTACTATTTGTTTTCTTCGTTATGGCCAAATGAATGCAGAAATTGGTTTGCGAGTTTCACGGAAATCTTTCGCATGCGAATATGTAAAAATATTTATTTAGCACAGTCAACTCGAAATTAATCTAAATTTAGCCACCTTCACTTTTGGTATTTATAATTCAACCAAGTTGCGACTGACATGGGTTGTTTGTATGTTTGCACATTTGAGAGTAAATAAGTCAAACACCTCACTTTTTACACATATACATACATATGTATGTACATACTTATTCAAAGGTACGTAGTCATCCCAAATCCCAAATGAATATTACGCCAATTAAAACATACAGTGACTCACAATGAAAATTATCAATTCGGTTTTTCTAGAATATTACGAAAACACGTTGAAATGAATTCCGTTCAATATTTTTTATAAAAATATGGATAGTTCTTTCGTATAAATCTTTTGTCGAAGTAATTTCTTAACTTATGGAAAAATAGCAGAAAATCATGGAAATTTGCAACAACAAATTATGCAAATTTTTAAAACGAAATTTATCTGAAAAAGTTCTTGCGATATATATGAGAATAACCAACTAGATATTTTCCACTCTCAGCCACTGTAGATACCAAAGGTACAGTGAGCAAAGGAATGAGTGCACATGGCGTATACGTAATCAAGCGCAAAATCATTTTGCTAATTTAAATTTATGTATGTACATATGTATGTCATCGAACATGCAAGAGAAAGGTGTGTATTTTCAAGCAGAACTTGTATATGCTAAGATGCATGTGCACATTAGGGTGGCTGAGATTTTTCGGGTTCGAGGGATTTGATTTAATTTAATTTAATTTAATTCAATCTAATTTATTTTATTTTATTTTATTTTATTTTATTTTATTTTACTTTATTTTATTTTATTTTATTTTGTTTTATTTTATTTTATTTTATTTTATTTTATTTTATTTTATTTTACTTTATTTAATTTAATTTAATTTAATTTAATTTTATTTTATTTTATTTTATATTATTTTATTTAGTTTGAAACTCAAGAAATAATTAGAAAATGTACAGTCTATCCTAATGTACTTATAGCTAAATAAATAGTACATGCAATGCTGGCTTTTGTTTATTTAAAGATTAGGTAAATTTGAACATCAAATGACCTAAAAGTGTTAAATAAATTTGAAAATATTCCATCAAAATCCATTCCATCAGTTTGTTAAATGCTTTATTTAGCAGCGTGACGTTTGGCAAATGAAATTCATTCAGCTAAAGTGGTTTTTGTAAACGTTTAATTTTTCTTGCTTTTATTTTGCTTTAACCAAAATTTGTAAAATATGTATGTAAAGAGTTAGACAAGCGACTAAAATTGCGGACAAGCCAAATTCATTTTCCAATCCATTTCGATTATCTTTATATATGACAACGAAGGCAGTACACACACACACGCACACCCACACACACATCTAAATGTAATCATAAATACATACATATGTATACTGTAAACAAATTTTCCGTATTAAGTTATTTTTCAATTGCACCCAAACGTCATATAATTCCATTAATATTGCATTCGAATTTATGTATGACCACAACGACCATTTCAAATTTGTATTTATTTTGCGGTTTCCATGGTTTTTGTGGGATTTTCATTGTTTATTTGTTTTGTAAAATTTTAATGGCAATGTGTGGGACATTTCCTTGCACGCTTCGGTGCAATTTTTTTTTAATAATGAGATATTTTGCATAAATATAAACGCTGCTAAATTTCCTGGGATGTGCTACGTACATATGTATATGTACATGTTTACAAATGAATTTTATATTTATATAAATTTGTTTTGTATTTACCAAAAGTTATCACGCGAATTAAGATATTTGTTTAAAAATCAATTTGAATTAGCAGGAAATTGTAATTTCATGCTTTATCCGGAACTATGGGGGGAGGGGGTTCGACTCAAAACTTTAAACAAACATCCTCCTCGCTCAAACATCATTCATTCGACTACAAATGTTTTCAAATTGTTATGAACATATACGCGCCTCCATTTCCACCATTAAATACCCCCTTTCTTTAATGTGAACCTTCAAAATTATTTTTGCGAAAGTCTCCATAAGCTACTCGAAATTCGCTCCACTGCCTGTATCATCGAAAGTGGCACAACAAAAGTATTGATATAATTTTGAAGTGTAATTTAAAGCGTGTAGTGCTTACTGATTGATGACTAAACGTACATTTATATTACAAAAAAAAAATTGTGTTTCGAAATTTTCTACAAAAACATACGAGTGTTAAAAAATTTATCGAAAGCTGTCTATTGACAGCAATAAATGTTTATAACGTCAAAGATGTACATATATAAAGATTTTATTTTATTTATTTTGTTTTGTTTTATTTTATTTTATTTTTTAATTTTATTTTATTTTATTATATTTTATATTTGTAAAATTTGCAAGCTTGAGACCAAGTGAACAATGATAATTGGTTTCAATTATTATATTCCATTTTGTGGAAAAATTGATATTTGGAGAAAAAATTACAAAGCTCGAGCTTGCAAATTTTACAAATATATGTAAATAGAATGACCGTAAAAACCAAAAACAAAAATTATTATATATTATTTTATTTTATTTTATTTTATTTTATTCTATTTTATTTTATTAAATTTTTTTTTTGTTTTATTTTACTTTCTTTTATTTTATTTTATTTTATTTTATTTTATTTTATTTTATTTTATTTTATTTTATTTTATTTTATTTTATTTTATTTTATTTTATTTTATTTTATTTTATTTTATTTTATTTTATTTTATTTTATTTTATTTTATTTTATTTTATTTTATTTAGTTTAATTTAATTTAATTTAATTTTATTTTATTTTATTTTTATTTAATTTAGATATGCACTTTAAACCACACTTCAAGCTTTCGCAACCTACTAATAATCGCTTTCCTTTTGGTGATACACCCCTTGTCTTGAACTCAGGTTAGCTATTTTTGCAAACAGGCATAATTAAAATAAAACACAAATCTAGTCGTCATAGCTCATTACAAGTCCATGAATATAATTGCAATGCGTGTAAATGATAAGAAACAAAACTTAGCCAAGCAAAGCGAAAAGGCAAAACGAAGTCAAGGCCAGCAAAGCACAAAAATAATAAATAAAGACTAACCAATCATTAAAATAATAAAAAAAAATGTATGTTAGATATTATATTGCCCTATACCTATGCGTATGAACTTACTAGAACCTGCAATCCCGAAAGCCTATACTGAGAACAGTACTACGAGACTACAAGATTTAGGAATCTGATGCGTGATCATAGAGCATGAGAGTTATTGTTGTAAATAAGCTAACGATTTTTACTTGAATCGATAAATTTGACTAATCGATTATTCACACACGAGATCACATCCCTCATGAAAATCCGACATAGTCCTGGTTTATCTAGCATGAAGAACGTACTCCCTACTTTTCCTAACTACAAACCATTTCCGTCGCCTAATTTATATAAACTTTAAAACATTTCTGACGTAGAAAAATATGGACATACCCGATAGCCACCGCTACCTAGCACCTTACCCCTTTTCTTTTATCTTGAAGGTCATAGTTTGTTGGCTTCTACAAGCTGGACTCGCTCAGTCTAGGAGCTCTTTTTAAGACATCCTACTCATAGCCTTCATATTTTTCATTTCACAGAAATTTCGAAAAACATTATACCAAAATTTCGGTATTTATGCCTCCAGCACTGACTCCTCAAATACTTAAATACATAAACTTGTAGTTATATACATATTTGCTTGTCTAGTTAGCGTATCTTCCAACAAACAAAAAACAAATTTTATTCACCTCCATTCTAAAGTTGATTTGGTAGCACGTTAGCCACTTTGTGTTTCACAAAAAGACACCAGCACCCTCTTTACCCTTGGAGTTAGCACTCAATTATCACGCCTAAAATGTTGTTTACTGTTATGTTGTACTATGTTAGGGTAGACATATTAATGTGCGAGACACCCAGGCACGCAAGCAATGCCAAATAAACAAAATAACCTCTGGCAGCCAATAAGACATTCCAAACATTTTTAGCTACTCAGCAAAACTAAAAACAGCAAAGTAGGTAGCTAAATTAAAATGTGTAATTCGTATAGAAGGAGCTTCAACTCAAGCACAGCTGTTGCGAACTTAGAATACACTCCATCCA
The DNA here is from genome assembly GCA_951509765.1 of Sphenella marginata. Taxonomy (NCBI): domain Eukaryota; kingdom Metazoa; phylum Arthropoda; class Insecta; order Diptera; family Tephritidae; genus Sphenella; species Sphenella marginata. The sequence continues at coordinate 21,502,239 of OX608082.1, forward strand.
AACAACCATACCTCACCCACACATTCATACATATGTACATATATGTATTTATCGAAATCAATGCTCTTTGTGAATATTTGATATTCTAGTGAGCATTAATGTGCTTCCTTGAAAATCGTTCCGCTGCGTCAGTCACATGTTCATGTTGGTAAATCAGTGATGCTCACACAGGCAATAGATTTTTGCACATGTGTTTAGGAATCAGTGCGATTTTCACAAATTTTGAGCTTATTAAAATTATTTTAGCAAAGCCTATTTAAAAATATGTGTAAATCTCTAATAGAATTACTATAATTTTTGTTTTTAAAATGTACGTAAAATTCGCAAAAATTAAAAGAAGCTTTATCAATATTTTAATTTTTTTTGCAGAATTTTTAGAATTTTTTGCAGTATGCAGTTTTGTAGCCCATTAAATTTAGTAATATAAGGGGTTAATATAAAATAGTATTTTTGGTACAAATTTGGTTCATTATAGGTGCTTTTAAGTTCCCTCTTTAGCTGCTTTAAAGGTACAGAGGGTTGGTGCAGTTTTCCCCGCCCGAAGAACTTACCCTGCAATCCACTTTTTTCGTATTACAAAGAAAACTCTTGTTATTCGAGTGCACTACGATCACTGCAAGAAATTCAAAAACCTGCGCCCACGAGCTAGCCAATGAACTTCACTATTGTAATCCCTACAACTTCATAAACAAAAAATCTTTAAAAAAAACGATCTAAAAGAGCATTCCGCACACTTCTCGCAGTGTCAATGTCAAACTCAGTGCATAAACTTGACACAAGTCAGCGATTGCATGCGGATATGCGGATTTTGTTCTACTTATATAACAACAATGGCGGCTTATTTTATTGTAATCATAAACCAAATCATGCACTGTTATTCGTCTCTTGGGAGTATGTTATCACTTGCAAGCTGTGACTATTTTATGTGCGTATAATGGGGAAACGTGCGTCGCATTACCAATTTTTTGTAGACGTTTGTAGAATTTAATTAAACTTTTGTTGGCTTCATTTTTATATATTCGGATACTCTATTTATCTATATATATATACATAGTACATTATTGTTGATTGGATTGTTGTTTGTTTGCATTTTATTGTTCTTTGCTTTTCCGCATTTCTGTACTTTTGACAAAGAAAATATTTGTATTATTATATTTTCTGATGTAGAGAAAGGTGACAAAATAGAAAAAATAGAACTCTCGCTTTCTCACCCTCACCACCTCCCACCTCTTCACAATTCCCATTTTCAATTTACCTAATCCCACATTTTCCATGAAGTAGTAGTGGATAACCTTATATATGTACCTCCTTCAACACTTTAATAGATATTTACATTGAAAAATCGCACATTTATAGGAGCTGCCACGCCCCCCTTTCTTTCATACCGCGAGTCGCTGGAGTTATGTGAAAGTGATATCGTTTAATTTCTCGTCGATATTCAATTATCCACTATAAATATTTAACGAAATATGCGAACCGCCTTTTATGTATGGGAGGTGCCACGCCCACTTTTATTCCATTTTTCAATACTCATTTAGTTTGTTTATATACATATATTCACAGGAATTAAATTTACGAGCAGAGTACCTGCAAAGATATGCAGCATGAATAAATTAATCAGCTTGATGATGCCACGCCCTTCAATATATAGATATGTACAGTGTACTATTTTTTTTTAATCGGGGCAACCTTTTGAGACGGTATTGAATATAATTAATACATCTCTATATATAAAAAATTCCAAGCTATAGTAGTCTGAACATTGCAGATATCCAAGTTAATTTGATAGACAGAATCATGTTTGAGTCAGTAAAAACCAAAGGCATTGTTTGTAAAATTTGTGTACGTATGTATATAAGTTTGCACGCGCATCACTCGAAAACTGCCTAATAGAACTAACCGCTAGTTTCACCGTTGCAGTACTAGATAAATAACTTCAAGTCTGCGATATCCCTTATTTCGATAACTTGGTCAGTTTCGGAGTTATCGACCAATATATGAACCAGGGTGATCAAAAATATGTTAGTATAATATGGGTATCAAACAAAAGGTGCTGCTGAGTGTTGAGATTGGCGATGCGATGAAATTCCATATCTCAACTGGTTTCGGAGATGACATCATTAAAATAGAGCTGAGTCTTTTATAAATTCTGAGAAGCGGCGAAGTGTCGGGGGTTTTTCTAGTATGCATGATAACAGTTGAACCTACAAGTAAAACCAACAATTCTAAGAAAAAAAATGTTACAAGGGGCAGTCATAGCGATGGGAGCAACATGATTAATCGCGTTTGATAACAATACGCAAAATGCTCTTCCAACCCAGTTTGCATGCATGAAAGTCTACTTTAACCCCACTCATTTGGCGGTCAAGTGGCCTGAAAATGTGACATTTGGGTGCGCCAGCAAATATACATACATACATACATACATACGTCAGCCAGCCCAAAATAGATTAACAGTTAAACGAAAGATTTTTTTCCAATCCGCCTAAATGTCTGAGAGTTGGTAACGTGACTCAGGTCAATTGGTAATCCCATTAAAGCTATCGAAAGGTATTGAGATTGTGGAATTAATTAGCCAAATGGTAGACATTTGTAGTAATTAAGATTTGAGTGGGGTTGAAGGGGTAAATAAATGTAGAAGGATTAAACGCATGTGCAGGCGGAAGCAAAATACATGAAAGCGAACCGAAAAATGCGGACATTTGGGTCACGTTTTTCGCTAGATATTTGTTTGTAAGAATTTTGCTGATTTTTGATTTGCTTAAAAGAGAAAGAAGAGGAAGTTTTCAAATACCAATTCCATGCAAAATTAGTAATAAATAATTATATTTTTTTTTTTTTTTACAAAAAAAACTCACAAACAATGAGACGTAATTGGTTTTATTCCATATATCGTTTCGCCGATGTAAAAGAATTCTTTTTAATTGTTCCAACTGTGATATGAAATGTTTTGTGAAATTTTTGTATGTGAAAGTTATAAAGTTTGCTGTAGTATCGTTGGTCTGTTTAACAAATAACAGCAAACAAGAGCAACAACAAAACACAAATTGCTCTTTAATAAAAGATGAAGTGCTTGTCTGCGTCTTAACGATGCCAAGAAGATTAATTACTTTTCGCAAACGATTTTTTTTGTTGTTGTTTATTTGAAACGATGAAAAGCACAGTATTATTCTTGGTAATCTTGTAATACGAATTTGTTACGCCTTTGAATTGATAGAAACCGCAAATCATGTGCTATTATTTTACAGTTAGCTTGAATACCTGTTAATTTGCTTAAGTGAAGCCTGATGCAATTAAATGATGCGGAGATCGGAGAAATTGGTGGGTGTTCCTGAATTTATGTTTTTTTTTTTTAAAAGAAAGTTAAATAAGTTAAGCGATAGCGTTGCAAATCAAAAAGAATAAAGTATTGTGAATATCACTGATAGCGGTAGTGATAGTAATAGTGATGGTGAGAGTGATAGTATCTAATAGTGATAGGGATAGTGAGAGTGATAGTGATAGGGATAGTGATAGCGATAGTGATATGGATAGTGATAGGGATAGTGAGAGTGATAGTAAGAGTGAGAGTGATAGTGATAGTAAGAGTGAGAGTGATAGTGATAGTAATAATGATAGCGATAGTGATAGTGGTAGTGATAGTGATAGTGATAGGGATAGTGATAGCGATAGTGATAGTGATAGTGATAGTGATAGTGAGAGTGATAGTGATAGTGATAGTGATAGTGATAGTGATAGTGATAGTGATAGTGATAGTGATAGTGATAGTGATAGTGATAGTGATAGTGATAGTGATAGTGATAGTGATAGTGATAGTAAGAGTGATAGTGATAGTAAGAGTGAGAGTGATAGTGATAGTGATAGTAATAGTCGAAATATGAAAGCATGTAACGAAATGATTGGGTTTCTTGACTCTTAATAATCGCATTTCAGCAATCCGCCACAGTCAGTCCAAGTGAATTATTAATCATTCACTCGCAATAAGATAATGTCGTTCAAACTCACACTAAGTTTCTATAAAAGCTTTGTTACGATGTTTTAAGCCTAGCTTGCGATGGAAAATATAAAGTTGCTTTTGACTTTTGCGTTCAACCTGCTACTAAAATAAAAAAAATTTCAAACTTTGAACTTAGTATATGTATTTATTTTATCTATCCGAGTAACTATTATTTACTACAAGCTTAATTGCAAAATTTCATGTTTTTCCTCTTTCTTCATAAACATACGAGTATAGTGAGCTGCCAGAGAACGAGCTTGCATTGCACCAGGGTGCTTCGATAAATAGCTAGAAGTGTTCACGTTTGTTTTGTAAAAGTTATGGTGGGGATTTCCATTCAGCACACGTAAAGCTTTAAAGCTAAGCTGCAACAATTTTTTTCAAGTTTTCTTCTCTATAATTTTAAAATTTTGATTACCCATCAACTTTACGCCATTTCTTGTAAGATTTGTATTGTCAGCTACGTCGTGTTTTGTCTTCAGATATAAATTGGTGGAGTTTCGCTTGTATTGAAGTCAGTAAAGTAGGAATTATACTTGAGAGAAAGCTTTCTTCTAAACCAAATATGAAAGAAAGGGATGCGACATCTGACACCCCGGTATAAAGTAAACGGGTCATAAAGAAAGCTTTGCAAAAATCACCCGTCTTGTTACTTTTAATATCATTATTTCAATTCAATTGACTCAGTAACTTAAAAGCTCTCCCTCGTACCATATATCTACGTATATCACTGAGTTCACTTGAGCATGCCGTGTTAATAGGTCTAACGCAATCCACGTGCATTTGCACTTTGATGAACAACGTGCCCTTAACTGCAAGTTTTTGATTTCAGCGAGCTTTGGACGCTTTACCCACACGCTATATATGTATGTATGTATATATTTTTATTCAACATAGTAAATATGTACATATGTGCTTTTATTACACGCTTGTGGCTTTTAAAACCTCATGACGGCCTCTCAAGTGGGGCTTCGACATTTTGTTGTCATTCAAACGAGCCAGCCAATATAATATTTACAGCTGTTGGGAGCATTCAGTTGACAATCGAGCGGTAATCAAAGCTGACGGCGATAACGCTAAAGTTATATGGTGGTACATACATACATATATACATAAGTACATATATACAAGTCGCGGGAGTTACTATATGACGTTGATTCATTCAGAACTCGTGATACCAAAATTTATTGCGCGTCTTTCAGCTGTTTTTTTGAAACAGCTGCTCGGAGTGTCACTTCAATCTCTAGCTCTTGCTAATTTGTGCTCATATTAGCCGAAACTCGTTTTGCATGGTTTGAATAATTAATTTTTTGTCGCATGCGAGAAAAAGTTTTTTTTTTATATAACAATTTTGTTTCTTCATGCGCTGATTCAATTGTGAGTAAGTGGAACATATGTACATAAGTTATCGCCTTCTAAGTAAAGTGAATAAGAGAATATACAAAAATACAAATATAATTGAAAACTGTTTTGCATTTACATTTGTATGTATGAGTGTGTACATGCATTTGTTTGCATAATAAATATTGATGACTTGAATCGTAAAAATTAATAAAATATGAAAAGGAAAAAAAATGTCTCAGCTCTTATCAGTAGATAAGTGTACATATACATATACACACACATACTGCATATGCGATAAACAAACTCTCAGCTGTCTATTAGCTGACTTCACACAATTACTTTTTAGGGCGTATTTCCCTTCTCTGAAAATTGAAATTTAGATCAAGAAACAGCAAAAAAAAAAATAAAAATCATAAGAAAAAAAAATATAAAATAAAAAAACATTAAAGATAACAAACAACAACCATATCTACAATTGTCAGACAGGCGTTTGTTGGCATTTCAGTTTGTCTTACTTCTTTTCACTCTCTATTCGTATATTGAATTCGAAAAATATCAGCTCAGTTGCGATTTAAAAACTAGAGTTTAAACAGCTGTCGGTTTCTTCAAGCTTAGCAGCAGCAGCAGCAATCAACTTCATTGCGGTCAAGAAAAAAGTGTTGATGCGATTTTTTGCATAAAAGGAACATAATAAATATAAAAATAACTTAAAATAAAAAGTAATGTAATGAAAAAAAAAATATTTTTTTTAAATAAAAAAAGCTGTTACCAAGTGCTCACGGATTGATGTATCTATACTAATACGTGTTTTACATTCCAAACGTAGCGAAAGCTGTAACTGTAATCTTAATTTTATATAAACAGAAACGTAATAAAAACATAAAGCTCAAACATAACCGTAACCATAACATAAACATAACCGTAACCATAAGCGTAACTATTACCGTAACCATAATTGTAATCATAACCTTTACCATAACTGAAGAAGTGTATGGCACAGTTACGGGCACGTAACGTATGCACCTATGGATATGCTTACGGCTAGGGTGAATCCTGCTTTAATAATAAGTTTATAAATTCTGTTATAGTATGGATTACTGTAAGGGTTAGTCTCACGCTCATGGCTAGGTTTACCACCGTTTTTTTAATCCCATTTAACAGTTATGGTTAAGGTGTCAGTTACGGTTACGCCTGCGGTCAGGATTAATCGGAATAATTCTTAGTTTCAAGCTTACGATTTTGTGCTTATTTCAAGATCATCAATACTGAACAATAAAAACAATAAAGCTCATGATAAAATATTTCGAAAAATTACAAAAAAATGCGTTTAATATCCTGCATTGATGGCGCAAAGCCGCAGCTCATTAAAAAAATTCCTAAAATAAAAATGTGTGATGAATTTGCTATCAAACCGATTTGCATAAGAAAACAACCCAAATTTCCAACGCGAGAACGTCATATGGCTATCAGGCGTAAGAAATCGACATTGTTGCATAATGGCAATCAACAACAAAACAACAATCATAACAACAAGCAGCAATGCAATGAAAACAAATGCAATGAAAACAACAACAATAACACTACAACAAGGTAAGTAGAGCTTACAAGTTCGCACGCTCTGTCATATGGTATCTCTTTATGCTATACAAAGTTGTTCAATTAATAGGCATTAAAATACTAATAAAATATACGAAATGGCAACACTATTACCAATATCTAGCTCGTGTTTTCAAAAACACTATCTTCCTGTGCTCTGTTGTTTGATCGAACTCTGGGCTAGTGTATTGTTACTAACTTTACTTTGCAAAGGCCATTGCACGATTGAGTGATACTTTCCAGTTTTTACATAATTTCGGCTCACTCTCTTCTCTACACTCTCCTAGACACTAATAATTGTGGTACACTGCCTTTTAAGGCCTCTGAGTTTCATATGTGCGTTGCATTGAATTATTATGTAAATGGCATGCAAAAACAAACACAGGGTCATGTGGTAATCGTTTTGTTTATTGTTTAAGCTATATTTTTCTGTTATTTGTATTATTAGCTAAATAAATCAGCGTGAAGTTGACTAGCTTGTAATTCTTGGCAACCAAAGTTGTATCCCAATCAACCTTCCAACCGCTGTTTGCCGGAATTGGCGGAAATTTTTTCACGACAGGAAATTTTTAATTCTTTTTTTATTTTTTGTTATGTTTTCCACAAATAATCCTATACATACACCTTAATAAAATGTTTTTTATATAGCCTTGGAATGGTTTCAGTAGTGAAAATAATAAATTTGGAGAGCTATAAGCTAGAACATAAATACTTAAAACGTATTCTTTGTAGCTATTATAAACATAAATATGACCGTAACATAAATATGACCGTAACCTTAACCGTGACCGTGACCATAACCTTAACCCTAACCGTGAACTTAAGCGGACACAAAACCCTAATCATAACAATAACCAAAACCAATAACGCAACCATAACCAAACATGTAAATATAACCATAACCGTGAACATAGCCATAACCATAACCATAAAAATGCCCATAGTATCAAAAATAAAATTATCTATAACCCTCCACACCATACCCGTAATAATAAGTTCAAAATAACCATTACCATAACCATAACAAAATATACAGCCGTAACCATAACCGTAACCATAACCATAACAATAACCATAACTATAATACAGTTGCAAAACTTTTCGGTTATGGTTAATTTGACCACTACTTTTTCCTTTTTCCATAAGGATTGTTAGTATTTTTACGGTAGCTTTTTACGACTATAAAGGGCACGAAAACACAACAACTAACTGAGACCTTTACACAAAAAGTTCAAGTCGTGACATGCATGAACATGCCCGTGAATACCATAACGAGCTCCAGTGTTTATATCCTCTTCAAACACCTTCAAGCCGCCAAAGTGATGTACGAAAACTTTCAAACTTTTGCACTTGATATCTAAACGCTCATTAAACATTGGTCGGCATGCGTGTAAAAGTTAGTAACAGATAATCAAAAAGTTCTACCAACATTGAGGTGCACGTTAATGTGACATAATCACATGCTACTTTGACAGTCATAAAGCATTCAATCAAACGTAATGCAAAAAATTATTTCATCTGCTTTTGTTTGTTAAATGTATTTGTGCCATTGACTCTATATTTGTTGTTCCTTTAATAACAACGAATGACACCGGAGAAACTCATTGATGTAGTCAAAGCAATATGTTTATCAAAAATTATGATTCATGTGGCCAAAAGTGACCGAGTAAATCAATTATGACCGAAAGGCCAGCAAATTTTGCCAAATTAATGAGTACATACCCTGAAGGAAATAGATTTAGGGCTTCATTCCTTGGCATAAAACCCTTGACCCGCAGACGTTGTCCGTCGAGCGTTGTTGCGCGTCCGCTTGTCTTGTCAAAGTCAGCAAAAGAAGGCTGTCTCGTGTTACGAATAATTTTGTTGTGCCTTTTCAATACAATGTGGGTAGTCCAAAGCATTTTCCATTTCCTGCAGGCTACTTAAGAGTATCCACTAAAGCACACATACATAGATCGAAAATAAATACCTCGTTCATTGTTTTGATCGTTAGTAAAATTACAACTCGTAAAAGTTTATTTTGTTTTTATTTTCTTTGAGTTCTTTATTTTGCTTTCGCTATTTTTCTTGTATTTAGGCTTCATTAAATTGGCGAATAGTAGGGAAAATATTTGTATAACTATTTAAATGGCATACTCATGTGTTTGTTTGCGTGCGTGTGTGTGTGTGTTCCATCATTAAATGTATTTAAAAAGAATTAATCAATTTGAAAAATACCTTTAAAACAACTTAAGCAATAATAATTAATTAAACGAAAATCAAAATGCGTCATCAACATTATAAGTATGTATATTTGGTTTTAATTGTGTACCAGTATGTGTGCAGCAGAATTTTTAGTGTCGCTGAACTGCACGAGCTGAATGCATTTAAAAGCTTTTTGGCTGCTTGCCGTCTACGCTTTTGATTGTTGGCCATTAAAATTTATGAACCACATACGATCAAAGAAAAATAAAAATAAAATATTTTATTTAGCATTTTTAATACTCAACAAAGTCTTGACTATGCATATCTAGAACGATGAAAGCGGTAAAGAGGTTTTTGCTCTGACGCCTATGCCTGCGCTTAAAAATAATCAAAATTTAACTTTTGCTATCAAAAAACCTTTTCGTTGTGGTAGGGAAGGCATATGGCACGGAAAAGATTAAAAATAAAATAAAATAAAATAAAATAAAATAAAATAAAATAGAATGAAATAAAATAAACTAAAATAAAATAAAATAAAATAAAATAAAATAAAATAAAATAAAATAAAATAAAATAAAATAAAATAAAATAAAATAAAATAAAATAAAATAAAATAAAATAAAATGAAATGAAATGAAATGAAATGAAATGAAATGAAATAAAATAATATAAAATAAAATTAAATTAAATTAAATTAAATTAAATTAAATTAAATTAAATTAAATTAAATTAAATTAAATTAAATTAAATTAAAAAAATAAAATAAAATAAAATAAAATAAAATAAAATAAAATAAAATAAAATAAAATAAAATAAAATAAAATAAAATAAAATAAAATAAAACAAAACAAAATAAAATAAAATAAAATAAAATAAGATAAAATAAAATAAAATAAAATAAAATAAAATAAAATAAAATAAAATAAAATAAATAGGTATTTGCTACGACTAAGAAGTAGCCACACGTGGGACAGCTTTTCTTGAGGGTGGGACCACGCTTTCCACTATGATCCACTTAATACATCTTTTTACGCTATCGCATCTGCGCGCTTTCAGGTGAAATGTATAGTTAAAATTGTAATTTAAAAATGTAGATTATTCTTCAATTAAGTATCCTTTTAACGTTATTAGAGTGCAGTGATGAAATATTATGGTTAGAGATGAAGTAAAACAAATAAAAAATTGGCACGAGCAACGCCTGCTGAGAGGTGACAACCTGCCGTGCTTTTCAAGTGAATAAAAGCTTTTAGTATTCAAGACATCAAGAAATATACATAGCGAAGCTCATAAAATGTTTTGAAAATGTGATAAATGGGGCTAAAAGTATCCAACGGACAGCACTTTAAATGCACACACACCCACACACAGTTAGGTCCGTATACCAACTACCGCAACTTTAGTCAATGGGTCTTTGCAGTTTCCGTTGCTGTTGACGTTGGCTTGTCAAGTCGTTTATGCGATGTGATGTGACATGCAGCGACTTAATAGCAAATTGGTTAGACGCAGACAAAATATGTATTTTACAAGTTGGGGAGTGACATTATGATTAGCCGACGACAACTGAGTACGAGCATGTCCATTTGTATGTCACCGATTACGGCGTGTCCAACGCACTAGACGATGGAGCAATGAAATGAAAATTAAAATGAGTCTCGTAAAAATGTCACAAACTCGCGAAAACGTGATAAGATTCGAAATGTGTTCGCATCATGATTGTAATTTAATGACAACAAATTTAAACGCCTCAAATTATATTACATATATGTACATATGTATATGAACGAGTATGTAAGCGCCGGCGATACGCATAAAAGGAAGTAAGGTTAAGCACGTACGAAGTTACCCAGCCAACATTGTGTGTTACGAGCGGACCTGGGCATCTAGATCAGTGCAATGAAGATTTGGGCAATAGTTGTGGTATTCTGAGGTCAATTCCATAAAAAGTTGATTACCTGTTGCGTACAATTTTACGATTGGCATTACGAATGTTTTAAAGCAGTTACAAGAGAAGAAAAAAAAATAAAAAATTTCATTAAAAAAAATTTAAAAAAATAAATTTAATAAAACTATTTCCTATAATTAAGGACTTCTAACATCCTGCATGGATGCATAGATATGTTTTTCGACATTAAATTGTTTTTATACAGTTGTGTTCAATATAATAGTAGTGGAATTAAATTCGATATGGTTCGACGAAATAAGAGGAAGCGGTGTTTCTGTGAATTGTCATTCAATATATGGCGAATTTTGTGAAGAAATTGCAAAGCTTACAAAAAGCTAAGGATAGTTACTTAAACTTAAAAAAAAAAAAAAATAAAATAACCATCAAAATCCAAAAAAATTTTTGGCAGAATGTTAAAAACAATTTTTAAATTTGAACTTTCAATTTTAGTACAATTTAGTGCAAGACGGAACTCGATAAAAAAAATTCGCTGAATTTCTAGAATCAATGAAACTAACATATTTGAAATGAATAATATATTTGGCATGCTTTCCCTACTGGGATGCTATACAGTCTCATCTTCCAATCGAGCACATGTTGATGAAATGATTTATTTATTTATGTACAATAATCTATATTTGTTTCGGAAATGTTTGTAAATTCAACTGGTTAATTCGCCTTTGTTTAAAAAGTCTACTTCAAAGTATTTCCACTAGTTTTATTTATTTTTTATTATTAGTGCTAATTTTGTAGTTAAACGAAATTAAAGAACAAATAAATGTATGCAATCTTTAATTAGCTAAGAATAACAAAAACTATAAACATTTATTAAACATCTGTGCAAAAAAAAAAAATAAATATGAAAATATAACGAGGGCCGAGGGGAAAATCACGCTATTTCAAAATAATTTTAACGAACATCTTATCTCAGAATTTGCATTGCTCAAAACCCTGTCTTGGATTTTTTTTAGAAAACGTCCTGTATTAGAATTTTCTTACAGAAAGCTCGATCTCAGCTGAAATTGTATTCAATTTTCATACCGGGCCTTGTGAAAACTGAGTCTGAAACAGGGCTTCTCCCAATCTTATGTCATATTTCCGATCGGAAATATCCAACATGTTCCTAAGGCATTAAATCATTGGTCGGCAAACCTAACCGGTGCGGGTATTACGCTCTTCACATATATTCTTACACTCTTCTGATGAGAGCAGAAAAAGCACTTGCGCCACAGTGGTACGTACTGTCGCTTTGTTGATTGTTTTATGTGATAGTAAATTATTCGCGATTTAAAATGAATGAAAGAGCAATTCCAAATAATTAATAATAAATAAAGAAAAAACGCCGACCTCTGCATTAAATGCAACAGCAAAATATAGTGAAGAAAATATAAACAATTTAATTTCACAAATTGCCCACTGTTTATAGTGATTTTTTTTTACAAAATAGGTTTTTATATTACCTTTAAAATGTTTATTTAATTCCTAGCTGCTCAAATGTACCAGAATAAAAATATACATTAATACTTGTATAAATACTCGTACATTCATATGTATGTATGTATGTACATATGTCTGCCATGTGGCCCATATGCATTTGCAAATATTTATATGAGAATCCACCATAAGATTTGAAATTTCCTCGAAATCGATTTGTTCCGATATATGTAAGAATAAATGGCGAAACTTTTAAGATGTGCAAAAGTTTATGACGGTAATCAGTTGATAGCAACTATTTATCGGCTTTTATGCACAGGCATTATGGCCATGTTTTTTTATATCAATTCTAGAGTTGTCGTGAGTATTACTCATCGGATTATTTGAAAATGATATAAACTGGAATACGGAAGAACGTTCTATACGAAATCATGAATACCCAGCAAACAATTGTTCTAGTGAATTTAGCAAAGCTGATTTATTCATTTGCATATCACTATCACTATCACTATCACTATCACTATCACTATCACTATCACTATCACTACCACTATCACTATCACTACCACTTTCACTATCACTAGCACTATCAATATCAATATCACTATCACTGTCACTATCGCTATCACTATCACTATCACTATCACTATCACTATCACTATCACTATCACTATCACTATCACTATCACTATCACTACCACTTTCACTATCAATATCAATATCACTATCACTGTCACTATCGCTATCACTATTACTATCACTATCACTATCACTATCACTTTCACTCTCACTATCACTATCACTATCACGCAATGAAACCTGTTGCCATGACCTGACACCAAAACTCACGTAAAAATCCAATGTAAAATGCAAATTTTGAAGTACGAAATAAATAATGTAAAGTACGGCAAACCATTGCAATGTAGCTGCAGCGTCTGTAAGTGAGTCAGTTTTATGAAAGCAACAACAACAATTTGCATTTCAGCAAACACTCCTACAATTTGCTTACATTAACTCACCATACATTGGAACATAAATAGATATTAGACTGAGTCAAGAAAATATTTTCTTATTCCAATATCTTAGAGTTTTGCCTTTTGCCGAATTTCGAACATAAAAATGGAAAATCAGTACACCATCACAAAGCTTCTTTACTCTGGAACGGCCCATCTGACGAAAACTTTAACTCAAAACTTTTTTGTGGGGAATTAAAATTCCGGAATTATAAGCGTTCACTATTTGGGTTGCTTGGTCGAAAAAAGACTAAAATTAAAATCTGAAACTTGTACAGTATCCTACCCTAAAAAAATGTTCACCCAATCTAATATACAATATCAGTATAAATGAGAGACCATGCATGAGTGATGAACGACCACCAATTCACAGAAATTTGAGTGCAATGTCAACAACAGCAACTCACTACGTACTGCTGCAAGGGCGCTTACTTACTCCAACTAGCACGTGCAACTGATGTTTGGATGCAGTGCGTTGTGTTTACTGGCAATTGTTGTTGTTTGACTTTTGCTTTCGCCTGTTGTTGGCATTGATGATGATATGTTGCAAGCAAAACTACGCACTGCCGATGACAAGTTGAATGCAAAAGTCATGAGCTATGAGGGAGTCCACGTTTTATGAAGCGCTGATGGGGTGCAAGTGAGCTGGTTACACAGTTGAACCAACAACGCAAAGCAAAAGAAAACAATGCAACTTTGGCACAACAATCTCGCGTTGCATCTCTCATAAAATTTATATTTTAAAATAATTTACTCACAAGTTGCAATTCAGGCGCGCCTACAACTTGCTAAGTGAGTCAACGACAGCTGATGACAAACTTGATTGTAAGTTGTTAGCTACCCTGTAGGAAATTTTTAAGTACATAAAGTATGTGTGTTAAAAGAAAAAAGCTTTTAATGAGAAGTCCGTATCAACGTGTTCCAGAAGCTACGCATTTCTACGTCCTCGACAATCTGTAAATTTTTGAGATATTTTTTGTTGTACAAACAGACATGGGATATAATACCAAATTTGTAACCTGAGTCAATAAGGAAACCAAAACTACTAAATTAATAGAAATGATGATCTGAGTAGAGACAAAAACCTTTACTTTCGCGGACGGGAATAGAAACCCAAAATTATATCAACACTGGTACCAAAACCAAGTACGTGTAATCAAACACGAGGTGGAAAGCAGAGCTAAACCCTGATTCTAAATAGAAAATATGCTGCACTAGAAAAAATATTTAATAATAATAATAATTTTACTCAAACTGAAATCGAAACCTAACCTATAATTAAGAGCGAAACTGTATCCAGAAGCAGAACCAGTTCATTTAGAGAAACGCTGGTCTGAACAAAAACCAAATCCGGTCGAACGAAAATTTTAACAAAAAAAGTGTATCTACCAAAACTATAACCAAAATAGGACCTATGTATAACCGAGAGTGAGACAGAATCAAAACAAAACCGGTATCTTAAAACATGTTGTGAACCAAATGTAGTCGAGATAAAAATCAGTATCCCTTTTGAAACTGTAATTGATACCGCAACTGTAGCTAAACACAGAGGCTATACTCACATTTTGTTGTACATTACGCAGGTCTAAATAATGTATATTTCCATTTCTGTACATCGCCGTTAAATGTTACATTTTTCCTAGTGGGTATGCACTTGAGCAGCGACTCACCTATTTGCATACAACTCGGCACCATATACGCTGGGTAGGTAAATGCTTATTTGTAGATGCCCCAAGTAACAAGTGCAAGTGGATCGTTGCAGTTTGCCAAAGTCATAAAGCTATACATACATAAATATTCAAATATTAACAGAAATATATACATACATATATGTATACATATATACAAGCTTTGTTGTCCTCACTTCCTTGCTCTTGCTCGCTCTCTCTCCCACCATCTTGCATGCGAAACTCGTATTTTGTGCTTGCTTGCCTTGTGATGCTGCAAGTTGCTTTAGCGTGCTTGTTGTTGTTGTTCATATTTGCAGCTGTTATTGTGCAGAGTCCCCCAATTTCCCTATTTACATTCTTGTTATTGTTGTTGTTTTGTTTGTTTGCGTCTGTTGCCCCTACTATCCCGTTTTCCTTACACATTTACGCTGCCATTTTACGAATCGTTATTATCTGGTAGCTTTTGCCAATCGGCAAACATTATTTGTCAAGCAAATAAACGACTCATTGCACAGTGGTGGGGTTTTAATAAATGAAGTGAGCAAAAATTTTAATTATTATTATAGATAGATTGATGAAGATATTTGACTTTAAAATGAACTTTAAAAAAATTTTAAATAATCAATAAATAAATAAATACTAATAATTTCATAAAAAATTTATTAACTAATAATAAAATGTATTAAATTTAATAAATAATTTAATAATAAAATTTATTAAATTTTACAAACTAACATTCGAGCCAAGGAAGGTTGATAACTACGCCTCTATATCGAAAACTGATCAGCTGGAATGAAGTATATTTAAAGGTTTTGAAGAGAAAGATTTGTCTAAAGCGTATTCCTTTTTGAGCTACCTGAGATACAGTAAGGAAGAAAAAACAAACTTCAGAAAAGCACAAAAATCCCCCATTAACACACACACCCACTGTGCGCAGCGCCACAATAACGGCGACGTTGGTTATTTATCTGTCTCCGTTACGCTTGACGCTAACTTTTAACGGCTGCGTACGCTGAATGTCGCTACAGCGCGCGGCTGATTCACATACAATTCACAGTTGCTTGTTGGAGCCAGTGCTGCCATTGTGGCAGTTAGAATTCGATTGTGAAACAGAATGGATGTACGCGCGTGCTATACATAAAGCAGCTGTTTTCATACGATTCGTAGCCCCCAAAATAAAGTGTGCGCGTTGTATGAATTGTGCGTAGAATTTCGAGTAGTGAAAATTGGCGCGCAAAACTAACTAAAACAAGAAGTAACGCTACTTGAGTGGAAATGTGTGTGTGTGTGTTAAGTGCTTATGTATAGGTGCGCTGAAGTGTTTGCTAACAAATCTACCCTTCATCAATCAAAACACAATAAAAATACCAAAAAAAAAAATGAAAAAAAAAAAAATTGGAAAATAGTATCTCACGCCAGCAATTGTGTTTAGCTGATTTGTTGTTGTGTTTGTTTTAGTGCTGCAATAGAAAGGGATTAAGTGACTTACAGCTCACTTGCGACTTGTTGACATTTCAATGTTGACTTTTGCAATTTCGCCTTTTATGATTTTTGTTTGGAATTGTCGTGGGGTGCCTTTGATCTTTTCACACATCGCCAAGCAATTTTTGTTTATTTTTCCCCTGAGCGCGCGTGTAACAAAACACCTCCTTACCATTCCAAGCATCTTTGCCTGCGCCTTCCTTTGCTGTAATATTTTGATAGCTGACAAAATGCCAGCAAAGTGTTGAAAGTTTTCTGTTTGTTATGTAGCGTAAATATTTGTGCGCCAGTGCGTATGAGCGTCATCTGAGCAGGGTTTGGATAGCAAGCAGCAGGACTCCAATGTTCTGTCAACCCAACCCAACCACCACTGCGCTGTTGTAATACGTTTTGTGATAACTTTTTGTGCGTGCTGTCAAGTTTTGATTAATCGTGCTATTTTTACTTTTGATATCAAACAAAATGTTTTAATTTGTATCTAGTACGTAAGCGTTATGTTGTTGTTGTTACACTTTATCAGTATTAATTTTGTGTTGTGTTGTTTGCGTATTGCAGTTGTGTTTTCATTTCACTTTTACTCTGCTACGGAATATAATTTAATAATTGTTTACACAGACAAAATTTTGGCATTAAAATGATTTATTTCAATAGCGTATTTAGTGAAATGATTATGTGTTATTAATTTATGTGGTAAAATGAGTAAGAAAGAACGAAGAAATTTATCAAGAGACAGCCGGCTTCAGCTGGTAAAAGTGGGGGCACGTTTTCTCAAGCAATTAATCTGCTGAAATGAAAAATGTGAAATAATCAATTTGAGTAAAGAGATATACAACGGAAGACTAATATTGAAAAATTTAAAAAATACAAATTAAAGCAACAAAAATACATATCAGAAAAAATTAACCACCTAAGTGCCAGATATTTTTCTTAGAACTAGAACTCTACCCAAAATAAATTTGTAAGAAATATTAAAATTAAAAAAAAAAAAAAAACAGAACTAAAAAAAATTAACCCTCTAAGTGCCAATTTTTTTCTTAGTTAGAAAACTTGTTGAGTATGACGGTTTTGTAAAAATTAACCACCTAAGTGCCAGATATTTTTCTTAGAACTAGAACTCTACCCAAAATAAATTTGTAAGAAATATTAAAATTAAAAAAAAAAAAACAGAACTAAAAAAAATTAACCCTCTAAGTGCCAATTTTTTTCTTAGTTAGAAAACTTGTTGAGTATGACGCTTTTGTTAAAAATATAACCCTCTAAAAAAGTTAACCCTGTAAGTGGCAATTTTTTTTTTTAATTAGGAAACTATTTTCGTGTCATGCTTTTGTTACAAATAAAAATCTACCCAATTTTTATTTATGAACCGTATCCAAGCCATATGCTAGGTTTTGTCCACTAATTATTAGTTTTACAACGAATTTCCGTACTATGCCATACGTTATCTTTGCCACACGACACCGACATATTTGCAACAATATTTTTAAGTATCAATTATAACAACAACCTCAATACAACATTTTATCTGATTAAAAAGAAATAAAGAACAGCCTAAATTCGGGTGAAAGTAAAATATTTTGTACTTACATTTTTTACATCATAACTTATGACCACTACTGTATACAGCCGCAAGAAATAAAATAGAACTAAAACTTTAAGTTGGATATCTACATAGCTAAACAAGGTTAGTAGTTTTTTTTTCAATTCTCTGCAGCGGTTTTTGAGAGATGCGCGAACAAACACATCGACAAGTTTGGCTTTCGCTTAGTCTCCATAATTTTTCTATAATACCCCAAAAGCTGAAATGTTAACTGAAAACCACGACTTAATACTCTTTTCTTTATAACTTTCATAGTTACAGAAATATTGCGTTGGAAATTCTATCTGCAACATTTTCCAAAGCTATGCACGTTAAAAAAAATGGGCGTGGCCCTACATCGATTTCACTTATTTTGGAAATAAGCACTTATCCTTATAAATTCAATATTTTCAATGCCGTTACCATACTTTAATTATTGTACAAGTTATGGTATTAAAAGTTTTGTGGCATAATCCACTTTGAAAGGGGCGGTACCATGCCCATTTTCGAAAATGTTGTATTTTTCGCATTTCTTCGTACGCATACACTTTGGATGTATAACAGAATTGTTCGCAGACATGTTGCCTTTTATATTCATTAACGTTTCAAAAATCCTTTCAGCAAAAGTGGGCGTGGTTCTGTTGCCGATTTTACGTTTTCGCCGACACATTGCTTGCAATAGATATAAATTAATAAATAATAAATTATATAATAAATTATAATTTTCAATATTTCTAAAGTTTTGTATAATTGATACAAAAAGAAGGCGATGCCACGCCCATCTTTATAAAATTTCCAAATTAATCAAAAAACCGAAGTACCAACCCAATATATAATACTATGTATATAATCTAGTAAATATAGCTATCAAATTTTACAGTCTGAACTTCATTAGTCTAGAAATTATTTCATGCTATGGGGGAAATTTTTGATATCGAAAATGTGGGCGTGGTTATTAACCGATTTTACTTATTTTAAATTAAAAAGTTGTTTTATTATTGAGTGCCTAAGCTATTTCTTAATTTAGTAAAATGGTAATGAATTTATATTTCAGCTGCTTCTCACCCCCGCTCACTTGCGCTCTTTCTATCGTTTTATTATTTCTTCTCTAGCTCTTTCTCTTCTTATCTCAAGCGGTCTCTCTTTGAAGGTAAGCCTCTTTCTATCTCTTTTCGTCTCGCTTGCTGTCAACCTTTTCATTGCTTCTACCTCTTCCTCTACCTCCACTTCTACCTCTAGCTTTATTAGGTACTTCTTTTAGACTAGATATTTACTAGTTTTCGTGAATACCCTTATTCGAAATTAATTGGCTGCCCCAAGTGAAATTTTAAATGCAGTTCAGCTAAAATATTACATTCAAATACGAAGCGGAAAGGTTTAAATCTATTTGGCACATTACCTAAGGCTATCAACTTTATGACTTTTATGGTTATGTGGAGCACCACACTTTATAGTTTTACCTTTTATGATAATAAGCCACATAAATTTAATATTTGAGAAAAAAAGCAATAACAATTTACCAGCCTCCTCTATTTTACACCCGCAAGAGTTCTAATTAAATTATTTAAAAATAAATTAGATTGGCTATGTTTATACATACATACACACACACACCCATACATAAATAACTTACACTGATAATAGCTGCCCACCGTTGCAAAACCACGACGTCAATTCGTGCGAATATGCGACGAGCTGTGCGAGCAGCCTGCCTGCCGTTGTTTAGATAATTGAGTGCGTATTTGTGTATGTGCGGTGCAGTGAAGCTTTGTTCGTTTTATGCTTAAATTAATTATGCGCTTATTATGAGCTCAAAACAATAACTTTTACAAAAGCATGTATTTTTAGTGTGTGTATGTGTGTGTGCTTCCTTCTATGCTTTGCTTTACAAGCTTTGCGCAGCTATAGGCAACTTATGAGATTATTTGTTTGAGATTCTATTTGTTGCACACACACACATGCACATACATACTTATACATTTATACACATGCATTTATGCGACTGCTGCTAAAACGCTTCCACTCACTTTCAATTAAGGCACTTAAAATCGCTTATATGACAATAAACGCCAGCGATAGATAGCGCATGCAATTGAGGGTTTCAAATATACATATGTAGGTATGTGTATGTAAGAATGTGTCACAGGAAAGCCTTCATGGATGTAGGTAAATATACAGCTGTTAGCCAAAAATATAGAAGCATAACATCTTTACAAATAATAAAATTGTGACAGACCGAAGATTATATATTATAGATCTTAATGCAAAATGTTTATATGGCTGTGTATTGGAATGAAAAAAAAAACAAAACAACACTTTCTAGAATTTTTTCTTTGTATGTTTGTATGTTTGTTCGCGCATCACTCGAAAATCGCTCAATGGAATTGAATGCAAATTTCATTATTATATTGCTCGATGTTCAACTTAAAGTTTAATAGTTCTTCTTTTCCAGAAAATATTTTCGTCTTCTTTAAAATAAGCATATTTTTTGTGTTTGAACACTTTTGAACCAAGCTTGATAGACTGTAGGGAATTCTGGGTTCTTATGATCACTTGAAGCTGGCAAGCAATGGTGTCATCCCTCTCTAGTACCTCTTACAGAGTAGGGAGATTGTTCTGGGATAGGTTGAGTACAGGCTATATGCGGAACTGAGGCTTTGCCAACGGATTTGGCTACTTCTTTAACTTCCAGATTTTAAGTCAATAATGTATTATTATGATAAATAAATTCGAAAAATTGAAATGTCAACATTCAACAATGTATGCCGCTTCTATTTACGTGGACATAACTGTAACATATGATACTCGTTTGTGTATTTGTAACGCCACTTGTTGCTGGTAATATCTGAGCGCTTGAATGAATGAATGAATAACATATGTATGTATGTATGTACATATGTACGTCGTATATTGAATGCATGGCTGGTTGAATGATTGAATGGATGAGTGCATGAATGCATTGTTGTTATGCAGCATATACATATATTTCCAACAAAATTTTTCCAGTGCAGCAAATAAGTTTAAAATGCATACATATGTAGGTACATATATTCAACCATTTATGAATCCACTCGCTAACAAATTGAAATGATTATGCATCGGAAGCGGCAAAGAGCTGTGTGTGAATGAATGAATTTATGTGAGCGTATGTATGTATGTATGTATGTGTTTCATGTGCTTAGATAAGTGCTGTGCGCTTTATGCTCATTGCTCATGCTAAATTGCAAAACACAACAACAAGAAAATAAAATGCAAAAGTGCAGAAGGTTAAAATATCGACTGTTGACCACTGGATATTGAAAATTAGATTGATTTTGTGCTTAGCTGGGCAAAGCGTTAGGGTTTGTGGGCGGTTGGTGGCTTTCGTATGTATGTTAGGCGCTGTTGCTGTCTCATTTGTGTGTATGTATTGTTTATTGAATGTGTTTTGTGTGCAAATTTCGTCACTCATATCAGCTGTTAGCATAAATTAATGTGAAATGTGTGATAGGAGACAAATTGTGAGTGTATGTAGTTAAAACAAAAATTTAGTACTTTTATTTCGGTATTGTTTTCGGGATTTTTTTTGGGATAATTTCGGGATTGGTTTAAGCTCAATTATATGTAAAATATGTTATCGTCATGTTCATTTTGCTTCGGTCGCGCTGTCGCGCGCTAATATCTCAAAGAAGGTTTTTCTTATGACAGCTCCTACTTCAAAAATTCCCTATCTCAGAAGTTTACTTAAACCTTTACAAACAGTTGTGTATCAAACTTTTGTTGTACACAATTTTTTTTCACGTTCCAAACATTTTTCAAACATAAAATTTTTTCCCCAATTGATTTTAAGGAAAACTTGAAATAATTTACAAATCTGAAAAAAAAATATTTCAACAAATTTTTATTTTAAATTATCTACTATAGTAACTTTTTAAAAAAATCAAAGCTTTCCTTTTCATTTGAGGGTTTGAACATAAGATCAATGATTTTTAGAATAAAAATTGCATGCCACAATGATTTTGAACAACATTTAAAATTAAAAAAAAAAAATATTTCTAAATTTTTAATAATAATTGTTAAATTTTAAAAATATTGAAGGTTTTTTAAACATTTTTAACTTTAGATCAGTGTGTGACAAGCTGCTCTAGTTCTAACTTTTAACAAAATATTTTGTGTAAAGTTTCTTTTAAAGATCCCACTAGAATTTACTTTTCCTTATTATTTTTTTTTTCTGGCACACGCTAATATAAATGCATATCTGTTACTCAAGTATCTTTCTCTTATCACCCTACTCTGTATTCTATTTGCTATTTGAAGTATCCCAATAAAAATTCAATGCAAACACGCGCACATTGAACAAACCAAATGACCCAAAAACCGTTTGACGATAAACTGAATTAAAAGCAATTTAACTAAGCAAGTGCGCTCACATCAAATCAAAATGCACTCACTTCACCCTTTTATCAAAAACAAAGCACCAATACTATGACAAGAACAATTTCAGAGTGCATTTGTCTGGCAGCACCTATTGAAATCTGTTTGCTACAAATTAAATGGATTTCGAATGCGCGACACACAAACAACAACGAGCGACGGAGCAATTTGAGCAAGAAACGATGGCACTTTTAATATCCAAAAAAAAAAAAAAAACAACAACGAAAAATTGAAGAAAAAGAATTACTTCCATTATTAACATTAGTCAAATGTGAAACTAAATTGTAATGTTCGCTTATAAAAATCAGAACACAGAAACAAATTTAATCGTTTAAGTCGTAAAATGATTTTTGTTTCGATATTAAGCGCACGTTTGGTGCATCAAAGTGCAATGTGTGCGTAGCAGTGGCAATAAACGCAACTGCAATGGGGACAAAAAAAATAAAAAATTATTTGATGGCGTCAAGTGTTTTCGATCAACATAAATGACACATTTTTGCATTAACGGTCCCTTGCACAGTGGGGTATTTTAAAGAAACGTGTCTCAAAATTAGATATACTAGCGACGGTTGAAACTGAAGCAGATAATCCAACAGATATTTGAAGTTAAAGTATTTGGCGATAAGACATTATTTGACAAAAATTTCTAAACTGAAAAAAATTTAAAACCTTTTTTGAAAAATAAAAATTTAAAACTTAGAAATTATTGTTAACTATTTTTCAATCAAAGCTTATAATTAGTTCAGATTCAAATTCCATTCCATTAAAAAGTGAAAAATCAAGAAAGCATCTAAATTAAAAAAAAATATTAAAGGCAAACATTTCAAAACTTTTTTGAGAAATCGGTTCCAAAAACATTAGAAAAATAATTTAATCTCTTATTCATTTTAAAGAAAATTAACATTATTTCGAAAAAATTTGAACATTTTTTTAAAAAGTAAACAGTATTGAAAAACTTTTTTGAAAAATATACATATATTTTCCGATTTATATTATTTTAAATTACCATCTCTCATTGATTTTGATGAAAATTAACAGTATTTCAAAAAAATTTTAATATTCAGAAATCACTTTTGAAAAACTTTTTTTAAAAATATATTTATTCCAATTTAAATTGTTCTTAAATATGTACCTCTTCTCATTGATTTTGAAGAAAATTTCAACATCTGCAATACTTCGAAAAATTTCAAAACTTTTCTAAAAATAAAAGTATTAGCACAAACAGCGGATGCCATTTTTGAAAATATAAAAAAAATTTTAATCGAAGAAAAAACTGAAACTGATTAAAAACTCTTTCGAAAAAAAACACTTTAAAGTCAGGTTTCATCTCGCATTAATTTGAAGCGAATTTTGTGTATTAAAAAATATTTCGAAACTTTTTTTTAAAAACTTGCCATACTCAAAATATAAATACAAACTTTATTTTGAAAACTTTTATTTTTATAATAAAGTTTTTTCTTTTCAAAGCTTTCAAAACTGAGTATTAAAAGCCTTTTTGAAAACTTAAATGTTCATATTTCAAAAATTTTTTAAGGAGAAAACTCTCGTTCCAGTTTTTTACTTCAAAGAGCTGTAAAAATTAAAAAAATTAATTCCTCAATGATTTAATTTTTTTTTTTAAATTTAGCATTTCATGGTTTATGATAAAAATTGCGTCAAAATATCTCACTGTGGGCCACAAAGTTTATGACATTCCCTGCAGTCGAAAATACGCACTTCGGCATAAGAAGATAACCTGCAGGAAATTAAATCAGCTACTACTTTGAAATTGTAACCAATTTTAGTAACCATATTCGCAAGCGCCTAAGCAACCTCGACGCTACATAGACCAGGTCTTCTTCTTAACCACTTACATCTAAATAGCAATGTTCAAGGAAGCGTGTAATAATTTACCAAATGTTGACTGGAAGTTTCCTACAGGGTGCTACTTTGAGTAAACCAACATGCGCGTGATGCTGATGGATTTATGAATTACTTTTTTATCAACGCATTTGTTGGCTGTTTTTAGCTTTTATGGCTTTTTCAGAGTTTTTTTGTGCAAAAACAGCAACGGAAGTGCAAATGAGGTGTGTGCAAGTGTTATTGTCGGTGTGTATGTGTGTGTGAGTCCACAAGATAAGCAAATCTGTGGCATAAACAGATTTTTAGAACAATTTTGAAACATGCCTCGATTTATAAAGGGTGCTTTAATCCCAAGTAAAAAATCAAATTATGGACTGCAAACAACTTAAAATATAATCCTTGGAGGTTAGAATGAGACTTACACAAAATCGGACTAGTTGCTAATACCAGATCGGCTAAATGCTGCATTACTCAACCTTCAGAAGTTGTTTGTGCCATTTACTCATTGACGAAATGTGCACGAGAATATCGTGGATCCGACAATGAGTTGGAAATCACTTCCACTTTATGCCTCGTTATCTCTATTTTATAACTCATTAGCTCCATTTGATTTATTCTTATCTATGATTAGAATATTTGCACGCTCAATTGATTAACAGTATAAGCGATAAAGCAACCACAAAGAAATATGTGATAAGCTTAGACTTGAACACTTGTATACACATACATACATATACATATTAGACCTGTCCAAAAAAAAAATATTTTTTATTTTAAAATTTTATTGTTATTATTTTTTTAGAATGGAAAAATTAATGTATAACTTACAGACATTAATATATATTAATCATTAAAGGGCTATCACTACCAGATAACGTTTTTTGTCAAACTATCAAACCTAACTCGTGAATTTGTATTGCTGTTACTAGTAAGACAGCTATTTGTAATAATATAAAAAAAAAAATTTACATTATTTTTTTGGCCTGGTCTAATGTATAGACACATGTGATATACTTAGAGAAGTACACCACCGTTCGCACAGATTTATTAATTTTGCTCATTTCGCTCCATATTTCCCATTCAACTCGCTACTTTGACAATTTCACATTTCGAACCCCACTGCAACCAACCATCGCTGATTAATTGAATGCCAATGCGATAAAGTTATTTTATGAGTCTTTACACTTCCGACATACACATAAACATACTTAGCAATTAAGTATGTATGCACTGGGAGTATTGCATTAAATATTTGTTTTATAATGTAATTTGTCGCATTGACTGCTTTTGTGATTCGGTATCAGCTACAATTACAGAACGGTTAGCAATTATCTCAATTACATATCTAGAATTCCACTAGAATAGCTAAGTGATTCGATTTTAAGGTATGCAATTATTTACGCTTTATATGTATGTACGTATGTACTTATGTATATTTATTCATGTGTCTGTATGTGTGTATACTTGAACCTAAAATCAGCTATGCTCGTTGAGTCGGCAGACAAGGTGTATGAATCACGTAAACACTTCCTGGTATATGGTGATCGTGTATTGAAATTAAAATAAAATAAAATAAAATAAAATAAAATAAAATTAAATTAAATTAAATTAAATAAAATTAAATAAAATTAAATTAAATTAAATTAAATTTTGAAAATTTGTAAACGAGCTCTAGGCCAGATATTTGTATATTATAAATAAAACACAAAACGTGAATATTAATATACATTTATATTTATATATAATGTCGACATGACATAATATATATGTAAATATAAATGTATATTAATATTCACGTTTTGTGTTTTATTTATAATATACAAATATCTGGCCTAGAGCTCGTTTACAAATTTTCAAAGTTATAATAAAAAGGCCGTAAACAATAAAAATAATTAAATTAAATTAAATTAAATTAAACTAAATTAAATTAAAATAAATTAAATAAAATTAAATAAAATTAAATTAAATTTAACTAAATTAAATTAAATTAAATTAAATTAAATTAAATTAAATTAAATTAAATTAAATTAAATTAAATTAAATTAAATTAAATTAAATTAAATTAAATTAAATTAAATTAAATTAAATTAAATTAAATTAAATTAAATTAAATTAAATTAAATTAAATAAATTAAAACATAACATTAAAAAGGAAAAATTGATGCAAGCAGCATGAAACAGCATTACCGTAAAACTACTGCCCTTGCAAATCATATGACTATAGCTCCATACTGGCACCTTGTACATACTATATCACTCAGATGGAATTTCAAATTTCTTGAATCTGTTTACCTTCACTCTAAAATTCCTATGTCTTAATCATATGATTATTTTTATTTCGGTTTCTTCTCCTTTCAGAAGCCAATCACTTGCAATTTTAATCAATTTTAATCAATCATTCAGTTTAAATAAATATCGCTGCAATACCAAAATAGAAATATTTTATTTACTTAAATGAAACACATTCATGAAATTCCCAAAAAAACACGTTGACGCAGATATATTTGTTTTCACTTCAGATAACAGTAGATGTGAATTTGGAGAAAATAATAGAAATTACCATTTTTATTTGTTTGAGAAGAATAAAATTTCTGCTTACACACACCTTAGCGTCTACGTCACTTTTTCCACAAAAAAAAGAAGATATATTCACACATGTGAATGTAAATAAACAACGTTTGATGTATGTACATATGTATACAAGTGGTAGGCAAATGTTGCTTCGTAGGTTTTCGTAGATTACTGCTTGTAGAAATTTTACGATTTGCCCATCCCTGTTGTATACGGCTCAAATTATAAGCAGAACCTTTCGCCGGCGCTGAAGTATAATTATACATGTATTTTCAGATAACACATGATGAATTTATTCCCAAGTTAGCGATTACGTTGGATTTTCATATGTACATATTTAGAAAAAAGTTGGTGAAAAATAATCTTTCTACATTTCTAAGATATAACGCTAATGACTGCTGGGAGTTCTTTTAGTGAGACGGGTGTGCGGTGAACACAGCTGGAAATTGTGCTGTGTAATTTGTTTTGTACCAACCTGCATAGCCCGACTTTGGGGTAGCAATTTTTTTTGACCTCCCTAAACCTACTGGATGTGATTAGCAATCGATAGTGAAGATAGCGATAAATATTTTACAATATTAAAATTTTTCTAGACTAACCGGAAGTTAAGCGATAAGTTTTCGAGTCAGGATTGAATACTATAAATAAATGTATAATGCTGTAGGGGCAGACAACTTAATAGATTTCGTCTAGTTCAGGGCACTCTTGATTTGCCAGATTTTTTTAACCTGCAACAGAGAAGACATTTTCATGTTTTTTTTTTTTTTTTTTTTTTTTTAAAACGATCGACTTCAGAGTTGGCTCTGTTGGTTAACCAAGGCTCGGTTAAAGTTCGGCTTCCGTAGTTCTCATATTGCAGTCGCAGGGAAGCCATATGGTTTTTCAATCAAAATTTTATTTTAACTCAGTTGATTTTTAGTTGAAATTACTCTATATTATAGTCATAGGACATGCGATTTTTGAAGCTTGACAAATTTGTTTTATGCCTTGTAGAGTTAAAAATCTGAAGAAATTTCGGTTTTCATTTCAATTTAAAGCACTGTAAGTTGCAATATTTTGTTTTATTTGTCTTTATTTCTAGCTGAAATAAAGCCTTGTTTATGATTCTCCTTGGAAATTTCTAATTTTTTATGTTAGAGCATACATAGGCAGATTTGATAAAAATCGTCATAGACATTTTAGTATAGAACAACACGCGAATCGATTTACACAATACAAACACATGTGTCCAAATAAAAAAAAATGAAAATGACTAGAATAAACTACGTAACTACTAAATCACGTCTGCTTCCTATAAAAAAAACAACGCTCTTACTTATTAATCTTATCACTGGTCACTCCCTTTTAGATACGACCCCTAATGCACTCGCGCCCCAATTCAAAATGCCACAATTTTGGTTAAACGTGAAAGGTTGCTAAGTGTAGAATGTCGTGATTGAACTTTATTAGCGATTTGCTTTTTCGTTTCCGCTTTGATGCCATTTCGCAATGGTTTAACAAGTCGATTTTTGAGAGGGTTCAACAATTTCTTCGCTCAGGGTGTAGATGTACTCGTGTGTGTGTGTGTATGTGGGAGTGTGCATTACCTCAAAAATTAATCTGCAGAAATAACTTGACACATACATTTATGGTGTATATTTGTCTTAATAGGGGGAAGGATGAATGTGTTTGTGTGCGTGTGACCACGTAAGCGAATGATATATGTAGGTGAAATAGCTTTTAAAGATGTGAAATGTGCAGGCACATAAAGTACATTTAAAGCATTTAAAAGGGGAAACCAAGAATTATGTTTTGCTGCAAAATTGACTTTTTTGTTTTGCGGTAGAGTTAATAATTTCAAGAAAAGGGGGGATTACTATATGCATTAGGATAGATTGGAAGCAAATGTTGTAGTTAAAAAAAAAACTTTTTTCGTATTCATCACCAATATAAAAAAAAATACTGTGGTTAGTTAATTTTGCTATGGTGAAAAACTCTTGACAGCTGTCAAACATTTCGAATCACAGCTGGTTTGCGACCGTTCGACACAGTCTCATTCCACTAATTGATTTTCGCCGCATATTCGTAACCGAAATAGTACACAAAAGACTAAATTAGCAGATTTTTTAAGAAAAATAATTTTGAAAACATTTGTTTTCAGCATCATCCAATCCCTTTCCAGTTTATATATGTTTTAATTTGAAAACATTAGTAAACGTAAATGAGCGCATAAATGATAAATAACAACAATTTGTAGCTAAATGTTTATAAACAAATAGCTAGATTTAGTTGTTACATACACACATGCCACCACACAAGTTCGTACACAATGTTAAATAAACAATTTAGGCGACCAAATAGAAAACAGTTCTAAACAAAGATGTTTTAGCAAAATTGGAAAAAAAAACAACGCAACAATGGCCAATGCCATAAATCATGCTGTGAATTATATGGGCTTTAAGTTATTGAAATATTCGACCTCATGGCGTTAATTAAAATGTCCAAAAATTGAAATGAAAAGCTTTAACGATTTTACTCGCTCCCACCCCCGACAAGCACCCTTCTATACGCACAACAACAACAACAGATCAACAAATACAACGGGCGAAAGTACGCCCAAAAAAGCATAAATTATTTTCATGCTCAAACTGTCCAATTGATAATGGTTTTTGGACATCTTTGTTTACAGATTTTATAATTTATGTACACGAATGTTGTTGTTCTAGTAAAATGAGGTGTTAAAGCAAGTGAAAGAGAAGCGTGAAAAGTGAAAAATAAAAGAGCGCAAATTGAATCACATTAAAATTACAAAACCGCAACGAAAGTATTGAATTGAATGTGTTTCATGATTTATTTTTATGGAAAATGTTAAGTGCACTGTTAAGTTGACAGTTCTGTAGCAGTAGCACGTTAACCCAGCAAACATTTATTACTTAAACATTCAAGTCATTCATTTCATTTGAAATTGTAAGTGAATTCACACGTTACGTCGTCATACATAGAAAAGCAGCAAACAATGGTGAAAATGCTTGACATGGATCGACACGCTGATTGTCCCCTATGGGAGGCATTGGCGTCACAGTCTGTACCATGGACAGGCATGCGTTATGCTTGCTTAAATGTTTTACATGCATATTGCAAAGTATTCGATAAGAAGGAAATTTATGATCTCATTGTAAGGTAAGAAAAAGAACTTGATTTTGCAGATGTATTTATTGAAAATTATTTAATTTAAATTAAAGTTTATAAGCAAAATGAAGTTGTGGGTACGGAGTTAGGGTGAAAATTGTTAAGTAAATATTTATCCATGCTACAGAAAGATCAGAGACGTAACCGTGACTGTTACTGGCACCATAAATATCGCCAAAGCCTGAATCGCAGCTGTAACTGCTATTTAACAATTTCCATATACGTACCCATAACCGTAACCGTAACTATAACTGGAACCATAAGAACTGTTATCTTACAATTTCGATATACTTACCCATAACCGTAAACATAACCATAACCGTAAACATAACCATTACCATAACATGCAAATATGCACAAAAAATGTCTGCCTGCAAATGAAAAGTTTGGCGCTTCATTTCAACTTGTATATTAACGTACAAATGAGTCGCAAAAAAATTCCGCTAGGTGAGCTGATGTCGTTGCGCTGGTCAAGCTTTTCTGTTAAAAAGCATAAAGCGCTGTTAAACTACTGTCAACTTAACAGAAGCTGTTATGATGTGTGTTAACGGAAAACCTTTGCAGTTTTTTGACTTTATTTTATGAATTTTTAACGCCATATTTCTAGACTTAAATTTAAGTTTTTTAACCTAATTAGTTTTAGTACATACTATAATTAGCTTTCAAGCAGCTAAATATTTCTTTATATAAAAATAAATTTTTTGGATTTAATTTTTTTTTTCGTTTTTCAGAAAAACTTGCCAATCCTGCAAATGTCCACGTGAAGCGCATGCCATTTATCAACAACAAACAACAACGGTGCATGAACGTTTAGGTTTCAAAGTCGTATCACCAGCTGAATCTGGTGTTGAACCGCGCGATCTTGGCTACACTTGGGTACCACCAGGTATACGTGCCTCATCACGCATCAATCGCTACTTCGAACAATTGCCCGTGGATAAAGTGCCAAAAATTGGAACGGAAGGGGCGCGCTATCGTGAACAGCAAATTGCCTATCAACTGCCCAAACAGGATTTATCATTGCAACATTGCAAACATTTGGAGGAGCAACACGAAGCGTCATTTGAAGATTTTGTGACGGCACGTAATGAGATAGCATTGGATATAGGTGAGTGTGGAACAAATGAAATAAAAGAAAAAGCAGAGTGCACAATTATAATAACAAATGCAAATTGAATTCATTTAAGGTTACATTAAGGATGCACCATACGATGAGCATTGCACGCATTGTGAGGGTGAGATCAATACTGGTGAAATGGTTGTGGCAGCGCCAAAGTTTGTTGAAAATGTTATGTGGCATCCGCGTTGTTTTCAATGTAGCACTTGTAATGAGTTATTGGTTGATTTGACATATTGTGTGCATGAGGATAAAATCTATTGTGAACGACATTATGCGGAAATGTTGAAACCACGCTGTGCTGGCTGTGATGAGGTAAGTGCCCAGTGAATTAGAAGAAGAAGAACTATTTACATATACATAAGTGAAAGGGTAAGCGGTTATTTTTTATTTTTTTTTTTAATTGTATATTATAAACAGTCATGTCTGCGGGGAAATTACTAAAAACACTGCTGGGCGTACGCGTCGTATACGCAACTTTAGTATTTGGTGTCGATGGAAAAATCACTCATACGACATGCTCGTCAGCGTTGAGTAAATTAATGTGCAGAAAATTCATTAATTTGATTTTTTTTTATCTGGAGAATCTTAAACATAGTAAAAATTGGATTTGAGTATAGCAAATTTTTTGTTGCTTAATATGCGAGTAAATTCAGAGGAAAATTTTGTAAATTTATACGAAAAAACTTTATTTTCGTTCATTGAAACATTTTCAATTATTTTCTGGATTTGCTAAATTTCGCAATATTTTTTTTTATTTCTCATATAATTTTTTTTAAATTATTTTATTTATTTTTTTAATTTAATTTAATTTTTTTAAATGTTATTTTTTATTTTTTTTTTAATATATTTTTTTTTTCTATTAACAGCTTTTTGTTTCTTAATATGCGAGTAAATTCAGATAAAAATATTGTTTTCTTTTGTACGAAAAAACTTTATTCTCGTACAGTGAAATATATTCGATTATTTCTTGATTAGCTAAATTCTGCAATATTTTTTTGTTATTTCTTATATAATTTTATTTAATTTTTTTTTTTTAATTTGTTTATTTCTTTAATTTTTTTAATTTAATTTAATTTTTTTTTCTAATAAAGTCTAATAAAATCGATTTTCAATGGGAATACATGCCGTAAACGCAACCTTCAGTCAATAACAGAGTCCCAGAATAACCAGCAATCTGTTTCGTAATGACAGTTATGACAGACAAGTTTCCACAAACAAAAAATTATAGTCATTTTACAAAGTGTTTTTTTTTAACGACTAAAATTTCTGCAGTGTAATATACAATTTTTGCAGTGTATGTCTAAGTAAAACTAATTTAAATAAATAGGATGCAAAAATCCTTGAAATTAGGTAAGCCATTAATAATCACAGCTTAAAAGCGCCCATTACCTTCATTTTTCACATAGGTTGATACCATGCCACGCCCACAAGTTTTTCACAAATGCAATTTCTAAAGCTGAGATTGTGTTTCCATAGGTAAAATGTATGAAAGTTCTTCAATTAAATTTTTCCCACCTCTATTCTTTCCTAGACATTGAAAAAAGTTTAATTTAACTATCATTTGGATATTACTTCGCCCTGGTGGTTCAGGTTTTCTTTTAGTATTTGCTAGCTATTGAAAAATTAAGAAAGCTTTCGTGTTCAACGCTCGTATGAGTTTTCAATTAAACTTAAAAGGATTTTTATTCTCACGCACTTAACTCTGCTAATTACCTCGCTGTTCATCATTAATTGGTAATATAAGACTTTCACTGCTGCTCTACACCCCAAACGCCTGCCTGCTGATAACTTTACAATGCTTGATGAGTTGACATTGTTCGCTATTTTAGATTTATGATCATGGCTTGCTTTAGTTAAAAGCTGAGGAGCTGAGCGCGTGTGGTGCACAGAAACATTTCATTCCTTCCTTTTTTGTTTCTTTTTTTTTTTTTTTCTTTTTGCACCGTCACTATCAGCCTTCTCCCTCTTTTTATCACAAAGTACGTAGCGTGCCTTCGAATATCGTTGGCAACTTTTGTTGTTGACATGGAAAGCATAGTTTTTACAAGTCCGTTAGTTATTGCTACAACAACAACATTTGCAGTTGCCAGTCCTGTTGTTACGTTACTACCTAGAGGACGCTGTTGATTTATATTAAAGTGAATATTTTGTGTTTCCGTCGCTTTAGCTGATAGCTTTTTTTAACCCGATCATCAACTTCTCAGTGAGCTTACTTTTCTCGGGAGTTGAAACTAAAACCTTTAGTATGAAGGACGTGTGCCGTTATGCCATGAGGTAGAGATTAATAAATTTTGAGTTATACTACAATTGTAACACTCCGAAGTGCAAGAAATGTTTAGGGCATTGAAAGCCAAACTAAGACTTTTTATAATTTTTGTCTGTCTGTATGCACGTTTGTTCACGCATCATTCAAAAGTCGCTTTACAAAATTAACCGCAATATACGCTAAGTTACTGCTGGATATCGCATTCACAGTTTAGAATACATTTCACCGAATGGCAATATTTGTTTCGCGCTATACACAGTGGTGGCAATAAAAGTGGGCTCTTACATATTTTGGTAAATATACAATAGTTATTTTAAAACACCCCGATTTGTGTATATTATAGAAAATTATATTATAGAAAATATTTCATTGATAGAAGACAAAATAATCGTTTTTGTAAATTTTGTTTGTCTGTTTTATATGTTTGTTCGCGCATCACTCTAAAACCGCTTCACAAAATTTACCACAATTTTCATTGATGTATTATTAGAGGTTCAACTCGAAGTTTACAATTAATTTTAGCGCACGGATATTAACTTACTTCAATTTTTTCACAGTGGTGGCAATAATAGTTGGCGGAACATTTTTTTTTTCATATACATAGTTAACGAGGAGCAGGCCGATATATGTATGTATGTACTTTGAAGATATCATTCAGAGCACCAAAAACAAAAAACAATATAAATAAAAATTTATTAAAATGAAAAATTTTAAAAATCTCTGCTTTTGAAGACCTTGACTGCCGACACAGCTTGATACCAAATTCAGATATTAACAACTAATAACTAATATTAAATGTATCAAATACAAAGCATACCAATTTCTCAAATTAAAACCATGCATACATGCCTAAATAAATAAATAATTTAAATATCAAAACTGAAATAAATGAAATAGCAGCACCTTGGCTGTCAACGCCTTGAACAACTCAAGCACCGATTGGCAATATTTACAAGTTCAATTGAATTGTTTTCTTTTTTACGTACATAGCTGTGATCAATTGCTTTCTCAGCTGTAGCGCCAAAAAGATTTTAAAATATCTGTTCTACTTATTTGTTTACAAAATTTTACATTTCTTACTTTTTTGCATACATACAGACGTTCAATTACATTTTTTTTTGGCTTGTTTATTGAGATTTTTTTTATCAGATGTTTTTTTTAGAGCATTTTAATGGTTTTTAACTTTAAATCATGCTGAGAGAAGGACGAATAAAAAAAATTATAATTAAAAATTACAATTTTCAAGTAAAAATTCAAACGAAAAAAAATAAGTTTACTTTTATTTTTAAAAACGACAAGGTTACCGCTAAGAAATATTTATCTGATTAAAAAAAAAACAAAAAAAAAAATATTTTTTAAATTTAATTTTGTTGCCTTAAAAAATATTTTGAATTAAAAACAACAAAAAATTAAACAAGCGAAAAAAATATTGTATTGTGCTACCATTTTGCTACAAAGAAATATCCACAATTTGGAAGAAAATATCAGGTTTGTCTTTTTTATTGGCGTGTCGCTGAGAGGTTGCGTATAAGTTCGCAAAAATAAATTTGAAAAAATTATTTTTTGGTTCAAAATATAAAGGAATGCAATATTTTTTTTTTTGT
Source organism: Sphenella marginata (assembly GCA_951509765.1). Lineage (NCBI taxonomy): Eukaryota > Metazoa > Arthropoda > Insecta > Diptera > Tephritidae > Sphenella > Sphenella marginata. Next base: position 21,537,461 of record OX608082.1, read on the forward strand.
GAATATTCAAATGTTTTAATTATTTTGAAACATACTCGTTTGCATACATCCGTAGTAATCACAGCTTAACAATATTTTAATAATTTTATCGATATTTTTCTTAAAAAAATTGTAAGTTTGATCAAGCTCGAGACACAGCGAAACAATAATTCATAGTTGAATTTTTATTGTCAGTTTTTGGGAAAAATTGATAATTGGAGAAAAATTACAAAGAATATCAACAGCGATGGATAGGATCTTAAAAAAAAATATAAAAAAAATTTAAAAAAATAACTAGGTACATTTTAATTTTTGGATGTGCCCATTTTTTGTTTTTAAATTTTCCTTTGATTTGTTTTCGCAGTTCAAAATTTTATTTTCCCAAAAAAAAATTTCAGTGTAGTATACAATTTTCACAGTGTACGTTTTTGAAATTCGATTAAATACCTTTCTAATGGCACAGAGATCTTTTAAATCGATTGAAATGTAACTGTTACTGTTATTTTTCAGGTAATTCGATACCTTGCCACGCCTACAATTTAAAAAAAATGCATTTTCTAGAAACGATATTCATCAAAATCTGACAGAATCAGGTTTCATGCATATCGGTTCTCATCATATGTATATGTTTTTAAAAAATAAATACCTATTTCCAGTTTAACAATCTCTTAGGCTTCGGTTGACTATTAGAGAACGACCGAACCTCGATTTTATTTTTAAAGCCGCATTTAACATTTTAGTATGGCCAAAAATACAAGCAGTAATTTCAACATTACTTCTAAAATATTGAAATTATTTATCAAGAATTTAATGATTATATTTGATCGTATTAAAAAAAGTCGAAGCTAACCGAAACCGAAACTGAAATGAAACACGAATATTATTTGCTCGCTGCCTAGCCACAATAAATAAAGATTTTTCCAAAACAAATTGACAATATGTCTAAGTTTAATATGCCTCATTAATCTTCTTTGTACATAGCATACAACAGAGGAAAAACATGCAAAACGGTAAACAAAAAAAAAAAAATTGAAGCAAAAATCACAAAAAAACAAGTAAGGAAAGGGCTGGCTTCGGTTGTGCCGAAGGCTTTATACCTTTCATGAATGCTAAACCACACTTATCGGAACAATCGATTGTATGCGAGCTATACGTTATGTTCGTCCGATCTGTATGATTTTCACTACACACATCACATATGTAATAAGTACCAAACTTGCAAAATTTTACGTTCCTAGCTTTTTAACTGCAAAAATTATAGCCCAAAACCCATTTGTCGAAACTATCGATTATATGGGAGCTATATGTCATGTTGGTCCGATCTGAGTCATTTTCACTACACACGTTGCAAATACAATTTGTACTAAACTTGCAAAATTTTACGTTCCTAGCTTTTGAATTGCAAGAGTTATAGGCCAAAACCCATTTATCGGAACAATCGATTGTACGGGAGCTATGCCTTCTATCGGTCCGATCTTGCTGGTTCCGACAAATGATTAATCCTATGCAAAATGGCGCCTGCTTGCAAAATTTCATCGAGATATCTCAAAACCTGAGGGACTAGTTTGCGTTCAAACAGACGGACGGACGGACGGACGGACAGACGGACATGGCTAAATCAACTCGCCTCATCGCCCTGATCATTTCGGTATACTTAATAGTGGGTCTATCTCTTCTTCTTCTCACACTTACAAACATCGGACCAAAGTTATAATACCATTTCATGTTCATGAAAGGTATAAATATTTTGACGACAAAATTAAGTTCACCACAGTTCAATGCTTGGCCACAACGAAAAAATAGAAAAATAAATTCAAATAGATATAAATAAAAGATTTTTTATCATGAGTCAGTCAACACGCTGCTGCCAAGCATTTCATTTTATCGACGATTAAAACTTTATTGGACAATATTTAGCAACATTGTCATTCATCGCACCCGAATATTACATTTTACATAACGTTAACGAATTTTACGAGCCGTAATTGCACATAAAAGTTATTGCATGCTGCATGCATGAGATCATTAGAATAGAAATTTGTAAAGATAAATCTTTTTTGACTACCGAAAATGCAGTGGGAGCCTTGGAGGGTAGTTTTGAAGGAAGTAAGTCTTTCGTTGAAAAATTCTGAAGCGCAAAAATATAATAATTATGAGATCATAGTTAGGTACATGTACCAGGGATCGGCAAGTTTTTAATTTTTATAGTAAACTAAAAAAAAAAAATTTGAAAATAAGGAAGGCGATTAGCTGTTGTACGATTTTTCATCTCTAAACAAAAATAAAGCTTAGCAGACTCGTTTTGTGAATTTCAAAAACTTCTACTATTTTCAATCTCTGACATGCAAACCTTTATTTACAACACACTCTGAACTTGTTTGTCTTTTTATTTTGCTTAAAAGGCGAAACGAACGTGAGAGCCTTCTTTTGCTTAAGCCGCCCATTCATAGAAACTAAGCGGATTATAAGCATATCGGTGGGATGAAAGAATTATGCCTCTTTTGATTCAAAACAATACAACTCAGTCGAAAGTTTCGAAATCCCTGTAGGAAATTTAATATTTCCCTAGACAGAACAAGACCGATGTTTTTTGGGCCATTGCGGGAGCAATTAACGATCAGTCAGAGGATTGTCTAGTTTTCAGATGAGGTAGAGAAAGTTGTGGTATAAGAATGGAATGGTTTTTTGGATTATTTTTGATATCGGGTTTGGAACTTTTTCCTGGTAAAATTCCTGGTTCAGTGAGCATTTTGGTAACAATTCGGGTACTCCTGCAATTCGTAATTATTTCTTCGGAAAAAATCGGTGTAACCACGAGAAAAATTCCTTTCGGCATTAGGACCATTTCGGAATTGTTTCGGGATCACTTCTATCTTTCGAAATGGTTTGTGAACTATTTCGAAAACATGCCACTTCGGCTTGGGGTTCACTTTAAACTCGTTACTGGGCCACTTTATGATTCAAGAGCATTTTCGGAATAGTTTCAGAATCACTGCAATACCGTTTCAGAATCTCTATCTAGCTCATTTCCACACTATTTCGCAAATCTATTGTGTACACTTTGTGCTCGCTTGGATTAGTGTTATTTTTGGAATCATTTCGGGATCACTTCAGTACCAATTCGAAGTTATCATTTGGGGTGCACGTCGACACTATTTTCGGAATCATTTCGGAGCAAATAGGGAAGCTATTCAAGATCACTTATGGACATGTCCGGAGTGTTCAAGAGATCACTTATGGTTTTCGGGATCATTTCGGGATGACTTCAGCAACATTTTAAGCTTATTTCGCCAGCATACTGGGTTAGCTTTGGGATCACTTTGGAAATATTTGGAAATATTTGAGGGATATATTACATAGAAAAATTATTTCTTTCAAAAACTAACTTTGAGCCCTTTTAGTTTGATTTCCTACTAGGCTAGACTTTTGTGCTAAACCACTGACAATCAAAACAAAAGTTGAATATATGCGCTTGAAAAATAGAAATAAAATTGAAATGTGGAAGCAAACCACAGAGAGTATTGCCCAAAAAAAAAAAAAAACAAAAAACAAAAAAAAAATTCTGCGAACAACTTAAAACAAGCAACGATAACGCCAAACAGCTGATTTCTAGCTCATCGCAGCGCTGACCCATACACTTTAAGTTAAATGATGACTTGTTTTGACTTTGCACGCCATTGATGACGTGTACGCTATTGGCTGGGTCGAAGGATTGTCGCAGCTATCCATTACCATCCACTTTTACAACATTTTTATTTATGACTTCTGGCTTTTACTCACATTTTTTTACTATCCACTGAGACCCATTGCGTGACACACTCATGCTATATGTATGCGTGATATCGCTTTTAAGTTTATTTTTATTACCATTTTTCACTTCGGCTGTGCTTTGTCAGTTGAAACGCGCAGTAAAAACCTACGCGCTGTGTCGCGCTCACCAAAATATTGTTATGTATTTACTTAAATTTTGTTGTAAATTTCTATACGCGTCCACAGCTGTTTGCTTATACACGCGCGCTCACTCATTCATACAACTGCATTGCTCATTTAATTTTTGGCTATTTGACTAAGCGCTGCCCTCATGATGGTAGCAGCGCGTTAAGCAAAACAATCAATTGGTTTTTGTATTTTTGCCGGCGCGTCAGTTCGTAGCGCGGCGCAGTTCAACGCGTTTGTTGTGATTTCACTTTGCGGTGACGTGATTCATTTGTCGCGTTTTTGTTTGTTTGTTTGCTTGTTATATTTCACTTACCAGCCACTGCCAATACATGTATATACGCGCAACGCAGTTTTTCGACAGCTGCAGCCAGGCGCTTACCTTTCTGTTTCTGAGATCATTCGAAATGAGGTGACGGTGGCTAGCGCGTTTGTTTTTCTTTTGGCTAGCTTGCGCTCTGATATCATCAGCGCGCATTTGATTAGTCGTTGATCGATTGATTCGTTTTTTTTTTTTGTGAATTTTTTATCTCATTACATTCTACTTAATAGTCGCGCAAATTAGCTGCAACAGCAATTGTGAAAGTATTCCACTCTTTAAAGTCAACCAAAGCGGTCGTAACGCGAAATAGTGCTCTTAGTGTGCTCGTTGTTGGTGTGCGCTCGTTTAAAGTGTTTTGAAAATTATTTTAAACTTGAAATTAATTTAAAACAAAAAGAAAATATATTTTTAAATATTTTTCAAATTGTAGCGCCTTGCAATCTATTAACCTTGAATGTGTGCGTGACGCGGCGTATCTCAGTGTTCACATAAATTTGACGTTAATATTTTTTTCCTTGTCTTTTGCCAAGAAATTCCAAGGCGCTCGCACTTGAATTTTGCAGAAAATAAATATCAAACGAAAAGCAAAACAACAAAAAAAAAGTTTATATTTTCAAAAAATCTATGCAAATTTGTATAAATGAAACTTTTCAATTTTTCATTTGGTGAATTACACAATCAGTAAAACTGCAAGGCTAGTACGAGTGGTGTGGTGAAATTTATATAATATCAACGCGCTCAGTCACAGAGTAGTGTTTTTTTAGCCGATAGTCAATTGCCGTTTTCAGTGACAATTTGTTGGCCGCTAGAGCAACGCACAACTTGAGAGCCAACAAAAAAAAATCTTGAGGGAATTTCCCTTTGGATCGTTGCGAACAAAAGTGCGCGTTGCAGACGTTGCGCTAAACGACAGAGGAGTGGTGAATGTGGTGGTGAATTTTTATTTTATTTAGCAAAGCGCTGCAGTTTGTTGAATTTTTACTTTGTGATTTTTCAAGAGTGCAACACAGCGCAATAAGTTTCAAGAGCAACGCAAAGCAAAAACGAAAAAATAAAGAATAAAAAACAAACGAATAAAAAAATTTAGTTTATTTCAACGAAAGCGCCCTCTCAGGGCAATTAGCATAATATTAAGTGCGAGCATAAATAAATCCCCAAAACGCTTGTTAGCTAAAAATTCCACACTACAACCCAGCAAGCTTCTAAAGCCAAAATGGGCAACTCCCTCTTACCCGAACTTGGCGATTTGGTCTTTTGCGTATTACTCGGTTATGCTGGTGCCTTGGAATTCCTCTACGTCGTACGTCACCTCTACCACTGGAGCTGTAATCATGTTGAGGCGGCGGAGACTCAAACTGATGCAAACAGTCTAAGGAGTCTACAAGATCGTATGCGCAGCGATTTGGCCGCCGCTGAAGGCAAAGAACAACAAACTGGTATGCCAACTATGAAAGATGGCGTACTCTATAGAGACGGATTTCGTATAGATCCAGAGCAAATCGAATTGGAACGTTTGAAAGCCGAGCAAAATACACCAGAAGCACGCGAGAAACGTAAAAAAGAGATTGAAGCAGAGCTGAAGCGGCAACGTGAGATCGAAGAGCAAACGCGTCAACAGCTTGTGGCAGCAGAAGCACAATTAGAGCAGCAGCGTGCGGAGGAAGAGGCGCGCAAAATGTTGGAAGCAGAGCGCGCACGTGAAGCCGAACAAAGAAGGAAAGAGGAAGAAGCAGAGCGCAAAGCGGTAGAAGAAGAACAAGCGCGCATATTATTTGAGCGAGAGCGACAACGCGAAGAGGAGGAACGCAAGCGTGATGCTAAAGAAAAAGAAGAAGCACAGCGTCGCAGTGAGTTAGAACAGCAAGCAGCCAAAGAAGCTGAAGAGCAAACACAAAAACTTTTAGAAGCCGAACGTCAACGTGAGCAAGAGCAGCGTGCACAAGAAATTGATGAAGAGGAAGAAGAACGCAAGTTTCTTGCAGCCGAACGATTGTACGAAGAAGAACAACGGAAACGCGATCTAAGAGAAGCCGGCGATGAAGTGCAAGAAGACGAAGTCGAGTTACGACGCCACAACGTGCATGAAGCGCATACAGGCGCCCCGCACCCAGCAGCACTGAGCGAAGCAGAAACTTTGAATAACATCATGCAGCTACTCTCTGCCGAAAGTGCACGACAACAAAACGAAATCGAATACGAATTGAGTGCTGGACGCGAGCGTGAAGAGAGACAAAAACTCATCGAAGAAAATGCGCGCAAATTCCTCGAAGCCGATCACGAAATGGAAGAGTTACTTGAGTCCGTACAAAAGCAGAGAAGCTACGCTGGTACAGAGAGCGCACCACAATCGCCCGTGCACGAAGAACCCTGTCTGCGCAAAACAATGACTCCACTCTCCGATAATAGCACAAATAGTGGCAGTAGTGAACGTCTAACGAAAACTGTTAAAACACAATTCGGACAAAAGGCAAACGAATCATTCTCGGTAACAACGAAACCGCTGCTCTTCAAGAGTATATCCGATGATACTCAATCGTTTGAGCCGCAAAGTTCGTTGAGCCCACAACCATCCGCAGAGGAGTATGGGAGTGGTGTGGAAGGCGCTGATGGTGGTGGTGGTGGTGGTGCGGCCGCATTACACAACCAAATCGATGTGCAATTCGCACAGCTGGAACGTCAAGAACCCGATGGTGAGGATCAAGAGAACAACTCCGCCTCGGCACAATACACAGAGGATTATTTACGTTCGTTGGATGGTATTAAACAACGTCCTTTGGTACGTGAAGATGGTTCGGGCCGTCGACGTGCTTTCAAGAAACGACGCTCCAGTGGTAGCTCAAATTCATCATATGATTCGCGCGCCTCACGTGATGAAGAACTAAAAATGTTTACCTCGCTCGAAGAGGAAGAACTGCAACCGAAGAAGCAGGGTGAAACTGATGATTACGCACCAATCAAGTATACGAGCGACCAGCTTCTTAAAGTCAAAATGCCACGTAGACGCCATAAACGTAGCCCAGCTAAAGATGCGAAACCGAGTGATGGCGCTTTACGTGGCTCATTGGAGATGTTGGATGAAGAAGCTAATAGCAATCCATGGGGTGAAGTGACACCGGAGCACTATAAGGATATGCCTTTTTGGAAGCGTGAAAAGTCCATGTCCATCGATGAGGAAGCCATCGAAGTTGAATTGCCGGCTACAAAGAAAGAGGTGAAGCGTGATGTTGATGCGCGCATTGTACCGAAGAGTTCGACATTTGAGCAGGCGACGCATACGCAAAACGAGGAAGCTCTAACAGCACTACAAAGGCAGCGTACGAAGGAGGAACAGGTGAGTGTTTGAAATCGTAGCTAGTCGAGTCGAGTTATTTATGTTACTTGCTTGCAGGAGGAGCATCAACGGGAGTTAGCGTCAGATGAGGCGGCTAAAAGTGATGCGCAATCGAATGTAAGTTTGTCCTTAAATAATTTACGAGCTGTGGGCTGTGACGCGCTCGAAGTGATAAGTGAGCTGTGTAAAGAGTCACAAAGCTCACACGTCTTGAGATGTTCACTTAAGTACGATGTTTGAAGGCGGGTTAGTTTTAGTGCGGTCAACTTTCAAACTCAATCCAAAGCTGATCCCTGATAACCTGTCGGAAATTTTTGGAACGATCTCTTATAGATATTTGTCTCTACTTATGATACTACCTTTAACTTTTGGATGGGACAGATTCATTCAGACGATATTCCCTCGTCTATTTAGTATTTTTGGCGTCCGTTTGTGGAGTCACTTTATGACTTCTTTAGAGATAATTTTTAGGCGTCGTTCGGGGTTGTTTAGTTCATAAATGGTTGCCAAAATGTCCTGAATTGATTACCAAAATATTTCCGGAAATATCCCGAAAAAGTATGGAAGTTTTTTGGCAGTCCTTTTCCGGATATGGTGTTCTCCTCTGGCTCAGATATGATTAGTTGAGATACTTTTCTGATCCGACTGTCGCATGAAAGTAAGAAGGTTAAACTTTAAGAGCATTCTCTGAGCTAGTACCAGAGCTCCGATGTCCAATTCTGAAAGTTGCCAAGAGGACCTCAATTGGTTGAGCCAGTAGCCATGTTTCTACTCAATCGCAAGAAACATACTAACAATCAGTGGGGTCTTGCCTTACAGCTCTCCTCTTTTTGAGAATGATTTAGCTCCTATTTTTGCATGTATGTAGGTTGAGACTTCAGAAGTTTTCCCTCAAGCATATTATTTATCTTTGATTCCTAAAGCTTAATTATGGATTTTGGTCAAAGTGTGGTCCCCTAATTCGTTCGGCTCCCTAACCCGGTCAGTCAGCAGAACAAACCGTTTCCTCGTTGCAAGCAAAAGCCTTGACAGTACCAATACCACGCCCTTTTTAGTCGGGGGATCCTTTCACGGGATTGGACATGACCCTAACGACAGGCATAGTTATCTCAGATATATTCTTAGCCCCCCAAAAACGGAGTTGTAGTAACTCATTTCAGAACATTTTTTCTTTAGGATCCATAGTCTACCCTTTCCATCGTCTTACGGAGCCACTTTCTTGGACAGCGCCGAAAATATGAAGACACTACAAATTTTAGTATTCACTTGCTTTGACTCCCTGCCGAGTGCATTGACTATGTGAAAGCCAGGATGGGAAGAAAATCTCGAGCAATTGCACTCCGTGGTCTGTTGTAGGTCTCTCCAGAAAGAACGTCCCTGAGCTATATGTCCTAGTTAGTATTTTTAAACACTAGGCTCCAAAGTAAAGTCGTCCTCTCTCAGAAACAATACTTACCCTAGGGTTTGTGGCCGATTTTCTTAGAACGCTCTTTAATGTATGATCTTGCTTGAGTTCCACATCTCCTGAGAAGTCTTAAGCCCGTTCACGATGCTGAGAAGAATGTAGGCTATAACAGACACTTATCACTTGGTTCGCGTACTTGCGCTCCTCAACATATACCTCATATGCTAATCTCTATAAACAGCTAATTCTGCTTTGCTTCGCTGCCTAATTTTAACGCTTTCTGCTTAACTCTTTCTCATGCTCATTTGCACACATTCTTGCACTCACTATCACATACACATGATATCATCATCACGCTTTGCTTAGCTTCAAGCTGCACGCAATTCAACAAACGAACGTAAATCCGCTTCTCCGCGCTTACGACGCAGTCCGCGCATCGAAGAAATGGATCAATATGAAGATCTATGGAATAAAAAGGAAGAACACGAAGCAGAATCCGCAAGCGCTGTCACACCCACGACACCCAGCACACCCGCCATCACCGTTGCACGTACACCAGACACAGCACCCTGGCGCGATAAGTACGGACTGCTGATGGAAGGTATAAGCGACTTTTATGATTTCACTGCTTCTGTGAATCCATCGCGCTCACGTTCCACATCGCGACAACCATCGCCACAACCGGACACACCTGGGCCGAAGAATGTGGAGTTTGTGCCCAGCCAAGCCACCGAAAAAATTGTAGATGTCTATGATGATACCGGTAGTTTGACGGAGGGAGAGATTACAAAAGCGAATGTTGTCGAATTTATAGAGGAGCTGCGTGAGGACTACCGTGAATTGACACAAACAATTAGCGAGCAATTAACAAATGTAGCCGATTCACCTGAGGTGAGCATAGAAGGAGCCGAAGGTGACGCAAGTCGCATGGAAATGAATCTACTCGTGCAAACTTTGCGCGTTGAGCGGCAATCACGATCACGCTCACGTTCACCACTACCAACTACAGATCAACTCGCGCGCAGTGTTAAGACACGACGTAATCGATTAATAGAAAAAAATGATAAACTTTTTGAAACACTCAATCGCACAGCTGCAGCAAATGAAAACGCAATGGCGGCGCCTTCACTGGGCTCACCCACAATAGTGATTGATTGTTCACCTCTTAGCGCGCCTGAAGAAGAAGAAGCTACGCGCGATGACATGCAATTAATGGTGAGTGATGAGCGCACACGAAATAGATCGCGCTCACATTCGCCACTACCAACACCGGATAATCTACAACGCAGTCTAGAAACGCGACGCACGCGACGTATAAAACACAATGATGAGTTGAGTGAAAAACTCGGTGTAGAGATTGACACCAGTCGCACACCAAGTCCAACAGAGCCACAAGGTGGTGAACAAATCGTCGAGAGTGCCATTAATGCGGAAGAAATATGCACGCGTGAGACTATGAACCAGTTGGTGGATTCATTGCGCGCTGAAAGAGCGCATACACGCTCGCGCTCACGTTCACCACTACCAACGGCACTAAATCTTAAAACAGGTTTAGAACAGCGGCGCAAGAAAAAAATACAACAAAATGATGCGCTCTTTCAGCAATTGCATATAGATATAACTAGCGTTTATGGTGATACTCACGGCACTAAATCACAAACAGCGCCGATTATCTCGATACAATGTTGTGATGAAGAGGCCGGAGCGCAATGCATTAAAAGCACACGCGAAGACAATGAATACTCTATGGAGAGCATGTCAAGTTTAGTTGAGTCACTACGCTTACAGCGTTCACGCTCCAAATCACCAATGAGACGTTTGGAACGCGAGCGCACACCTGAACCGAGTAGCATGCGCTTAGGTTTAAGTTCGACCGAACAACTGAGTGAGGGCGAAGATGAGCACGAGCGTAGATCACGTACGCCATCGCGTTCAATGTCAACTTCACCGACACGCATAAGAACATCAACAAGCGCACGATCAACACTTGAAGAGAGCGAGTTTCACACACTACTTAATTTGGAAGCATCACAAAATCGTACGCTAGCCAAATGCAGCGAAGAGATTGAGAGTATTTTAGCTGAGAAGCAACGACAAGTAGACGCAGAGGCTTTGCGTAAATTGAGTAATGCCAGTGAAGAGATGGAGTTACGCACTGTTACGCCAGTTGCAGCATTGGAGAGTGAAGAAGCGAAGAACAGGCTCACTAGCATGAGTAAAGAAGAACGTTTGCGCGCATTGCGCTGCTCACCAACAACACCCATTTACGAGCGTACAATATCACAAGAGCGTCAAGATGTGCAACGCATAAAAGATGAAATGTTAACAAGTCGCTTTAAGCGCTCCACTTACGTGGGTGAATCACTTGATTTGGGTAGTGAGTTTGTGCCTTTGCGCGAGCAGACAGCACGTTTTCGACGTTCACGCAGTCCATCGCCATCGTTGGTGGCAACGGACTCACATGAAATAACCAACGAACGACGCCAACTACAGGACAAAATTTTAAACGAACTCGTGACAGCCTCTACTGAGCTGGCGGATGCAGAACGTTTGGGCGCGAAGCCTAAAGAAGGCCGCTCCTTGTCAAAGGATGTACAAGAGACACAATACGAGGAGTTGCGACGCTGGAATGCAGAGTTTAAGCGCTCACGCAGTCAAAGTCGGTCACCGCTAGGCGAAAGGAAAGCGCATGACATTTCGCAAAACGCAACAGAGGTAGGCAAACGTGAGCTGGAAGAACGCATGAAACAAAATCTGAATTTTCAAGAGTTCACGCGCTATCTCAATGTCAACTTTTTGGACAACGAACGACGTGCGTCCGACTCGGCGCTCATACAAAAACCAGAAGTTTTTTTGCAATTGCAAGAGTTCGAAGAGGATTTAGATGTGGAGCCAGAGAATTATCATCATTTTAGACGTTTCTCACTTAATCAAGAGCAATCAGTTGAGGAATATCCGAATGACGATTACGTGTACGTCTCACAAATCGAAGTACAAACGCCAAATGGTACGCGCACATGGATACGCGAAGACTATTACAGTGACGATTTCGAACGTTTGAATTTGATAACAGAAGAGAGTGGCGGCACGCTCACCATAGAAGCTGTCAACGAAGCAGCTGAAGCACATTTGCGCGCAGCCGAAGAAGAATATACCGATGGTAGCGAAGACGAACGCCAAACAGTGGTTGAAGTAGAAGATGAAATAGACGAAGACATATGCGATTTTAATGAACGTGGACCAACCGACGAATCACATCACGAGATATCGGAATGTGAAGAGGCGGAACGTGATATGGATCGTTATGCTGATAGAGAGGCGCAAGATTGGCAGCAAGTGGAAAATATAGAAGAACTTCTTTTAGCCGATGAAATGTTGCTGGCAGCTGCTGGCGAAGAAGGCGCCGTTGGTGGTGCTGATAATGCCGAAGCAAATATGCTATACGATTCCGACTCAGCGGAGATTGATAAAATTTACGGTGAGGCTATAAGAAATCGTAAACCCTCGGGTATCTTGCGTGACTATGACACGATTTTAAAAGAAATGCAAACAAATTACATAAACAACAATGCAACGGCAACAACGGATGGCAGCGAAGCTGATATGAGCGGCGCGAGTGACAGCGATCGCAAAAAGAGCGGCCGAAAAGCAGAGAGAGAGGCCATGTGCAAATTAATGAAACACGAACGACACGAGCAAGAGTTGCGCTATCTAGGTGATGCCAAGTTGAGTGGCACACAATCGACGCGCTTGCGTACGCGTTACGGTTATGCGCCACAATTGCATGGACAAGGCGTGGAGGAATTAGATATTGAAGTCGATTTAAGTTACAAGCCAAAGAAGGAATACAATTGGCGTAAGAATTTCAGAATAGATGATGAAGAGCAAACAGAGCATAAAGAGCAAAATAAATTTGACGAAACAGAGACGCACGCAGCTGGTGCGGGTGGTGAGTATTTGGACTTGCGTAAATTCAGTCTCGGCGGTGAGAGCATAACGCTATTCAGTCAAGGCGCCGAAGGCGTATGCTACATAGCCGAAGAGAATCAAGTTAACGGCAATATAATGCAGGAGAGCGCTTATGACGCGAGCACAATGCAACCAGCAATTGAAGAGCAATCAGAGCGCATTGAGAAACCAAAAAAGAAAAAGAGTAAAAAGAAATTACGCAAAGAGACAAGAAATAATAGCATTGAATTTAACGACGCCAAAGATGAAGATGACTCAGCGTCCGAATTGTATAGTCGGCGTAGCAGTAGCATACAAATGGATGCAACCGATTTAGCTAAACGTAGCACGAAATCGCGCTCACGACGTAACTCACGCAATAGTTTGACAAATGACGAATGCAATAATGCAACATTTTCACCACGGAATAGCGTTGGTGTGGTGGAAACGAATACTAAGCATACAACCAAAGACAATACACTTGCGGGCACTAAAAAGAAGCTCAAAAAGCGTAAGAAGACCAAAGAGGCTGATATCAAAGAAGAACCCACACTATTCGGTGATTTAACAGTGAATGTACCCACCGCTTCGGCAGCAGTTTCACCTGGTGCGGCGAGCATTAATCCATTGGCTACACTTAGTCCACAAAATAGTATCGGTACACCTTCAAGCTCGCTCGATTCAGAAACGCCTGATATCAAGGAATTGATTAGCGCGCCATCTTCAGCGGAGCGTTCACCCGCCAAACAACAAGTGCTCGAAAATGTGAACGTGAATCTTGGAGTGCGAATTTCGGCTATAGCTGATGCTTTGATAACGTCAGCAGCTGCAGAGGCAACGACAGCTGTGACGTCAGCGGCAACAACTGTAGTTGAGGTGGCAACAGCTGCGGCTGAGGTGGCAACAGCTGCTACGAATGAAGCGGCAGCAACGATAGCAGCGCGCAGCTCAACTACAACAACAAACAACGCTGTTGATACTTTCGATATATTGAAGGATGCTAATTTCTATCCGCTTTTTTAGATGCTCGCACATGCGCAAGTAATTTGTATAAATCGCCATCGTTGTAGTGTTTTTCTGCAAGTTTTTTGTTTTTGTTTTCGTTTACATAATGTGCTTAACGTTTTAACCCACCTCAGTCAGCGTTTTGTGGTGTAGTTTTTTTTTGAAAATTGTCTTTTGTTTTCTAGTTTTGTGTAGTTTGAAAAAAAAAATTTAAAAAAAAACTCACATTAATATTTTTTTTTATATTTCTATCCTTTTTTTCTTTTTTAGCAAGACTTATAGTTGAAAAAAAAAAAAAAATATCAATATGCACCCGCACCCGCATCCGCACCCGCACCTGCACCTGCACCTACACCTAGCACACAACAACTTTAAATATTTGTATGTGCATATCTAACTGCATATTTAAATAAATATTATTTAAGTTATAATTTTCGAAACGCCGAAACTGCAAACATCCGAACGTCAAACAAATTCCGAGCCGTAAATACGAAACGCAAAATTCGTAAAGCAAATTCTAAAAGCAAATTCGAAATTATGCCAGAAGACAATTTTGTGCATATTTCATAAATTTAGTTATTTACATATTTGTTTATTTGTATAATTTATTACTGAATTTAATTATTTTGAAATCATTTTGCAGAAAAAATATTTTAAAATAATGTTTTTTTTTTTGTTTTTAAGTTTATTTGCTGAATACTCGTAATTAAGAAATTATATCAACACTTGTATGCATATCCCCTAGCTTAAGCAAATGCCTATACATATCGAGAAATTTATGTAAAAAGTTTACAAATTAAAAAAAAAAATATTTTTGAAAATAAAAGCTTGAATTTGAAATTTTCAAATGTTTTTGGATTTTGTTTTTTTACTTCTGGCGCTTAAAGTTATTTAAGGCTTTTTGCATGAAGAGTTCAATTTTCGTTTTTCGCAGAACCTTTTCTTCGCTATTTCTCAATCCCAACTTTGCTAGCAACGCATCCTCAGTCTTTCATTGTTTTTATTTTTTTGTTGCTGCTGACATTGAGCTAAATATCAGATATGACGGTATTTTCCTTTTTTTCTTTTTCTTTGTTTGCAATGTAAAAGTCATCAAAGCAAGAAAAAAAAGAAAATCTTTGTACTAAGAGCAACACGACAAAAATATACCAGTCGCTAACTAGTCCATAACAGACCAAAAAAATTCGTTATAAACCATTCATAGCTTCATACATCTGACATGTGTATACATACATATGTACTCTGCTCAGTTGGAATGAGTAATTAGTGCGACAGTGGATATACATAAGTGGCCATATTTTGTTCAGAAATATACACTACCCTCCAACTAGTCCCAAATAAACTAAACAATTTTGCGCAAATTAGCAAAGTAGACTCACTTGGGGTAAAAATAAAATTTACAAATTTTCCATTTTTATTTGTTTAAAATTTAATTCTTTTCGGACTAGTTTTGGTACTAGTCATAAAATACTAGTTCAGTAAGCAGTATTTTTGTAACTAGTTGCTTTTTTCACTTGTACACCCATACACATTTACCCAAAAATTGTATTAATGGCTGCCGCCTATGACAATGTAGCTGTTACACTTGAATTATCCCACAAACCAGGCCAACAAACAAAAACAACAAACCTTTATGCACATGAATTGTCAACAAAAAAACCAAAAAAAAAACATAAAAATGTGCTAAATGTATGTAAGCGCATCGCATCGTTCAAGTTGTAAGTCAGTGCAAAAATTGAAATGATGATGACATGCATCCTACTAAGGCTATCCAAGAGCGTGAATTGGTTGGCATTTTGGGCACTGCGGCATTGATATCATTTCCCAAAATAGGAATCGTTATGTCATTGTTGGTAACGCGTAGCCCATGAAGGTAGTGTGGGAATTGTGAGGTATTCAAGTGGTTTATAAAGGGTAAAAACAAAAACAAGAAATGTACACAAAATAATTTTGACAGAGGGGAGTAATGAAAAGTTAATACACTTTGCAGTTAAAATTGAAATGCGGAGGCGTATGAGTAACTGAAAGATTGGTCTTGTTTGTAGACTGTTTTAGATCTGTTTTTTTTTACAGATATAAAATTTATGTATCTAAACAATTCAAAATTTCACATTTCATTTTTTTTTTTTTTTTTTCAAATAAAAAAATCTGTTTGATAAATTTAAAAAAAAATAATTTTTTTTAACTTTTTTTTTCTCAATTTATCACTTTTCGCTGACCTTGCGGCATTCAATTTATAAAATTAAACATGCATTGGAATACTCTTCAGCCAATGCAAAAAATTGTTTGCGCCTAAAAGTATGCACACAATTTCTGTACCGACTTATTCAGCTGCGCGCTTTATCATGAACATCAACAGCCACATAGCCCACTCATCGTCACATTTCTTCACCACTCACTGTCGTGTGTGATTTCAAATAAATTCTCTTTTTCTTTTTTTTGGTTTTCTGAGACATATTCAAATTGTGTCGCATATGTTAAACACAAAAGCAAAACACATTATTTTTCTAGCTGTCAATTTGAATTATCTTTTAAGTACACACAATTTGACTATGAGCATTTCAAATTTTTCTTAATTTTTTGTCATATTTCAATGATTTTTAGCATGGATATTTATATACACATTAGGGTGGCACTCATTTTGGTTATTTTAAGGTAACCGACTTTGCTACTATCGCCAATAAATTTCGCTTAGCTTAGATATTAATCGGTTTGTGAAAATGCGATTTTTGAAGAAATTAAGCAACTTTTGCCGTAACTCGATTTATTGCTTGTTGGCTCTTTGAAAAAAGCTATAGAATAAAATCGATATACTTCGGCAATTTCTTTGACACGACAGACATACAGAGAGCACTTCGACTTCGGCTAGATTTTGAACTGGTGCCGAAGAATTATATAAGACTTTTCCTTTCGCAAATTTTTCACAGTACAACTATTTCAAGCAAGTTAAAAAAAAACAAATTGAGGACAACCCTTATGCATTTTTTTTGTTTTTTTTTTTTTTTGTTTGTTTAATATTTAG
Organism: Sphenella marginata; assembly: GCA_951509765.1. Lineage (NCBI taxonomy): Eukaryota > Metazoa > Arthropoda > Insecta > Diptera > Tephritidae > Sphenella > Sphenella marginata. The sequence goes on from OX608082.1 coordinate 21,554,409, forward strand.
TGTAGTTCTATGTTTTTGTATTTCAAATACTACCAACACTTTTGACAACGAACAGAATTTTGTGTCATCATGCAATTTGTTTTGCAAAAAAAAAAAATTAAAAAAAGACAGTTTTAAGTTTCGTCCGCAATTGCGTGTATTTTTAGATAATTTCTCAAAAAATTGTCGAGCATTGTGTTTGCATATTTACAATAACGCTATGGCATAATGTTTAACATATGTAATACATGCAGATTTAGTAGGATAGCAGTGATGCTAGTTTTGCTCAATTTTGAAATTCCGGGATTTTTTAGATCGAATTTTATAATAGCGGGATCCCGAAAGTCATCTCCAAATATCTAGCGTGAAAAAATTAAGGAATTTTAAAGCTTTTAACCAAAAACTGAATTCTATTTCATTTTATTTAATTTTATTTTATTTTATTTTATTTTATTTTATTTTATTTTATTTTATTTTATTTTATTTTATTTAATTTTATTTAATTTTATTTAATTTTATTTTATTTCATTTTATTTCATTTTATTTTATTTTATTTTATTTTATTTTATTTTATTTTATTTTATTTTATTTTATACTATTTTATTTTATTTCATTTTATTTTATTTTATTTTATTTTACTTTATTTTATTTTATTTTATTTTATTTTATTCTATTTTATTTTATTCTATTTTATTTTTTTGTATTTTATTTATTTTTATTTTATTTAATTTAATTTAGTTTAATTTTATTTTATTTTATTTTATTTTATTTTATTTTATTTTATTTTATTTTATTTTATATTATTTTATTTTATTTTACTTTATTTTACTTTATTTTATTTTATTTAGTTTAATTTTATTTTATTTTATTTTATTTTATTTTATTTTATTTTACTTTATTTTATTTTATTTTATTTTATTTTACTTTATTTTATTTTATTTTATTTTATTTTATTTTATTTTATTTTATTTTATTTTATTTTATTTTATTTTATTTTATTTTATTTTATTTTATTTTATTTTATTTTATTTTGTTTTATTTTATTTTATTTTATTTTATTTTATTTTATTTTATTTTATTTTTTTTCATTTTATTTTATTTTGTTTTGTTTTATTGTATTTTATACTACTTTCCTTAGCAACAAAATTTAAAAATAGTTTTCACAAATTTTAAACCTCTTAGATTCAGTATATTTATTTAGTTTAAGTACTTGTTTAAAATAACTTAATTTATATTCCAAAGTTTTTTATTTATTTTCCCCAAATTTTTTCTCAACTGACCCTGTGATTTATTATCTAAACGGCGTTTTTTTAAACTTTGTTTACATAACATTCACCACATAATGTGATTTTAATGCTAAAATCGGTTTTTAATTTTGTAAACATACGAACTACACAAGTAAATACCTACATATTTCAGAAATATCCTTGTCCAAAACTAAAAAATACATTTACTATTTAATTTTGAAAATAAGCTTTACTGCATTAGAAAGACGTCAGGTGGTACGTATGTATGTATGTATGTTCCTATGTATTTGTACTTACATACATAGGTATCTGCAAATCCATATAAATAAATTTCTGCTTTTGTATAATTAAAAATATATACAAAGTAGATATTCATCATTGTTTACGTACCTGTAGCTATTAGGCCGTATTCTTTTGTATGTAGAGTTGAAAAATATCATGTAAGCCAATAACGTCGTATAATATTTATAAAAATATAGAACAAGAATATGAAATAGTTTTTTCAAAATTGGAAATTAAATTCAAAAATTTCTCTAGACCTACCCGCTTCTAAGTAAAATTGTGAGCGCTTGTAGTACTTTTTGCTTGATTACCTTTTTTTTACATGCATTACACCTAGTGATCTTTTGCAACTTTCTGACGAAAGAATTTCTTTTAGTTTGTTATGGGAGCCGAGTGCAAATTTTTAGCAAAGCCATTAAAAATCAAATTGTTAGTAAAACGCCCAAAATAAAAGTTTACAAATGATGGAATATTAAAATATCTCAAATAAGAAATGCCATTTAAGATTATTAAGCAAAAAAAAAAATATTTAATTTTATTGGTAACGGTGTTTTTCACAAAATTCGTAATTCTTTTGTTTATTTTTAAATAAAAATTTTGTAAATTTTTTGGCATTTTTGTTGATAAATTACATACCGCAAATAATAGAACGTACGAATTACCTGTGCCGGGTGGGGGAAATAAATTAGTGCATTGTTTGTATCTATGTATATAGTACGTTTATGTAAATATATAGGGGATAAAAACAAAATATATGAACCATTACCACTTGCACATCACACTCATAGACCTTTACCTAGATTTCGCTTAATGAAATATGTCACGGTCCAATTAATATTTTGTTGATTTGTAGTCAGCCAAGATGATTTTTAATGCGCGTCCAAAAAGAAAAATTGCCAAAAATGTTGTAGATGAAAAAAAAATTGAATGTTGTCAAAATCGTAATTCGGTTAACATAACTTTTATACAATTTTTTTTATAATTTAATTTAATTTTGTTTCATTCTTTATCATTGCAACGTAATCTATTAGAAATAAATATAAAATCTAAAAAAATTAAATAATAAAAAAGAGAATAAATTAAAATTAAATAAAGAAAATAAAAACAAACAAAATAAAATATGAAAAAAAAGTTTTAATAAATAAAATTTAATAGCAACAAAATATAATCGTAAAATAAAAAAAATTGTAACAAATTGATTTAATAATATACGAAATAGTACCAAGATTAGCAAGGAAAACAAATAAATTGCAATCGATAAAAATCATTAAAAATTGCATCGAAAATGCATGCAGCCGACTTTCCGAATATTATCTCATTCATTGGCGATTGACGTTTTAGGTGATTTTGGATTAAGTTCTTGTTTATTGGGCTGACACTATCACCAAAAAGAATTTGCAAGTATTTTATTTTAAACTTTTCTCAACACCTACACATTTATTAAAATACATACATACACCTGTAAATAAGAAGGTTTGTATGTTATTCCTAAATACATATACATATGTATATTCGTCTAGAAAAATTTATGACGAAAAATTTCGAAATTTTTTCTTACATTTACTTTACTTTTTAGCCCGTAAATAAGACGGAAATGTCTGACTAAATTTAAAGCGTCACAAAACATTTCAAAAAAATAATTACTAGATCAAAGTCAAGGTCAGATTTTTTTTGCGGGTGTGTGAGACTTCGCCACGATCAAAGATTTTGTCAAGTTGATTTGGAATCTGGCAGTGGAAAATCATCTTAACAAAATTTTTTTTTCCTGCTCTAGGGTATTCATTCTTTTGTATTTTGAGTAAAGACATTGCATTATAAGATGATTAATGTAAAAAATTTCCGAAAATAATAATGGATGCAATTTTTCTATAATTGTATAAATTTTTCCTTAGTCGTTTTATATTTGCGGCTCATTTCATTATGTCGCATGCAAAGCAATAAATATTTTCCGCCTTAAATGCACTATGAATGCACCAATTAGCTTCTAGTATGAAATTTTTCAACTGCCTCAATGATACATATATACATACACATGTACATATGTATGTATTAAGAAGCTTCTTAAGATGATTTCATCAAAATCCTCTACTATAATCGTATAATCCGATACCTATATATCCATATTTGCGTATGTATTCGTGCTTGCTAGGGCAAAGACATTGGCTGAAGACTCAACAAAAATTAACACACGAAAACGAATTATTGTGCATTTAATTCAATGTAGTTAAATAAAAAGAAATGTTTATTTTTGGCACAAATTGTAATGTGAAGAAAAGATGTCACACTCACCTCCGTTGCATGGGCTGGTGCCTTTGATCAAAAGTGTCAGGGCGTATGTGAAACATTTTTGAGCATGTTTCCATAATTTCTAAATTTAAATTTTTACAATACAGAGATTTTCGGGATCTGATTTTAAGATAGAAAAAAATTTGATTAAAATAAAATAAAATAAAATAAAATAAAATAAAATAAAATAAAATAAAATAAAATAAAATAAAATAAAATAAAATAAAGTAAAATAAAATAAAATAAAATAAAATAATATAAAATAAAATAAAATAAAATAAAACAAAATAAAATAAAATAAAATAAAATAAAATAAAATGAAATAAAATAAAATAATTTTTGGTTATTTATTGGTCTTCAATATTATATGTAAAAGTATAGAATTTATTATTGCAATCTTAATATTTAGCCCTTACTATAAATACTTTTGAATATTTCAATTGATACTATAAATACTTTTGAATATTTCAATTGATACCTCTAATACCATATCTCACTTCGAAATCGGAAAGTTGGCAACCCAGTAAGTGGCAACACTTTATTAGGACAGTTATTTTCAAAAGCTCAGCCAAATATTTCAAATCATTTGCTACATAATAGCGCATAAGCAAAAAATAAATTAATTTAAAAGGGTTAAGTGGCAACCCTACCTAAAATTTTGTGGTAGAATTTTTAAATACGGGGCAACCACTCAGTCGCAACAACTAAGTTGAAAGCCTTTGAATGCAATAAATTATCCACATACTAAATCTCGTCCAAATCGGTTGAGACCTTTCCGTGATAGCAGTGATTATACAAATATACATATGTATGTGTAAAAATCTTGATGTATGTATTAATAGTACATATGTACTTGTGTTTATGCAAAATATAAATACGTTTTTTTGTGAAGGCCATTTTTAATGAGTTCTGTCTGAACTGCACTTCATATTTCACTGTCATTAGAAATCTATAAAATGTCTGTATGTGTGTGTAGGTATTGCGTGTATTTCTGGCAAATGATGTTAGGTGATCTCCGGGCCTCAGTGCATTTTTGTAGTTCGATATATACTATACATCCACCTTTGCTTTCATATTTAAGTATGTATTCATTTATGGCAACACTTGTTTAAATAAATTATCGCCCTTGCAATTCATCATAAACCCACCACAAAAAAATATAATAACTTTCTATGTCACCGTCGCCAATGTCTATGGCAATTATTATGTACATATATACATACAAACATATGTACGTCTGTCTCTATGTAGCTCCCTTCTGCTTGTAAACGTCTTTAATTGTCGCATTAAATTTTTAAATTTTTGATTCATTAATAATTTTCCCCATATTTATCACATTTCTTAGTCGTTTGCCAACTTTTTAAAATATTCTCTCTCATCCTACGTGCCAAGGAAATTACATACAATAATTTTTTTTAATTATCTGATATATGTATTTGTAAACATGGATAATGTTTTTTTTTTGTAAGTTCATTTTTCAGGTTATATGTACTTATATATAATATCTAGGTATGCTTGTTTTTCGCTTTTATATGGCTGACTGTTTTATAACGATATATTTAAATAATAGCAAAGTACCCGACGTTTCTCTGTATAAATTGAAACCCATTTTATATACATATGTACCTATTTGAGCTTTAGTTTTCTAATCAGCGATTTTAGCTGGAAGTTAGGAAAGGGTAAAATGGGAGTTAGCGGAAAAGGGGCGTAGCATCTCCCAATCAAACTAAATTTTTTAAGCTGAATATCTCTAAAAAGATTCTTGATGGGGACCTGAGAATTGGTAGGGAGATATTCCATATCAATACCAGACTCACGGCATAAAGTGGGAGTTATTGGAAAAAGGAGGTGCGCTACCCCGGATATAAACTTGATTTTAAATGCATAGTATCTCCAAAATGGTTCAAGGACGGGGCCTTAAAATTGATATTGAGATATACATACAGAAATACTGTTATTTTTGTAGCAACATCCAAAAACACTTGATTCTAATATTTGTATACCTGTCATAATCCTAAAATGGTATAACAACATTGTTCCGCTGTTTATAAGTATGAGAAGAAGAAGAGATAGACCCACCCAGTAAGTATACCAAAAAGAACAGAACGTTTAAAGTAAATTGAAATCAAATAAAATAAAAAAATAAATATTTTTGGCAGAAAAAAAAGAAGCCGAGTCAGCTAGTTTAGATAAAAAAAAATTAAATGAAAAAATAAAATAATTTCGTAAAAGGTTTTTTAAGGTTACCTATCAATACATTTTGAAACATTTGGCAAAAAATATGTAAAATGAAAATAAAAAAATACGACCTAAAAACATTCAACTTAAAACAATCAGTCATCCATTAGTCCAGAACTTAAAATATGATCATTAAAATATTTTTCAAAATATTTTTACATTAGTATTTCATAATGTTAGCAGTCACGCAATGTCAGGCAAAAAAAGAAAAAAAAAATATCTAACACAATTTCTTTGACTTCGAAAATAGTATTTATGTAGTTTAATTTTGCAGATTTTTGCAAGCGACTAAGAATAATGAAAACTTATGTGTATGAATGCTTGGGTGTATGTGGCCAGTAAGTAAAAGTTTTTTGTATGCGTTCGCAAGTTTGCCGATTCACCTACACGACGTGATGGACATATATTCATGCCTGATCTGATTTCGCATGTCGAGACGTCGCACCCAACTGTTGTGTCGTGTGCATTGCTAAATTATTGTTGAGGTATGTATATATATGTACATTAGGGTGAGCTGTGTGGTTTTACTAGGGTGTCAAATATGATTGGATTATAGCTTGTATGGAAGTGATCTCGATATAATTAACTTGTTGAAAATTCTGAGCTTCTCCTTAGTGGAAAATCTAAAAAAAAATTCGTTAAATAAACTAAAACTATATAAAGTTGCATCTAGTATAGATTTGAAGTAGGTATTTGTTAACGTAAATATGCGAACGAACGTATAAAAGGTTTCACTTCTAAAACTCCGCTATATTACGAAGCCACCTTAGTACGCATACATTCACATTTTGACATATCTGTGAGATGAGAGCGGTTGTCCGGATGGTAGTCAAATGATCGGCTGCATATTGGAAAACCCACAAACCTACAACAATAATAAATTGGAAGCGTGCCGAAGGATTTTATATGAATTTTTTTTTTGTTTTTTATGCTTTTAAAATTTTTTTAATTCACAAAAGTTTTCAAAACTGTTGAGCGATTTTTGAAATGCCACGCATAAAGAATTATGAAAAATTTGGCTCTATGCTGTCATTGCCCCTAAAAATTTTGAAATATGAATAGACCAGCCAAAAAAAAATTGAATAGCTGCCAATCGTTTTTGCAAAAAATGTGGTAATATGTTTGTTGTTTTTTTTTTGTTATTGTTGTATGTGCTATCTTGAAGTATATTTGTCATGTCTGACGTAGTTGCGCGCTCACACCACAAATTGATCCAAAAAAAAAAAAATGGTTTTTAGAAAATTCTACAACTTTTTTTTTCAGGCCATAATTTTTGCTGTATAAATACATAAATATTTGATTTTAATGGTTTTGTTTAAAATTTTGGCGTTTTAAATTTTTAATGTGCGAATACAAACATACATACATATTTATATTTTTGCCTAGAAGCAATTTATATTAATTTTCTTTTCACAATTTTGAAACATAAATTAGCAGTCAAAGTTTTGATTTACATCCATTTAATGATATCCTTTGCAAATTTTATATTCGACCACACTTACATACAGTTCTCTCTTGCTCTCGCTAGCCTTCTTCATTTCGTTGCACCAACTCAGCTGTCATCGTAAAAGTTTTCAGCAACTCAAATTTGCAATCTTCCATATTTTTGTTTTACGTTTTTCCTGTTGGTTCACAAATATTCAACATAAACAAAACTTTTTGAGGCAGTTCAAGTTCGGGTATATCTGAGTATTTTATACCAAGTTGTGAGATATATTATAGATTTCGAAATTTAACATTTTCACTAAAAAAGGGGCGCTGCCACGCCTTTTTAACATTTTTTCACTGAGCTTTATAATATTGCTGCTGGCTTGAAATTTTAGTAAAATATCTTTATCCATGGGAGCTATGTGACATGTTGGTCCGATTTGGCTGATTTTCACTATCCACCTTACGTATATATTATGTATGAAATCTGTAAATTTTTACGTTTCTAGCTCTTTAAGTGCAAGAGTTAGATGCTAAAACCTCTTTATATTTATCGATACAAAATGGCGGCCGCATACCAAATGTCATTTAGGTCTTTTAAGTTAGTTAAGACAGAGCGGCATGTCTACTTCGACTCAGCTCATCGCTCTAATCGTTTCGGTATGTGTAATGGTGGGTCTATCTCTTCTTCTTCTTCTTATACAAAATTCGTTTCGCTCATGCCAACTTAAAAAAACCTTGTGTACTAGAGCAACTGGGTATAACAGTAGCAATGTGAACAAACATACGTATCCATATTAATACGTTTCCATCCATTTATAATTATTTGGCACGAAAATTGCGTAAATTATTGCTTTTTGCTTAGCTCACCTTCTACATATGCACGTCCCTGCCCCCTTTGCTTTTGCAATGAATTAAAAATCTTTTAAAGTGCCTGCCAGCAGCCACTGACGTCCACGATTGATAAGTCGTTCGTTTTTGTCTTTGTGGCTGCCTTCCATCTACTTGCCAATCTGATGCGCCTCACGCCCGCTGCTTGATCTACGCGCGTTTTTTTTTTTGTTTTTTTTTTCTTGTACAAAATTTGGAGATTTTCATGTCAAACGACTGATATGAAAAGAGAAACATACGGTGGTAGAGCACTTGATGCAAGCAATGCATTTTATTTCAACCGAGGTGATTTCAAAGCTAATTATATCAGTTCACATCTCTCAGCATTCTCTTGTTAGCAGCGCACAGTGGAGCCAAGCACACTAAAGATGGAGGTGGCCGCAAAACATACCCCAGTTCTCTACCGATCAGTACCAAACTCTCACAGTCAGTTCTCTTGTAAAACATTCACCAGAAAAGTAAATTTAACCTGGCCTAGAGTGATGATGAAGTTCCAACTATTGTAACTTTGGCTTTATTAACTAAAGTTTTTGGGTAATAAAGCCACATTCATCTCGATAGCGAGAAGGAAAGAGAGGTGCAGAGGGATGCCAGATTGGAATAGAGAAATTTAGATGAGAATAGAGATGGGAATACCAAAGGGGCTGCAACTTGCTAAGGGCGAGCAAGGAATTTTTAAAGAGAGTAGCAATTTGATATTCAAGAAATAAAGAGAATATACACATTTTTAAGTGTTGCCACCTAACTTAAATTATTACTTTGCTTGTTCGCTACTGAATTGGAAACAGAGTCATCAATTTCTTTGAAAGTGTGTGTGTGGAGCTTATTCTAAGATCTCTCACTTCGCTTGTGGAGCTTATTCTAAGATCTCTCACTTCGCTTGTGGAGCTTATTCTAAGATCTCTCACTTCGCTTGTGCCACTGGATATGCTCTACAAGGTTGCCACATTAGACTGGGCTAGAAAAAAGAGTGAAATTTTCGTTAAGATAGAGCATTTTTGATATACATTTTGATATACGAGTTTTCAATCTGATATCATTTTTTATCAAAAAGTTGTAATAAAGTAAAATTTAAACGATTGGCAAGTATTTTTGAAAGGGTTGCCATCTAACCTTAATTATACATTAATGTGTCTACTTCTTTCTAAAAAAACGGTTACACCAATTTCCATGATTTTTTTTCGTAGATCTTCTGCGCTTTTTTAGCTAATTTTGGCGAAAGTTTTTTTTCTAAAGTTGCCACCTATTTGAAATGTTTAAAAGTTTTCACACATGCTTCGATTGCATTTATTAATTGTAGCAGAAAATTGTTCAACAACTTCGTGCCACTGTGCTACTAACGCACTCTCATGCGCTCATATAAATTGATTAAATTTTACTTTTAATTTTTATGAGAGCAATTCGTTTAGTGCTGATCGGAAAATGTTCACTGTAGCCGTGCAATCATGCTGAGTGGGCAAGAGTTTCCACTATGCTCCATTTTACGTGCGGCCTTTCAACAGCTCGTTCTTGTTATTGTATTTGTATGACAAAAAGAAAAAACAACAAAAACTTGACTGCTTGGTTTTGTTAGCGTTTCAACAAATTTTCTCATGCAATAAACCAAATGTGCGTGTGTGCGCTTTTTTTTATTTTCCAACGGCTTGAAAGCAAAAAAAAAATTTTAAAATAAAAATAACAAAAGAACAATTTCAAAAACTAAAAATTCAATGCTCACGAACGGCAACAGTTGATATTTTGACTCGGCCAAGTTAAAAACGTTTTTTTGAATAAACTCGAAACACGCTGCGTTTGTGTTGTATGTTGTGGCGGCAGCGGGAGCGGTTGTATAGTATTTACACACGGCACACATTTTGTATTGAAAACGTTGAAAAAACATTGTACTGAAAATTTTGAAATTGAGAAACGGGCCGTTTTTAGTTGAAATCGTGTTGTTGAAGTTTAGTCGGTCAATCGGCGCGCACGGAAATACATTTCGCATATTCGTTATTGGAATAAACCAAAAGCGGTGAAACGGTTTTCAAATACACGTCACACTAATACACTGCCAAAGCATAAATATACACACACACATACACAATATAAGACGACGACAAAAGTAACGGCGCGCAAACGGTTAAATTGTTGGCGTTTGATTTCCAGTTAGAAATAAAAGTTTTTTTTTGTTTTTTGGAAGAACAAAGTGAAGTAGAAACTTTAGCGCAGAAAAGCGAAAAAAATATGGCCGACGTTGATATTATGCAAACCGTTACGGAAACGAAGAAAACAAAGAAAGTTAAGAAAACGACAAAACGACGCGAATCTGAAGTTCAAATAACCGAAGTTGAACATACCGATCAAAATGAGGAGAAGGGGTATGTGTGTCAGCTTGTTTTGTGGCACGATGCATATGCAATTCGAATTCGAAACAAATGTGAAAGGAAATACGTTGGAACATATTTTTTATTGTTTTGTGAAGCTGTTTTTTGTGGGCTTGGGAGTTTGAAGAGTTAGAAAAAAAACCAAACAGAACTTGAGCAAGTGATGAAGATAGTTTCAAATTGAAATTTTTTTTGTTTTTTTTTTTAAGTTGTGATAAGCTTCGAGTGCATTTGATGTTTTAAAAGAAAACTGTAAAATTATACAAAAACCCAAAATCGCAATTTCACGAAGTTTTCGACTTTAAATTTTTTTAACAGTAGACTGCTAAGAGATGATAGTTTATGAGATCAGTATGAATTTAAAAATTATTCGAGCCCCACATTCAAAAGAAATCACAGAATTTCAAAACTGTTCACGTCTCTACAACAAGGGTAGCGATAAGACGGAACTTCAATGCCTACCTAGAACTCAAAAATTATTTTTCGCAAAATAAATTTATGAAAAAAAAAATGATTCCGTGCGTTTCGGGAAATGCAGTCGATGCGACTGTACAAGTTCATATACATTTATTTGGGTCCTAATGGTGATCAAATCCGCTAAGGACTATGTCGGTAATCAAAAAATAAGTACGATTAACTGCTTGCAATGGAGCTCATTCAACAGAAAAATAGATTCGCTTTATCGAAATACCTGTGCCTTACCTAATCAGCCCAAAATAGCACTTTCTAGCAAGCCTTTCACAGTTTGAAATTCGTCAACAGTGACGTAGATTCCAAGGAGCAGTTGGGATGATTTTTAATTTCAAGCCAGCAAGTAACTTGTCTTGTCCTCTCTCACCGTAAAATCGCCTTGTTGTGCCTCTTTATCCAGACCAGATCAACCAGAACTTATTACGCGTTCGTCAAAGACAATGAACTATTTTTTGACCCCGTCAAACTTTCGGGTTGTGGATCTAAGTCGGCTGTTTCGACAGATACAACAACAACAATCATAACTTGCAGAAAATATTTTCAAAGTCCTCTAACCCTCTGGGAATTTTTTAACCAACATATTCACCCTTCAAAATCATGGCTCTTAGTCCTGCATATCAGAAATCTCAACGGAACACATTTTGCATCGCCAGTAATTGGGATATCAAATTCTTCTTCTTCCTCACTAAATAGTTCTGAAAAGGAGTACTATCATGTCGCCATTGTTAGAATGCATCAATTGAAGCATCATCGCGAATAACGTTCTAAGTCACAAAATCAATATTCCTCCGTACTCATTATTTCCCGTGACACTTAGAACGTTTTTCAACTGACTGATTATTTTTAGGTTCAGTTTAAGAGCTAAGGAGGGTATAATTTAGGCAAATTTAGTGCTTGGCCAATGTGAGAGAGCTATTTAAAAGGGAATATGCAAAAAAACCGGTTGTGAAAAAAGTGTTACTTAGAACGTTATTCGCGATGATGCTTCAATTAGCCTCCGAATTCCTTGTAGACTTTTCACGCATTCTTCCTCTCATCTCATGGACATACCGGGCCGAAGCTGTGATAAGTTTTGCCTAGCTAGATTTTCGCTGTTAGAATCTTGGGCCTGCCAAGGAGAGCATACGAAGCTCCAAGCCAATTTGTTAATGCTTTTTAGAACAGGACCTGGGTAGTAATATTCATCAAGGCCTCACCTAGTTTTTTCAACGTAATGGCAAATTAAAAAAAAAAATTATTCCCTCTGAGGGGGCATCGAACCTTGGCAGGCCATAGGCAGAATTGTCTATTGCAGGAAAAATGTTTTAACCAAAACTTTGAATGAAGAAATAAAATAATATTTTTCGCAACCGTCTAATGTACTAAACACGTATATAAAAGTGTTATTTTGTATCAGCTTTCTATGTGTGCAGCAATTTTAAGCCCCAGACGATTGACTAGCAGGGTAGGAACCTCAGGCCCATACAATTTCAAGCTAAAAATAAACACCGCCCAAATCTAAACAAAAATTTTGATTGCAGCCAAAAAAAAAAAAACAAAAAAAAAAGTATTTATTAATTGATTTTCGACGATTACCCACGTAGGTACAAACAAATTTTGAGAAAAATAATTCCACAGCATTAATTCATTTGCCACTTATGCAGCTATACAAGTGCAAACAAAAACAGCAACAACAAAAATGATTACAAAAACTATTTCCATAGATACATACAGACACAAAATTTAATTTCAGTTCGAAAAGACGTCAGAATTGACTTAAGTAAATGATATCAAAAACAAGTAAGGTAGTAGAAAGTTCGAATGAAACTAAACAATTTATACCCAGCTAAAGGCCTTCATCACTAAAACAAATTTGATGACAGTTGATGACAGTTGGTCTGCTTGTTTGTTTGCGCATCACTCGTAACCCGATACTGAGAATTGAATGCAATTTTCACCTACGTAATTTTAGACTTTCAACTTAAAGTTTGAAATCCATTTTATTTTTGCTCTACACAGTGGTGGCAACAAAAGTTGGCACCAAATATCTTTGAACATGAATTAAAATTAACGTAAGAATTCATTTGAGTATTCTCAATTAGAATAATAGCAGTCAAGTGAAGATTTTTTTAAATTTCTGCCGGTCTGCCTGTGCACATGTTCGTACGCGCATCGCTAAATAACTATTACATGGAATTTTATAATTGCTTCATTTATGTATTGTTGAAAGTCTCTTTTGAAATATGGGATACATTTTTAAGTTGCTGGCATGCTTCGAAAATTTTTTTATTTCAAAGTGGGCGTGGCTGAAAAGCAATATTCTTAACACAGGTCGTTACCAACTGTGACTTCATACAAAAACCAAATTGCACAGCTGGGTATAGCAATAACTTAACTTAAAAAAAAAACCAAATTTTTAAAATCAAACAACAAAAAACAAAAACGGTAAACATATTAGTGCATTTCCAAAAATACTCGAGCAATGCATTTTGCACAAACAAAATGACACATTACTCCTTTCCTCCATAATTAATGCAAAAGGTATAGCAAACAATTTTTTTTTAAGTGTATATTACAACAAAAAACACGTTTTACAACAATACAACAATAACACTTAAAACTAAATTTAAAAAAATGGTTACTGACCTCAAAAGTGTTCAACTAAAAATAAATAATAAAAAATGTTACACTGCACAAAATTTGTACAAAAAGACACACACGTTAATGTGTTTACACGACAAAAAAATTAAAAGGTTAACAAAAAGATTGAAAATCAGTCGCACACAAACAAAAGCACATACACCAAGGCATGCCCCACATATTTTGCTAAATTTGTGATTTATTAAAAATTTAATTATAAAAAATGATACACAAAAACATTAAAAGTGCATTTACAAACACATTTTAATACACATTTTACACTAAAATAAAAATTATAAAAAAAAAATTATTAAGAAAAAAATCTCAAGCGCAATTTATTAAAATTTACACAAATTTATTCATTCCCCATTTTCAGTTAATTTTTAGTGGTGAATACACGAAGGCCATGGATAAGGATTGGCATTCCGGCCATTTTTGCTGTTGGCAATGCGATGAAAGTTTAACTGGTCAACGTTATGTCATTCGTGACGATCATCCATATTGCATTAAATGTTATGAGAATGTATTCGCCAATACATGTGAGGAATGTAACAAGATCATCGGAATTGATTCGAAGGTAAGTTTGGGAGAATCAAGTTTGGAAGAATCTTAATAGCTTTGTCTGCAACTCGAGGCAATGAAAAATTAATTGAATCGATTTCTCATCTTCAATATTGCCGCTCTCCATCCCACCCATTAGTGACGATTTGGCTAATTAATTAACTCTATTCTAGATATTTCCATTTTCCTTTATTTACTTTCAGTCATAATCCTATCCCCACTGGCTTGTATTGCGAATAGTCTGAGAACAGATAAAATGTGACAAAGAATTAACAATGTTCCACAATTTAATTTAAAAATTAGTTTGTTTAGAGTTGTCAGCACCTTCTTCATGTGAAAAAACGTAGAATAATCCCTGTGATATGAGCTCAATTTCATTCCTAGTGGATACACGACAACGTCATAAACCTAACGCAATACTACGGAGTTCTTCTTCGTTCTTCAGCATTTTGAAATTGTTGGTGACCCAACCTCTAACTTAAAAGAAAATAAAGCTCCTTATAAATCTTAGAAATAAATTTGCTCATAGTTCCTCTGGCTCAGTACGTCTTCGTCCATTTCCAGTAAATATATTTTGCTGCCCAATTTCGAGAAGCTTGATTAGTTTTAGTAATATTAACAGACCAAAAAGTCCATTTCCTAATATTTTTCTCTCAATTTATTTTGCAGGATCTCTCTTACAAAGACAAGCATTGGCATGAGGCCTGCTTCCTATGTCACAAGTGCCATTTGTCATTGGTTGACAAACAGTTTGGTGCCAAAGCCGATAAAATCTATTGCGGTACTTGTTATGATGCACAATTTGCTTCGCGCTGTGATGGATGTGGTGAAGTGTTCCGAGCTGGTGAGTCAAAAGTTATTACTTTCATAAAAAATGTGTTATACGATTTATATATATACATATATACATACATATGTATCAATTAAAAAACTCTTTAATTACATTCGAAGTTGAAGTAGAATGAAAGTTTAGCGTCGAGGTGTTGCATACTTTTCGTCGTTATAGAAAATATTTAAATTAAATGGTATTAAATTGGTATATATTTGAAAGGCACCGCAATACACCAACTAAAAAACATATGTGTGTGTCAACAAAATAATAACTATTAACATCCCTGCCAACCATGATCGGATAAAAATCTGGATAATCATTGAGTCGCGCTTACCAAAAAAGAGGATAAAAAGTGGGTAATTTTGTTCAGAGAGGTTCACTTTTTACCCATGTTGAAAAGATTTTTGCGTGTAAGTGGGAGAGCATACTTTTAGGCACTTGTCGTTTTCCATACAAATTCTAAAAATAGTTATGCGTTGGTGTTAGTAAAAATTTGTGAATTTTTGGAATCAGAGTTTCACCATGGTTAGCCATGGTTGGTAGGGATATTTTCAAGCTTAGCATCTTAATAAGTTTTCCCACCTGGTCAGAATGGAGTTATACAAACTAGCTACAAACTACCTCAAGACTAGTTTGAATACACTAAACAACTAGTTTGCCAACTAAATTGCTCGTGCGACAATATTTTTAGCAAGAAGATATGTTATAAAATGCCAATGGTCCATTTTTGGCCAGAAATATACCAAACTCAAACTAGTCGAAGAAGTCCTAGTTCAATAGTGGATAAGTACTCTGTTGCCTTAAACATCAAAAATTAAGTAAAATTATCTAGCATATTTCCAATACTTGGCATGCCAAGAATCTGAAATTCTTAAAGTTTTTGCTGTGCCAAGTTGGGCTTCTTCGGACTAGTTTGTTGTCAAAAAATTACAGTCGTAAACTAGTATTTTTTTTATTAGTCAAGTTACTTACATATATACTTCTTAGCCACTTTCGAAGACAAACAAAATTAACTCAATCTGACATTCATTCCATTGACATTTTAAATTCAATTCCTCGTGAAATTAATTATTGCCTTGTTATGAGGCAGCTCAAAAGACACACACCATAAATGCACAGGTTGCACCATTGCATGCCATTGCGCATTCACGGCTCTCCAACAAAGCGAATGCATTCCAGTGTCCAAATTTTGGTCGGCAACCATAAATTGTTTTTCATTCAATTTTTGTAGCCCATCAAGGTCAATTGAGTAACTGGTCCACCAACACCCAATTGGTAGATCTGAGTGATTGCAGAAATCCATTCATGAGTATTAGGACAGATCGAAATAAATTAGATTTTTAACCTGAGTAGTAAATAATAATTAAATAAAAAAGACAAACCAGAATACTTAAAAAAGACAAATTTGAGTAAAACTCGACTATAATTTTTTGGGAGGTATGTATGTATGTATGTTTTGCCATTTATCTTTACATTTAATAGAATTTGTACCATGCCGTTATCTGTACATTACAGACATTCAAACAAATTATATCTAGAGCCTTTGATAGAGTAACAGAAGCCGAAACAAGAATTTTAAAAATTTGTAGGTTATCTTTCGCTCCGTTTGTTAGCGCATCACGCCAAAACCATTACACAGAACTCAATCCAATATTCACTGATATATTGCACGATAACCAACTTATCGTTTAGTAGCCAAATAAAAGTATTTTATTCCGTTGCTACACAGTGATGGCAATAAAAGTTGACATAAAAGATTTTTGTAAATAGAGTGAAATTTTTAGATATACATAGTAACGTAAATTAACATGTGTCTCTAGTGTGTGTAAAATTATGGGATACCTGTTTGACAATTAATCTAAAGAACGATTGCGCATGCGTAGCCAAACATTTTGCTTAAACAATTTTTTCTTTTTGTCTAACGTGTCATACATACATGGGAGTATATAGTATGCACTTTTATCCAAATGAGGTTTAAAATGATGATTTTTTATCTATTGCCCGATTCATATATGTATGTACCTTCTTCAGCCGCCACACCTCGGGCGCCAATGGTTCTTAACTTTCTTTAATTCTTGTTTGAAAACCGCTATTCGTCTTACGAGTCTTACAGCTTTACATTCCTTGTTTGTACATATTGCAATACAAACATATTTGATCAGATCGATATGTGTGCTAATCCGCCTTGGGTGTTGCGCTCCAAATCGAGCTTATAAGCAAAAGAACATAACCAAAGTAATCTTATTTGAATATGGAAGCGCCAGAGGTTGTTGTTGCATGCTATTACATATGGATAAATCAACAGGCACATACATACATACATACATACATACCTATGTACATACTTGGTATGCCATTTAAGCCATTTATTGTGGTGTATTGAAGAGCCATTAGGATGCGGTTTAGCGATAGATATGGCTGGATTCGGTTGCAGTTTTAGGAAGACTTACAAGCGAAATTATAACGGTTTGCATACACTTTCTCCGGAGTTTATTGAAGTATTGCGTAAATAGTAAATCCGTATTGGTATGTCAGGCAGCAATGTCGCAAGCGAAGTAATTAAATATAATTTAAATTAAAACTACTCTTCACTTTATTTGAAATGATTTTTCTCACTATGGGTCAACTGGGTCAATTTAACTAGACCTGTTCCAATTTAACTAAATGTATAAAAAAATGTTGACCCAACTTCTATTGCCACCACTGTGAAACCGGGAATGAAATATTTCTTTGCGATAAATGGATTTTATATATTAAGTGGAACATTCAGCAATGCATCTGCGAAAATTTCGCCTAATTTTATGAAGCGGTTTTCGATTGATGCGCGAACAAACATGCAGACAAAAATTCTAAAAAGTGTTTCATTTGACTTTTAGTGGTCTAAACCAATCCGTGCCAATTTAACTAAATGTATACAAATGTTGTGTTCCAACTTATATTGCCACCACTGTATAAAAAAGGAATTAAATATTTTCTTGCAATGGAAGTGTTTTAAACTTTAAGTTGGATATTTAGCAATTCATCTGTGAAAATTTCGTCTAATTTTATAAAGCGGTTTTTGATTAATGCGCGAACAAACATGCGGAGAAACTTTTTAAAAACTGTTTGATTTAACTTTTATTTGTCTAACAAGACCCCGTTTCAATTTAACTAAATGTATACAAATGTTTTTTTTTTTTTTTTTTTTTTTTTTGAACCAACATCTATTGCCACCACTGTATACAAAAGAATTTAAATATGTCCTTACCTTTTGTGGTTTTATTTATGCAATGCACTGTTCTTTTTTTTATTCATTCACAACTTTCACTTTTAAGCATACATATATGATATTTGAAATTTCCTCATACCCACATGATTTATAGAAAAAGTCACAGTAGGAGAAGAAAAGCTTCCGTTTATGAGAACACAAAAAAAAAAAAAAACAAAAAAAGCTCCAAACCGACTGGGCCGTGCTTAGTGGATATTGTGTTGAGTTCCATAGCGAAATTCCTACGTTCCAGTACAGGAACTGATAACATCAAAACATAGGTATACTAAAGAAGTTGAAGTGAAACTTCTTAGATTCCAAAGTCAGATTTAGAGTGCAGAACTCAACGTATACCTCTCTAGTTAGCGATGCGGTACTTCTGTTATCATCATTATTCATTATTACTCCTCATATGAAATGTAAAGAAATACAACTAGGTACTGATCTGTTCTCCAGCATGCGTGTGCTTTTCTTCTTTCTCAATCCATATTCAATTAAATTTTATTTTTTGATGATTCAAAATTTTATTTCTAAACTTAATCGTTTGCTCCCACGCAATACTTTGAACTCGCTTGAAACTGTGGTTGCTGGGGGCATTTCGCAAATTGTGATTCATAAGCAAATATAAAATCAAAACACTAATTTATATTGGAGAAATACTCGTATGTATGTCTTTTGTTTGTTCAAGTGGGATATTTATTATTTTAATGAAAAAAAAAAAATATATGGCGCGCAGGTCATTAAAATCTAATAAATCTTAAATTGAAATTGAAATTTAAAACGCGCGTACAATAACTCGTATGGACCTCAATTGCATGCTTTTAGTAAACATTTAAGAAAAATCATTAATTATACAATTATTTTTGGTTATTGTTTAATTTTTGTGAATGCTGACACGTGGCAAAAAATTTCAAATTTGTTGACTGCCGTCATGCTACAATATTTATTTTGTTGTTCTTGATCCGCATTGAGCGCCTTAAGTGTAAATATCGAGTCGAAGCGCTAATTGCCAAATTTGTCTGAGTCAATTAAATTTAAATCAAGTGACGTTAAAATAAATTTTATAAATCATTTTCGTAACAAGTTTTAAATTTTATAATCAAAACCTTTAAATTTGATACAAACAAAAACGACAACAACTGATTACCTATTTTGTCAACCGACAATCCACAGTTGCTTGTTGCTGTCATGCATAATGACGACGTCCCACCCAAGTATTTGTTGCTTGCCATGTAGTTGCTCAACATGGCCACTTAACAAATATTTAATAGAAAATTTAGTGTAGGTTTATTTGTAGGTACTAAATAAATATCATTTGACAAGGAAATATTCTAATAAGAGCAATTGTTTCAAATTTGCAATTAAAATTGTCAACTGTCAAGTGTTTGTCAAGAAATGCAAATTACACATTTTTACCACCTTTATTTAAGTTGCTTTGTTTTTTTTAAATTATTTATTAACTAGATGCTTCAAGATTGTCCGTCGGGAAAACTTTAATTCAGTGCTTACAAACTAATTACCGTAAACTAACAAAAGTTCTACGATTTGTTTAATTTATTGCATATAGAGAGGCAACCTAAACTTTGAGTTAGACATCTAGCAAATATATTAGTGAAAATTTCCTTCAATTATTTGCAGCAGATTTCGCGTGATGCGCGTACAAACATGCAGAGAGACAGACACAAATTCTGAAAACGTGTTTTTTCTGCTACTCGAATAATGCATTTTTCTACAATGTTTAGTACGAAGCTTTTTTAACTAAGCAAGTGCCTAACACATTTTTTCTTAAATTTGTAACTCTACCATGCATGGGAAAATTCACCTCACTTTTTTAGACAACTTTGCTAGAAACCTAAGGTATTCCCAAATATTTTAGAATTAACAGTTTTCTAATAACGTTTTTTGTAAAGCTTAGAATTTTCTTGTGAAAGTTCAAACCGAAGCGCTGGTCACCATCCCAGATCTATTTCTGTTTTGGGCTTGCAGATCGAAACGTCATATCTGTTGAATATGACAGGCAGGAAATGTCTTTAAGATTTTGTTTATAGACAAGCCAGTGAAGGATGGAACTCAAAGCCAGGTTATAGAAAAACCATGTGCGAAGTTTTATCAGAAATGCTCTCTATTAAACCTAGCAAAGGAAGTGCTAGATTACAAATATTTAAGTTACAACCGAAATTTACCAAATTTTCTCAAATCTACCATTACTCAACTGGAATCCCACCACACATTAAAATCATTGCTATTTACATATCTTCAGATAAGCCTTCCTTTCTTTATTTACCCAAAGAAGAATTTCCATAAAACTTCGCATGTATGTAGTATACTATCTACATATATTTTTGGACGGTCCACTTGGGAACATGTTATTTTCGTTATTTTATAGCAATCTATGACCTAGTCAGAGAACTTGTGGTACTTTAAATCACTTAACTGTGCTATATTGTTGGCTGCTATAAGCTTTTGAGTCCAATTCAGCTTTCTTGGTATTCACATCTCTTGCATGCAAATGTAAAGTGGTTTAAGAAACAAATAAAATAGTCAATGAAAATGTAAGCAAAATATTATAAAGTGATTACAAATCAATTTCCATTTTTATTACACATTTCAATATCATTTAGTATAATATAAGCTATAAATATATCCCCATATGTGACACACGATCGTACTTAGGTACACAACTGTACCTACACCCATATTTGCATAAGCCCACATTTAGTAGTGTTTTTGTATATATTAAGAATGAAAAAAAAACATACATACACAGTTATAAATATTTATTTAGTTAGTATCTACAAAGTTGGCAAAATGGCAATATTTGTGTTGGCAATGCGTTTATTTTTCATCGTCCTTCTAAATAAATATGCCCACACCTCATCTCGCACATTGCCTGTACTCGTATTTAAATAACAAATGTACAACAACAATTGCATATCAGCTATGCGGAATTGGTAAATAAGGTACAAATAAAATACAAAACATTTCATGAATTTTATTTCACCTGCAGCAAAGTTAACCTTAGCCATTGCAATGAAGAACGCCAACGGTCGATTTCAGCTTGCCCATAATGATTTGAGTTAACCCATTTGTAGCCATTTTACTGCCAGCGGCATATTGTAAAGATTTGATTAGAAATTTCCTCAAAATTCTTTAACATGTTCAAAACTAATTTGCTTTGGTCTGCCTTGCCATATCACTTCTTGTTTGGTCTTCATCAATTGTCAATATTGATAAATAGTCAAGAAAAAAATTTAAGTAGTATGCAAAATTAAAATTAAATAACTCCCATCTTCGTCATTATTTTGATACTGATCGCTTACCGTCCACCATGTTTTGTTATTCCAATAAAAAATCTTCCACCACCAAGCTTTGATATTCTACTACAAATACCTTTAGAAACGTGCAGAGAGAATAGTTCAGATTGTAAAGGGAATGCCACGCCCCTTTTTCGATAACACCCACTTTTTTCTGAGAGTAGGATATTGATATCGAATATCTCTATATTAATTTTCAGAACTCCACCAAGATAACCTTTTTTAGACAAAACGCCTGTAAAATCAAGTATGTATGGAAAGTGCCACGCCCATTAATATTTACGCCTTCCTTACTCAAGTTTAACGTTTTATTTAGTAAAAACCCCCCAAAAGGAAGTATTAAATTTTGTTCAGTAGTTTTCAAATTTAAGAGTGACCAGCAAAGCATGTTTCAGAATTTTTGTCTGTCTGTCTGTCTGTCTGTATCTTTGTTCGCACATCAATCACAAACCGCTGCATAGAATTGAATGAAATTTACACCGAATTGCTGCTAGGTATGCAACTTAAATTCAGATCTATTTGATAGCAAGGAAATTATTGGCTCCCACTGTAAATCGCAAATTTTTGTATCTAAGCCGGTGAGTTAAATAAAACGTATCATTGTAACTGTGAACGACTGTATATGAGGAAAAAACTCCAATTCGGTTATAGTCTGAATATTAAATCGTATAAGATAGCTTTTGTGCCTTTTGTGGCTTTTATTGGAATCAATATGGTTTAACCTCAATAAAAAAGTTGTAAATAGTTTAATGAAATAATAACATAAATAATAAGAGAAAATATAGTAATTTGCATAAATACAATAAATAATATCACTATACGGTAATGAAGAGAACTTTGAATAAAAGAAAAATTAAAAAATGTTAAAATACAATATAAAAGAAATTTAAATTTACAAATACAATATGGAATTTTTTATCGATCAAAAAGCTGATCTGCGCTTCCAAAAATGTCAGCACTGAACTAATTTTTTTTTATTGAATTATGCACAAAAACCATTTATAATTCTTACAAGCAGAATAAATGTAATCCCACACTTATAAATAAACAAAAAAAAAGCTGTCATTCTGTAATTTGTTTGTATTTGTCAGTAACTGTCCTCATAAATCATGCTAAATGATGTTACAAATATTAGTACATACATACAACAATAGTAAATTGGTTATCTCCAAAATGTACACACACACACACACACATTTTGACATAACTGCAAAAACGTCAAACTGGTCAAAAACGCCAACGCAACGACAACGAACGTCAAAGAACATACGAGTATAACCTTTATTTGCATACATACATACACACATCATTGCACTACCATGCTAGTCCTCCTTAACCTCCCTTTGCACTAGTCACTGGGTTGTAAATATTTGGTGTTGGGGCGTTCACAAAAATTTGTTCATTGTTGATAGCTCTTAACCGCTTGGAAGGTTAATATTTGTATTGTTGTATTTTTTTGGTTGTTATTGACTCACAATAATCGCAATACAATAGTAGTAGCACTGAAAATATCAAGTTCATTTCAAACGGCCCACATGAAACAAGTGAGCCGGTTTACCCTGTAGGAAAATAGTTGTTCACAATTAGTTGGCCAAACCTATCAGTGCAGTTTTGCTATGAAAAGTTTTATTTTATTTTATTTTATATTATTTTATTTTATTTTATTTTATTTTATTTTATTTTATTTTATTCTATTTTATTTTACTTCATTTTATTTTATTTTGTTTTATTTCATTTCATTTTATTTTATTTTATTTTATTTTATTTTATTTTATTTTATTCTATTTTATTTTACTTCATTTTATTTTATTTTATTTTATTTTATTTTATTTTATTTTATTTTATTTTATTTTATTTTATTTTATTTTATTCTATTTTATTTTACTTTATTTTATTTTATTTTGTTTTATTTTATTTTATTTTATTTTATTTTATTTTATTTTATTTTATTTTATTTTATTTTATTTTATTTTATTTTATTTTATTTTATTTTATTTTATTTTATTTTATTTTATTTTATATTATTTTATTTTATTTTATTTTATTTTATTTTATTTTATTTTATTTTATTTTATTTTATTTTATTTTATTTTATTTCATTTTATTTTATTTTATTTTATTTTATTTTGTTTTATTTTATTTTATTTTATTTTATTTTATTTTATTTTATTTTATTTTATATTATTTTATTTTATTTTATTTTATTTTATTATTTATTATTATTTATTTTAATTTATTTTATTATTAATTATTAATTATTATTTATTTTATTTTATTTTCAGTTGTATGACTAGTTGGGTTTAGACTTCTGCCTATTTCCCAGCTAGTTTACAACTAATTAGCTGACTTGACTGCTGGGTATGTATGTATCTACTCGTTAGCTCTTTGCATATAAATATGTATAAGCAAATTGACACTCATTCGTTTCAGTGACAGCAAACACTGTCATCACCTGTGAAAAAGCAGTAAAAAAGACAACAGTAACCAACAAGTGACTGTTGTAGACCAATCTACGTTGTTGTAGTAGCGGTGCCCGTACCCATCACTCTCTGGACTTCCAATCGTTAACAGAGCAACGTGTAGCATTCTTCATTAACCCACAGATTTAAATATGATTAAATATTCATAAATAAATAGACCGCCAGCAGCAACAATTTTCTTCAAACCAGTTACCTTTAACAGCATAGATCATAATTGTATGTACAAACATTTACATGTAGCCATCTAAATAATCTCTTGTACCCAATTTTTCGGCCAGAATTTATTGTCAGTAGAAGCAGAAACCCTGTTGGCTCTGAACTTGGACGCACGATGTTACTCATGCGCAGTAGCAGCTTGTAGGTGATAACAATAGTAGCAATTAGCTTAACAGCAATTTTTTTTGGAGCCGTATGTATGTACCTATGTACTATTACTGTAGGGAGTATCTACATATTTTCAAGTATTTCAGAGTACTAGACTGGCCCAAAAGAAATACTGTAAAGGTCAGACCAAAATTCCCTGCAAAAAACCTATAAGCTTAATATTTCGTCAAGTGGGTTGTTCCAGAGTAATCAAGCCCTAGGCAATTTGCTTCGAAAATTTAGTAAAACCGTTAAAAGACGTATTTAAAAACGTTATAAATGGACTATTAAAGGATTTTTTTTCTAAACCAGTTGACAAAGTTTTTTTTTCTTTTAACTAACTTATAACTTTTAAAAAGACTGTTTATAGATTAAAAAAAAAATTTTCTTGTACTTGACCCAATTTATATAGAAAGTATGAATATTTTAGTTATAGTGTGGCTCACATTAATTTGTATGCAATTTAAATTTTATCTTATTTTATTTTATTTTTATTTTTTTATTTTATTTTATATTATTTGTTTTTATACGTTTTTATTGGATTTTATTTTATTTTATTTTTTAATTTTTTTTATTTTTTTTTCATTTATTTTTTTATTATTATTTTTTATTTTTTTAACTTGTCATCAAAAGTTATGCTTACCATTGACAACTATTTAAATCTTCTCACAAACATGTTCAGCACTGAGCACGGAGCGCTTAATAAAAGTGAGAGTAAAGCTCATTGAGCAGCTTTAATTACAGCTTCTGTCTGAGCTGATGTAAACTTGAAAATAAAAACCAAATGCCTTAGTAAGCAAAAATTGCTATCAAAACAAAAATTAAATATAATTTGGAGGCGCAGAGTGTTTTTTGACGCTTTGAGAAGCTCTAGCGTTTAACTACGATAGCTACTGGTTGCTATAAACAGCAAGGTAAACAGAGCTCTAGCGCTGCAGAGCCAAAAACACCAACACTAAAATGGTGAGAGAGTCCACGTTGAGTAGTGGAAATGTTGCTAACAGGGACCGACTTTATTGACTTTGTTTTTTTTTTTGTTTTTGAAAATTTCAATTCAAAAAGTCATATAAAAAGATTTAGTAAAACCCAAAAATAACGGCTAAATTTGAAGTTTGACTTTTGTCATAAAAGTTAAAATTTGACTTTTTACCAAAATAGAAAATCTAAAATTTGAAATTATCTATATTTAAAAAAAAAAAAAAAAATCAAAATAAATGTCATAATTGTGACGGTCCCTGGTTGCTATGTGTTACTCGCGCATGGAATTTCAATATTTGTTTACTTTGCTGCCATGTGCTCGCTGTTGTTCCTAGCGCTTGGTAATCGAATCGATTGGCAATTCCATGTCAGCACAATTTAAGCGTTTAATTCAGTAACAAAACAACGTTCGACGTGTTTGGAATGTTACGGCAATAATAACGGTTCTTGAACTACAGTAATATTGTGTTTATTTTTTTTTTTTAATTTTTACGTGCAAAAACGTCTAGATGGCGCGTTATAGATTTTGAACATAAACTAATTGAAAAAAAAAAAATTATTAAAAAAAAATTAAATTTTGAAAATTTGTTATTTTTCTTTTCTACGTTGATTATTTTTCTAAAACATTGTTTAGTAAAAAAATTGTGTGAATTCCGTTATAAACTTAATTTCTTGTGTTAATGAAAAATGTTTATAGCTTATGCTAACGAATGTTTTCTTAAAAATAGCTAATCACAAAAACAAAACTCAAACATACATAGTATTGACTATAAAATGTTTTGCCGATATTCGTTAAAAAAAAGAAACAAAAAAAGCAGTGCAAATATTTAAAAAAAAAAGCTTCGATTCTCGAGTATTTTTTTTTTTTTTTTTTTGTTTAGTCCGTTTTTCTTGTAATTTTTAGTGCAGAAATGTGAAAACAGCGGCGGAAATTGTAATATAAAAAGGATCAATAAATTTGGTTTTACGTTTTGGATATTTTTGGAATTGTTCATTTTTATATCTATATACATAGTTTGTGTATGTTAGACGCAATCTTTAATCAGCGAGTTGTAAAAAGAAAACATTTGCGTAAATAAAGTATTGCTAACCATTTTGCTCATGGAGCCCTTTTTTGTAAACATATTTTTTCAACTTAATTTTGCAATTCGATTGTCGCAGAAAACAATTTTTGTCTTTACACTTAATTCCACTCCATCGTTGTCCAGTCCTTGACTTTTGTCTTATTTCATATTCTTTATATTGTCATTAAAATTTTGCTGAACTGCACAGTCTTATGTATACACCACCAGTGTATAAAAAATGTATTACAAACAGCCACACAAACATACTCAAGTACTTGCTACTTTCCAATCTATAAATACTAAATCTTATCAGCGTACAGCTGGTCTCTTATGATTACCCAATTCACTTGTCAATTGTTCGATTCTCATATTTGTTTACATTTGCTGCAATCCAAATGATTTTCATTTATGATTATCATCTTTTATCGTTATCGTTATCGAAGCGTTAAGCCGGCTGCTGATAGCCGAATGTTTGTGAACCCAAACAAACTTCTGTGTCTTTGTATTGTCTTGGCACTCTTATCTAGAACATATTGATTTTAAATCTGTTCCTTTAGCACTGAGAAGCCGATTATGTTTTCTGTTTAATGCGGTACTCAAAGACAATAGCAAACCTAATCAAATCATATCCATCTAAGTGATGTCACATCAGATCAGTTGTCGCATCGTACAATATTTTATAAATAGCGTATATCCGAAGCAAAACATATTATGTATATTTCGTTTGATGCTGTACTTTAAGAAAATATCAAGCAAAATGACATCATATCATTATACGTGATATCACATCAGATCAGTTTCATCATGAAATCACACCATAAATTTGTAGTGATGGCTACCTAATAATTTTTGTTGCTAGTTTTATTGTACAAGTCGTGCAATCTGATTTGACTACATACATGCTTGCTAAAGTGACATCAACAACAGATCATGTCATTGGGTGATATCACATCACATGATGCAAAATTGCATTGAGCATATTTCATAACAGCACATCGATTCATTCAAATACATATTAGCATAGTATTAGTGCAGTCCTATTGCACCTGGTATATAGAACTATTTTGCCATATCATATATTATTAGATCAAGCAAGGTCATAGTTCAAATGTTCATATCCAGCTTGATTTTGAATTATTAATTGGCTTTAAATTTGTTTTCCATTTCATATCATCACAGTATACCAAGCTTTTTAAAACCAAAAATTGCGTGTCTACGAATAACGAATTAGCCATATTGAGCTTGGGAAATAACAAATGTTTTGTTGGATAGTTTTTTTTTTTTTTTTCATTTCTTTCATGTTCTCCAATTGGCTGACGTTACAGCAATCAATAAATGTAATTTCCTCCTCTATTGTATAGTAGTTCAATGACTGCTTGCGACATGATGCAAATAAAAAAAAAAAAAAACAAAATCATCAACTAAACATTGAGTCGTGAAGTTCAAACACTGACATCGAAACCATCAATTTAATAAATAACAGATCAATAGCGAAAGGCTGAACCCCAACGCACATGAGTCCTAAAGAATTTGACCGCCATGCGTAATCAATTTGAACAAAAGTAGATAGTTCGATCAGCAGAGCTTTACAGAGACAGACAATAGAGTCTGATCTTTGTTAAAATTTAACTTTTGAAATTTTCAAATGTGATCCATGCACTGAATTTGCAATATTCTCGATCTGATGTGGTCGGTCAGCAAGCAGGCAAGATTCATTGTACTCCAACAGGTCAATGGTTTGAGAGACAATACAATTTTGCCTAAAAGCTTTTTTCTTGCCCTAAACCTTCGGGGAGTAATTAACGGTTAGAAACACAACAACACCTGAATTAAGAGGCGGTTTTGTACTAGAAATGCTGAAGAAAAAGAGGGCACACCTTAGTGTCCAGATATCCATATCACAATACGTGGATAGACACGCCCACCTGCTTGTACACATCATTTTTTCATACATACACATTCATTTAATTGACATTTTATATATTTAGGTACACATTTACTTCACATTCCAAAATCAGTGGTGCCCAGGTGGGAGAGGGAGAGAGTGGTGCACATTTAAATGCATTTCCGGTTTACAATTAACAATCACCGGTCTCTTGACACACTTGTTTTTTGTATATATGTATGTACATACATACGTACAAGCTAGTACATATATCTATATATATTTATATATCTACTTTAGTAGTTTGTCACATGCATTTTGGGTTAGTTGCGCAGACAAACTCGGCTATGTAAATATGTATTCATTACGAAAGTTGATGGCTTTTCAATTAAACAAATTTGTATTTCTTTTTTTGTATTTTCGTTAACTTCGTTTCGGTATATTTGTCTAGCCAGTTAAGGTTGATTGGCAGTAGCTGGGCGCCAAATGTGCAGAGGCGTTTAAATGGAATGCCTGTGAGTTGTTTAAGCCTTCATATGCATATGGAAACACCCGGTAGGAAAAGTTTAAAACCAAGCAATGAAAGTTAATAAAGTTAGGTAGATAGAACCATGGGTCTACAAGACTAAAAAATATTATTGTTGTTGTTGCAGTTCTAACTCTTCACAGAGATTGATCGTAGTAATATTGTTTTTAGCAGAGTTTGTTCCATTGAATCGACGGCTGATTCGTAAGAGTACCTCGTATCCGACATAAGGTCGCATTCTTCATCGCTTATTGCAACATTTGTCCCTACAAGAAGTTGTAAGTGGAATTTTCAAACGAAGCTCTGTCTTGTTTTTCCTACAGGGCATTTAAACAGGTACACACAAGTAATTGCTTAAGAAAGTTTGGTGCAGCACACAAGCTCGAACTATGTTTTCACATGTCCACTTGTCCCACAAGAATTCATAAAAATTATAAAACAAATCGTTTGAGCATAAAAATTAATTTAATGCATTCATAATGAAAGCGTAAAAGTGCCCACAATGGCAAGTAACATGATATGGAAACAAACAAATAAATATAAAAATAAATTGAAATGGTAATATATAGTTAACCATGGGCTTTATATTGCACCGCG
The DNA here is from genome assembly GCA_951509765.1 of Sphenella marginata. NCBI lineage: Eukaryota > Metazoa > Arthropoda > Insecta > Diptera > Tephritidae > Sphenella > Sphenella marginata. The sequence continues at coordinate 21,584,057 of OX608082.1, forward strand.
CTGCCAAACTGTTTTTGGGTTTAAAGAAATTCAATTTTGCTTGCAGTCGTCAAAACTTGAGTCCCCTTTGAGAAAAAAAATTTTTTTTTTCCATCCCGGATTTCAAAAGACATTCTTACCCACATTTAGCTGTTCATATGTACATATGTAAATAGAAATCGTGAAACCCGCTTAACAACCTGAATATCCGTTAATTCTGATCGAATGGCTAACACACTCATTTGAAGATTTGAGCACAGAAGCAAGGCAAATAGGCGTGCCAGCCATTGATGGGCTTCCACGGCAACAAACACACTACAATATTCAATTACAGCCAAACCGGCATAACCTAATTAATGTCTTTGTACTTCCTGTTGGGTAGTCTAGTGAAAAGTGAAATTATGTAAATGGCTTTTACTACCTTTATGGGCCGATTTATTGCATATTCGCAACAAGCGATTGGTGTAGGATGAGTCCGTCATTACTTGATATGAAAGTTACTTAACTTTTTGGAATCTTTTATTAAAGCTTTGCCGGAACCTTTTACTAAAGCTTTGCCGGAGCTTTTTTTCCCCTATAGGTTTTTGGATCCATTTTGAGCTCTTTTCCTCTGATGGGTTGCGGATCCTTTTTAAACTCTTTTTGGAGCCTTTTACTGGTGCTTCTCTGAAGCTTTTTTGTAGTTTTTTTTTTACTCTTCTTAGCCAAATTTTTTCCTCTGATTGTTATTTACTGATGCTTTTCTGGAGGTTCTTTGACTCTTTTAAGCCAAAATTTTTTTCGGAGTATTTTTGGACTCTTTTTAGACCTTTTTATTGATGCTTTTCTGAAGCTTTTTTGCAGTCTTTTTTTAATACATTTTAGGTAAATATTTTCCTCAATTTTTATGATTTTCAGGTCCTTTTTGGAGTCATATTAAAGGCTTTTATTAAGATTCGTGTTAGTTTTTTAGATTCATATTTGTGTCTTAGTTATCAAAAGAAAGATAGAATAAAAAAAGCTCGGAAATTTATGATTTTTACCAATATTCGGAGATACGCGCTTTTGTACGTTTGGGCAAATTTTAATGTAATTTACATTTAATTATTATTTTTTATTTACAATGTCATTTCCCATATAAAAGTGTTAAATACATACGTTGTTATATTATCTAAGATTAATCTTGCATAGCTCCATTCAAACGCGCCTACATGCCAATTATGTATGTATGTACATGTTTGTATGGAAGTAGGAAACAAGCTGCTGTGATTATTTGTAGGCGTGTCGTGCAACCACAATGTTAACAATATTCAGTGGTATATTTATGTCTTTCGATACCTACCAATAACTATGAATCGGCATTAAAATGCAACTCTCACGCGCTCAAAAGTGTTCTTATTGCAAAGTTGCTTTGTGTTTTATGAATGAATATGAAATTGATTTTTGTTATTGTAATTGCATGTAAATGCCTACACAACAATAACTAATTAATCGTTTTCAACAAGATTGCTGATATTTAAATTTTTCACCTATGAAGGTGTTTAAGTGGTCATTCAATAAGCTTTTGAGTTTTATGAAGCCATTAAATAAATTGAAAAATTACAATAATTTTTAAAATAGCAAAAACACCTGTTTAAAATATTCGACCGCGTTATTCTTAGAATAATTAAATACTTTGAATGAGGGCCTCAATTTAAAAAAAAAAATTCTTAATTAAATAAAAACTTTCTAATTTTGTTGTCAAAAAAGAGCTTTAATTTGAATTAAGAATAATTTAAGGCGAATAAGTCAAGAGAATACTAAGGGCCGCTTGCTTAAAGGTCGGTTAACGCTAGTCGGCGACTAGTTTGACAGCTAACCGTAAGAACATCAAATAAATGCATGGCATGGTGAATTTCTTGGCGCGGTCCAATAAAGCCATGGCAATAATGGATAATATGTGTATCTAAAAACTAAAGTGGCGTAAAAGTGCTTATTGTCAAAAACAGCTGACTTCGAAAATTCGAAATTTACAATTTTTTCTTTGGCGCTCTTTTATTGATTTACAACTGGAGAAGGTGTTGAGTAAATTACGCTCATCTGCTTTTTTTTTTTGATAGTTTTTCCATTTCTACTTTCCTTGAAGTGAACTTGAGCAATATAACGTGCTTATTTTCAAATAGTGACTTAACATGCCCAAATCAACACTTGTACTCATTTTGTATTCAAGTGCTGAAATCACTTTCTGTCAGTTTGTGGTCACGTCAACACTGCACTTGCACTTTCATTTAACAGGCGCCAAACGACCACACGATTTACACGTGAGCAATATGTCTAAAAGCAGAAACAGCATAAAGGGGATATCTAGCAAGCCTCTTAGACTGCAAAAACAATGCACGATTACGAGCATATCATTTCAATTACGATTGAGACGCTTTTGTATCTATGTATATACATATGTAGGTATTTCGTTTACATTTTATTCTTTTTGATTCAAATTTTTTCACTTTTATCCTATTCATCTATTTTTGCAATTTGTTAATCAATTTTATTTACCAATTAATTGGCAATCAATTGATGAGTCAATCAATATTTACAACGAGGCTCAATCGTTTACTCATAGCTAATTGGCAGAAATCATCATAGAGCCATTACAAAGCACACATAAACAAATAAATAAAAATCTAGCAAGCTTGCAAAAAACAAAAAAAAAATTATATAAAAAGCATCGTTGTGTGAAAATATAATTTCATTTATGCATCTATTTTTGACCTTAAATTTTGCGTTGGTTGTGTAATGAAAATATTCAATAAAAGACACTCGTGAGTATAATTTGAGCCGATAGCCGCCCACTTCGATTATGGCTAATTTTGGAAGAAATAGATATAAATTTAGCACTAACAATTATTCTTAAAAAAAAAGGTTTGTGTTATTGTTTTGATGCTATTATTTTTTATTTATATGTGAGTATTTCGAGTATTGCAAACGTTATGATACTTGTTTAGGGTTCAGCTAAGTTACTAAGTGATCATGAAAATTCATTCAAGGTCAAATAAATAATTAAATGAATAAAAATCTTGTAATTTTATATGTGTAAACGAGCTTTAAAAGTTTAAAAACAAAATACATATGTTAGCCTGTGGCAAAAAAAAATAACAGCCTAAGTTGAGTTTGAAAATTTTTCAAAAGAGCATATTTTAAGTCATAGACTGCAGTCAGGGATTTGACATTTCCATACTCAATGTAATCCGTATATTAGTTTATTTGTTGATTTTCGAAGTAGAAATTATACTTTTGGGAAATGTGCAAAATTTAATTTGAGCTTTTTAAATTTTTTTGGCCATAACTGAGTTCAAGGCCATTTTTATGAAAGTTGTTGTTTTATTTTTTTAATAATTTTTGTTTTTAAATACATAAATATTAATCATTTTTTTTTTAGTTAAAATTCAGGGGCAACTTTAATGGCCGTTCTCATAAATTAATTTCGAAAGCTTCTAGACTTCTTCATTGGTGAAAGTTTGGCACACTCTATTAACCATTACGCCATCAGAACGATGGTTTTTCCTACAGTTGAACATTTCCCAAGCATCGACATCTGTTGGTATTATCACTATCAGGGATAGTTTTTTCTTTTTATGTGTACATTTTGGGCACTTCAACTGTGCTTTTCGGTTTTGTTTATTCTGAATAGGAATAAGCTCAAGAGAAAAAAAAGTTTTATAAAAATTATTGTTTTTGTTATTTTTTATTAATTTTTTATTATTTATAAAAATTTTCTTGTTGGATTTTTGCGGTCTATTTTGTTTACATATTTGTAAGTTTTTGCAAGCTCGAGACCAAATAAACAATAATTCGTAATGAATTTAATTGTCAGTTTTTTGGGAAAAATTGATAATTGGAGAAAAATTACAAAGGAAAAATCAACAGCGATTTCTTCTAAATAATAGCACAACTTTAGTTAAATTTTTCTGTTAATGTATGTATATTTAATATTTAATAATATATCAATCTTCAGAAAAAAAAATTATTCTATCGTTATGAAACACATATCGAACTCCATAAACCATTAAAATAAAAACCTACCAGTCGTCTCTCAAAAACCTTACCATTACAGACATAAATCGGGTGCTACTAAGGGTTATAGATCACATCCACAAACATACAAATTAATTGAAGTTTATTTCAAAAATGATCATCAAAAAAAATTTAACTAAATTACACGCCCAACAATTATAATAATTATTCATAAAAATCTGTTTATTAAATTAAACAAAAAAAAAAACAAAATGCGATGAAATCATTTCGATAATCAGAACATTTCTAGCGTTCTTCTTGTTGCCATTTCTTTGGTTGAAACCACTCGCTCAGACTTTAGCTAAGCTACACACTTTTTGATCTATCTTACGTCAGCGCTACACACTTCACATTATTTATTAAGTTTTATTCATTTAATTAAAGTCAAGTCAAAATCAAGTTTGAATGCGATACCCACAACAACGCAGCAAATTAGTCATTTTGATTATTTCGTTTTCCTGTCTCGTAACTAACGATTTTAATACAACAAAAACAAAAAATCATGACAAATTATCCAGTTCTTTAATGGGAAAAAGAAAAGAATTTATTTGCAAAAAAAGTATTAAAAAAGTATAAATAATTACAAGCCGGCTCTTTCAAGTCAAGTTTTTAGGCGAAAAAATAAGAACCAAAAAAGAAATTTCAAATTTGTAAATTAGTTACAGCGCAAAAAACCAAAGATGATTAAATACATGCAAACAGTTTTTTGAAGTAATTTACTAAGCCATGCAAATAACAGTCATTAAATCTTCATAACAAATTATTTCAGAGGCGTATACTGATGGGATTATTTAATTAAAAAGACTGAAGCGTAAAATTTGAAAGATAAAAAAAAAAACGTTTTTTAAAAACTTCGTTCAGCCATTTCCCCCATTATTTTCATTTTAAAAATTTAATAAATAAACGTATATATTATTTCATTCTGAAACATGTGTCAGGAAACGTGACAATGTTATATCGTAAAAGCAACGTGCTTACTCTGTAGTTCTATGCGAAAGAACTTTCGTTAGCTTTCCTTTGATTCTTACTCTTTGAGGAATTTTTGAGTAAGACGTATTCGTTGTTCGAATTCCAAACTGTTGCCTTGGGTTTGAAAAATTCACAACAGTGTTCAGTATAATTTGTTATACAATTAGAATAGCTCTAAACCTATGAACCGAGTAACACGGTCTTCGAAAATCCCCAATCTTACAATGAACACACAAAAAAGACAACATCAAGTTCACATTTTCTATTATACGCAACGACTTAAAGTCTGCCACTGTGTCATGTTTGAAGCGTAAATGACATCATTGCCAAAATTGCTTTTATGTTTTCTTTCTATTTTGATATTTTTAAATATATACATATGTATATATCTTTTTTTGTCAGCTAACTTGTTTGCACTGACCCTCCCTTTACCCATACTTTAACTACTTCTACACTTTTGCTTTGCAACTTAATCTCTTTGTTCGTATTTTGTATAGAAAATACTTTACAAATTACAAATATCGAAATCCTATGCTGTGTTTAACGTTTGTAAATGTCAAAATATGAATAAAAGATCATTAATGAATTTAAAAAAAGATACACTATAAAGATTTGGTAGACAACAAAGCTTTAAACGAGTATGTGTCGTAAAACATTGAATAACATGAAACACGAATTTGTTAAGTTAAGTAGACAACCTAATTATATTATTTAAAAGGAAATTACAATTTTGCATGACAGGAAATTAGTTCATTTAGTCACTTTAACATATAAAGAAGTTTCCATTTTTGGGTACCGGTAATTAGTCAATAAAATGCAATACCTACTATGAAAAGTTGATTTTATTTGCATTATTAATTAATTTCATCTTTAAGTAATGGTTAGTGAAATTCAAAAATTTTAAATATTGAAGTCAGCCAGAATTAAAGGTTTAGAATTGTTTCTTGAAAGCGATGGCAACCCGGCAGTGGGTTCTTCTGTGGTCACAAATCTTAACAGCCTACATAAGTCCTATATAAAAGTATAGATTATTGCTTGTGACCACAAATTTTATTGCATTTTTGTCAAAATTTTGCTAGCTTCATGAGTTAGGTAATATTCTGACGTTCATATGCACCACGACAAATGTCAGCATTTTTTCCACTCTATCAGAATTTATCTCTTGTGAGTGACTGTAATGCAAATTGCCACGCCGTTTTACATAATCAACTCCTTAGCTTCGAAAATCGAAAAACTCCCACTGTGCTTTACGTAAAATTACAACAAATTATTATAAATTATTACAAACTGACAAAATATGTATAATATTTCATTCAATTCAACCGCAGACGCTTTCACGCCATTTACCACACAGTATGAAACAAAAGTATGGCATCTAAACTGGGTTTAACTAATGTTTCGAAAGTATGATGTTAGACATTTCTTTCACTTAGCTACTCATATTTCACTTAACATACGTGCATACATATGTATACATTTTAACAGTCCACAAGTACGACTTATGTATATAGATTTCACTAGTTGCCAATTTGTTTTTGAAATATTTTGCGACAATCACATTCAGTTATCAGTATGGAGAACCAATCACGCACTTTGAATTTATTTCAATGTCTTCATGCCCATATTTGGCCTGAGCTTGTATGGCGTTGGTCATTAAATGTTAAAAATTGTGTGAGGATTGAGTAATAAATTCTTTGGAAAATTATTATAACTTGTGTCCAAAAAAGTTTAATTTAATTATATTTCCAAAATTTTTTAACACACATGCATAAATATTAAATTACATAAACTCAGACGAATGAGAAACAATAGACCTATGTTCGAATCCTTATGTTTGCCCTTAGAAATTGTTCAGTAAGAAAGCTTCATTTTGGAAATAATAATAATAAATGTGTCAGAGCTTTTCCAAAGTACTTCGCCATAACTATTATACCATGAAATCTCTCCTCAGTGCTGCCACCACTTCTTGTTTTCAAATGGCTCGAAGAGTTTGTTTCGAATATAGATGGATCTGAAAATATTGCCTTATATAGACTAGAACCGTTCTAACATCGTTTTCGTGGGGACGGGGCTTGAGAATTCGACGGAAGATTCGACGACTCAGTCTAAGAATGTAATCATAAATAAAAAATATACATAAGTTAGCCCTTTTTCTCTCCTTAACATGCAATCCCTTTAACAAACAAAAAGCTTTGCATGCGCCGTACCTCATCGCTGGAGAAATCTATTGAAAATCGTGACGCTTTTCCCTGCTTGACAAAATAAAATTAAAAAAATTAAATTAGCGACAGTTATTTCCGTATTTACCAATACCAGTTTAGGTCAATTTAATTGACTATTTGAAAAAAAAAAACAAAAAAAAATGTGAGCACTTACTTTTTTTCTCTGCAATAAGTTGCCACTCGATGGTAGTGAGTGGATATTTGCTTCCGATCTGTACTCGACTGTCATTGCCATTGCTGCTGGTTAGGTGCACTGCTGTGCTTGAGCGTGCAACCAGCGAGTTCCGTAGCACTCCTACAGCGATTGCAACTCGTTTGAATGGCGTGTCATTGCGCCAAATTCCTTTTTCTATTGCTTCCAAAACTTAACAGCAGCAATTTGTTGTTTGTTTTTAGAAAACAATAAAATAAAATAAAATAAAAATCAAATCACTTTCGATCTTTTTCCGCTGCGCTGTTTTCACTTCAATCGAATACTAACGTTATTCGCCAAATACCGTTAGCATGTCATCGATGTGCCGTTGAAAATATTTTGCAAAACCATTTTGTTCACTTCTCTTTATATATTATGCTTTTGTTTTGTGTGAATTAGTTAACAACAAAACAAATTGTAATTATTGCATATTTATTAGTCAATTAAAAGCTATTGAAGCAAAACGTGTACTTGTGTGTGTGTGTGCATTTGTTTACATAACGTAAGGTAAACATAAACATTGTTACCTCGAATTTAACCCGCTTACAATGGCTGATGTTGATAAGCTATCATCGCGCATGAAATCGCGCCTACATTTACAAACAAAAACAATCGGCGCCGATCGCATTAAGAAAGCCAAAGACAATAATGAGGATATTGCGGTGTTGAGCATGTTTTTACCAAATGCTTCAGCGCAGGAGGAGAATCGCAAATTTCACTGCGCTCTGGGTGACTACTGTCGTCTAGGCGATCCACGTTCCACCAAAGCAGGTAACATGAGAGTAATAAGAATGATAGAAATATTAAATAGAATAAGTTATGTAAGCAGACATTTGTTGAAGAAGTTCCTGTGTGTTGCAAAGTTTTTAAATTAATAAGAGTTTTAATGTATGTAAATCAATAATCGATTTTCTTGTTTATCGATAATTCGATTTGTCTCACTATCATCATAGTACGAAATATAGAATTTAATTACAACATGAATCACACATACCCGAAAGTAGTCCGTAACAAAAATGTTTTAAGAACTGAGAAAAGATTTCAAACAAGAATGCAAAAAAGTTGAAAATGTGAAAAAAACGCGTATACAGTTGCGTTCAGTATAACAGTAGTGAAATAAAATTGGGTATCGTTCACCAAAATAAAAAGAAACTGTATTTTTAATAATTTTCATTTAAGATATAACAAATTCCATAACAGTAACCACATACAAAGAAATTTTTCAATTTACACAAAGCTCAGGAAAATTCTTTAAACTTTTAACAATTTACACCAAAATTCCAATATTTTTGCCCAGCATTTTTAGAAAGTTTTTGAGTACGCAGTCTTATCGCTTATTCAATTTGAGTGCAAGTTAAAAGTACCTCAAAATTTTCCCCTGAATTTTGAGAATTTTTTTTGACAAGATTGTTGGGTATATTTTCCATACAAAATTAATTTTTTCCTTATCCGTTGTATGGTAGAAATGACTCATCACCCTTGACGAATGAAATTTTAAAAATTCAGGGAAATTTTTGAGCGAGTTCGAACTTGCACAATGATATATCTAGTAATTTCCTACAAATAAGGGTTGACTGTCAAAAAAATCTACTACAAAAACAAAATGAACAGAACTACTATACGGATCCGAAATTTATCCAGAAAAATATCAGGATGACAGCATTGTTGTTGCATTTACATACATAGATGCAAAATTTTTAATCTGGATCTGGTTCAAATTCTCTGGTGCTATAGATACTAATAAAATGCACGATCTACAAGTTATAAATGATTTATTTGCTCTCATATAAAGCAACTACATCACCTAGTTTGCTAAATATTTTTTAAAATTTGACAGACAAACTTTGCCAAATTTTAATAATTAAATTACCACCATAAAATGCGATTATACTACAACGCCCACATACAAAATAATATACGCTGGAGTTCCACAAAGTAGCCAAAAATGTGTGACTAAGACAATATTTGCCTGTAGTAGCTACATAAGTTTGTATTTGTTCATTGCGGTAAGAGTATGGATGAGATCATATTAGGTATTTTTCTTAATTTGTGTATAAAAACCAATTTCATACTCACCTAGAAACCCGTAAATTCGGTTTTTTTCTTTTACTTGTTGCAAAATTTCTGTTCATGGCATGTTCCACCAGCGTTTCAAAGTTGTCAATTGAGGCTTTCGTTTCCCTATAGCATGTTCGATTGCTTTCGAATGCAAATATTCGCTACCACTCTAAAATGTACGTACTCTTCTTTGCCATAACTTTTCGCACGGCGACTTTTGGCAAAATTTTACTTTGGGTAATCATTCGTATACGCGAAGAACGCACGAAAGAATCAACGTCGTTCATGAATGTATGTATGTATATGTTGCGTGGAATTATTCGCGAATCAATATAGAAGTGTTCTTCTTATCTTCCGAAGCGAATGAAGTACCTAGTTAGTTTCCAAAATACTATTGTAGGCATACCGAAATGTGAACCAAAAAATTTGGTTTGCAGGTACTTCTTGGTATTATTCGGAAACATATAGAAACCCATTGGAGTCTCTTCAGGATACTTCAGGACCATTTCGGTATTGTTTTCGGCACTTTTTTGGGAACATTTAGGAAATAATTTCGCGTTTATTTTTTTAACCTTTGTGTCACTTGTGCAGGACCATTTTGGAACCTTTTCGGGATAATTCAAAAAATGTGCCAGCTGTGCTTCTAGAGCAAGCAGAGCTGGAAAAGACATTTCAAGAACAACTGGATTTCACACATTATTGAAGGAACCTTTAACGGCTTACCCACTTGTACCGTTGCCAAGAATGTCGTAAAAAATCAAATGCGTCGCCCACGAAGGGCGCGTGGGCAAGTGAAACGATATTAAAACAAATTACGTATATGCTAATAATAACTCATTGTTTGTTCTACATACGGCGAACCCAAAGTGTATCACTTGGCCAAATGTGAGTGACATACTATAAGCCGAGCGCTCAAAGAAAGACAAATTGGAGTTCAAGAGCAATATCGACAAGCTTTACATTTGCATGTCAAAGGTTTGTTATACTGATGGCTCAACGATAATATTATGTAAATATCAAAAGAATAAACTTTGCCATCACAATCGAACACCAAATGAGTAGTTAGTCTATTATTTATTGCTTCCCTGTTTTGCATGCCTACCTCAATATGACGATAAGTCGACATGTCGGAATGAATGAAAAAATGCAGCAAAGCGATAGGAAAAGTTTGTAATTTGAGGCACCTAAAACAAAAAGGAAATAACGTCGCAGTATTTGTTGTCATTTAACAAAATCAAATAGAGGTAATGACCTTACGTCATTTTACCAGTGAGTGAGCGGTACGCTTAAACGTCATTGAAAAGTATGCAACACGCAAATATTGCTGGATAGGCGGCATAACAATTTAAGTATTAAATATTTAAATAATTAAGAGTTTATTAAATTCAAATTCAATCAATTGTTTTACTTATCTGTTTCCTTTTGTTTTTTCTTTTTCACAGGAACCAAAAAAATGGAGTACAAGACTCGTCAATGGCACGAGAATTGTTTCTGTTGTTGTGTTTGTAAAATGGCCATTGGCACTAAATCGTTCATCCCCAGAGAGCAGGAGATCTATTGCGCTGGCTGTTATGAGGAGAAATTCGCTACTCGCTGCATCAAATGCAACAAGGTAAGTGGTCGATCTATATTTCAACTAAGGAGTATTTTATTTCGATGCAATCAACGAACCCCATTTCATGTAATTAATAGCTTTGGTCACGTACAAAACTTTGCAAAAAGTGTAAGTAAAATGAGAATGACGTAAAACTATCTCGAAACGCAAAAAGTTAAAATTTTGATGCGAACAAGAGTCAGTAAAAACTTGCGGGAAAGGCAGATGTTGCCATTTTGATTGGCTAAAAGTTCAAATTTTTAAATTTTCGTTTTTGGTTTCCTTTGTTACGATCAGCTGTTTTTCACTTACAATTTTTACGGAGTGGAATTCCCACAGTAAAAACTTGTTGCTCTCTTTGTCAATGAAATGTCAAAATGCGCTTCTGCCGTTCTCTCTCCCACTTTTATTTCCACTTAATATTCGTTATCTATTTTTTCTCTTAAACTTACTTACTTTTGAAGCTTACTTAACATCCATTTTCTATTCTTTAATATTTCCAGGTAATCACTTCGGGTGGCGTAACCTACAAGAACGAACCATGGCATCGTGAATGCTTCACCTGCACTCACTGCAATATCACGCTGGCCGGACAACGTTTCACTAGCCGCGACGAGAAACCCTATTGTGCCGAGTGCTTCGGCGAATTATTCGCTAAACGTTGTACAGCATGCGAGAAGCCAATAACCGGTATGGCTAATCGAAGTTATTTGATTTCAATTCCGTTCTAAAAAATCGTATTGCTTTCTCTCTTCATCGCAGGTATTGGTGGCACACGTTTCATCTCGTTCGAAGATCGCCATTGGCATCACGATTGCTTTGTATGTGCCAGCTGCAAGACTAGTCTAGTCGGACGCGGTTTCATTACCGATGGCCCAGATATTATTTGCCCTGAATGCGCCAAACAGCGATTAATGTAAAAAAAAAAGAAAAAAAAGTGAATGAAGAAGAAACGAAAATGCAAACGTTATTATAGGCATGTCATTATGCTCTCTGTCAAATTATGAAAAAAAAAGAAAAAAAAACAATGAAAATTTATGTAAATTAAAGTAGCGCAAGCATTGAATATACATATATACAAATATATATCCTATATAAAATTGTGTATGTTTATGGAACTCCTCCTTTTGAGCGATAAATTTATGCAAAGTCAGCGAACAACAATTACAAAAAAAAAAAAATACACAAGAAACTTTGTATATTTAAAAAATGTTTATGAAAAAATAATTGAATTACAATCAGCGATCAAACAATTATGGAATATTTAAAAAGTGTATAAGTATATTAAAAAATATATATATAATTTTTGATTTTTTGGCTGTTAGTTTACTTAAATTTACAAAAAATTACAATTGTTATTGATGTAAATCAACACTATACAATCTTTAAAAATATTGTTTGCTGGGTTCATGCATCTTCGTAAAGAATTAAAAATATGGTGAGGCAACCATGAGCGCGAATCCGAAGTACTCCAACCCAGCAGGCAACTCGATGTAACTTGATTTAATCAGACAGGCACTTTGCGAATTGAAAAAATACATACGTATATGTGAATATTTATGTAAATGTGGAACGTAAAACTGTTGAGCAAATATTTTTGTGTGAAAATGTTTCGTTGGTCGAACACATCGGATGCCTAAATTTAAGAAATGAAAAAATAAATTAAAAAAGTATAAAAAAATTAAAAACCGATTGGACATAAGCAATAAATAATAAAAAGTATATAACTTTTTTTTTGTTTTGATAATCAAAATAAACGCAAATGAAACTGCAACAAAACGCAGCAAAATTACTAACAACTATAGAATCAAAAAGTAGCAAGAGACTTACAACTGTCAAAACAAACACAAAATAATTTTTTTTTTTTTTAAGTTTCAATTGAATTTAATTCAAAATTAAAAAACCCGTATCATAACATTGGGTTTTAGTTATATTCTGCGCTATAGCTCAATATAGTTTAACTAATAAATCAATAATTTACTATTAATATACATAATTTTTTACGTAACAATATTTATTTATCATTTTAGCATTTTTTTAATTTACAAACTTTTATTTTTGAAACTTATGATTTATGTTTTCTCGTATAATTTTTTTTTAGTGGATTTTAACAATGTAGGAAGGGCAAAATAACTTTTTTTTTATTATTCTATCAAATATATTAATTTTTTTTGTTTTTAACAACTATGCTTGTCAAACCAATCCTAACTAATGTAAATTATTTTAATATTTAATTTAGCAATATATGTATATTGAATTTGTCATTCGTTTGAATGTACTTACTTGATGTATGAATGAATGTCTCCAGCGTACACAGCGATATATAAATCAAAATACTGCGAAATCCATATTGATGTAATATTAAACACTTAAAATATATAAATAAATAAAAAAAAAACTTTCTACTTGTATTTATTTAATGTGGGTACTTGAACGAGTCTCATTCTAAACATACGAGTTTTTATTCAACCTAATTGCAAGTAAGTGGCAACCTCAAAATAACGCATCGAAAATATGATAGCGACCAATCAAAATGTTTGCATTTTTCTTTCGTCTTTCTAACGCGATGCTGACACCCCTTGCTAATTTCTATGGGCGCCTGGTGCATATTCGCAATCAGCAGTTCAAAATGCTTCTGATTTATCAAGAAGCCCTTCACGGATTATGGAAAAAATGCGACTCATAAATCTCAAACTCAACCAGGCACGCAGAAAAAATGCGTGCGCGGCTGCTTTTTGACAAACATTTCTATTTGCTACAATTGCGCAGTAGTCTCTGCGTACTAAATTTTTATGGGCGCCTAGTGAGTGATGGTGTTTTATTGTTGTAACAAGTGCAAACGTATGTATAATTGTGTGTGCAGCCGAATGCAATGTAGTTTGTTGTTGCCATACATTGCGTATGTACATATAGTTGTGTGTAGCATAGGCAGGGCGAATGTCGCGATCTATTTGTAGCGTCACTGTCAAAGTGTAGCATATGATTTTGCATAATTGTGACGTCTATTTTTTATGCGCGCCTGGTACTGAGAAATCAAAGTCGGTATAAAATGCAATTTTTGCTATCGTTGCCTGGACGAGCTGAGCTGATGCTACTTGCTCTCTGGTCTAATTTTGACATTCAGCCTACGAAAACTTATGCTTTATGTTTTCTCGTATAATTTTTTTTTTAATGGATTTTAACAATGTAGGAAGGGCAAAATAACTTTTTTTTTATTATTCTATTAAAAATATTAATTCTTTTTGTTTTTAACAACTATGCTTGTCAAACCAATCCTAACTAATGTAAATTAATTTAATATTTAATTTAGCAATATATATTGAATTTGTCATTCGTTTGAATGTACTTACTTGATGTATGAATGAATGTCTCCAGCGTACACAGCGATATATAAATCAAAATACTGCGAAATCCACATTGATGTAATATTAAACACTTAAAATATATAAATAAATAAAAAAAAACTTTCAACTTGTACTTATTTAAAGTGGGTACTTGAACGAGTCTCTTTCTAAACATACGAGTTTTTATAGAACCTAATTGCAAGTAAGTGGCAACCTCGAAATAACGCATCGAAAATATGATAGCGACCAATCAAAATGTTTGAATTTTTCTTTCGTCTTTCTAACGCGATGCTGACAACCCTTGCTAATTTCTATGGGCGCCTGGTGCGTATTCGCAATCAGCAGTTCAAAATGCTTCTGATTTATCAAGAAGCCCTTCACGGATTATGGAAAAAATGCGACTCATAAATTCGTTCAACCAGGCACGCAGAAAAAATGCGTGCGCGGCTGCTATTTGACAAACATTTCTATTTGCTACAATTGCGCAGTAGTCTCTGCGTACTAAATGTTTATGGGCGCCTGGTGCGTGCTCGTCAGGACGCGGACGAAAGAAAATGTGTTTTATTGTTGTTGTAACAAGTGCAAACGTATATATGTATGTATAGTTGTGTATGCAGCCGAATGCAATGTATTTTGTTGTTGCCATACATTGCGTATGTACATATAGTTGTGTGTAGCATAGTAACGGCAGGGTGAATGCCGCGATCTATTTGTAGCGTCACTGTCAAAGTGTAGCATATGATTTTGCATGCTAATTTTTATGCGCGCCTGGTACTGAGAAATCAAAGTGGGTATAAAATGCAATTTTTGCTATCGCATTTGTTATGCGTGCCTGGTAGAATGAATTTATGCGCCGGTGCAAAACCAAGTCGTTCGAAGACATTTTTGGGGGGCATTCCAGTTCGAATGTACTTGTATGAAATGATTAAAAAATCCTAAGAATTATTGGAAAACTATAAAAGATCTTGATGAACGCCCTAGGCCAAACTAATTGATGTTTAGATATTATATCCAGTTGTGGTTTGGACGCCTGTTGATAGCATCGAAAACATAAATAAACCCCAGATCAGTTTAATATAGCTATTTAAGCGTAGTTCAGAAGATAGGTAGGAATATTAGAGGTTTTAAGATAACAGTATTTTTGCTGGAATACCCTTTTTTCAACTTTTCGCAATTTTAAAAACCCGTTTATCTGAACAATCGCGATTGTATGGGAGATATGCCTTGTGTCCGTCTAATCTTGCTGATTCCGACAAATGCTTAATCCTATGCAAATCAAACAGACGGACATGGCTAAATCAACTCAGCTCAATATCCTGATAATTTCGGTATACTTAATAGTGGGGCTGCCTCTTCTTCTTCTCATACTTACAAACATCGAAATGAAAGAGAAAACTAGTTCAGGAGGTACTTTCCTTTCAAATTCTTAGCAATTTATTGATATACGATTAGTACAACTTCTGGGAGAAATTGTGACTTTAGCAGGCTAAAGAAAGGTCCCTTAAATGGTGAGTACTTCAAATTCCGCTAGTGTCTATATTTCAGTAATTTTATTTAATCTCAAAAGGCTAACGTAGAAGTTTAAGGTCGCAATTTCAGAGCGAGAAAGTATCACTGAGAGGTGGGGCCAGTATTCACAAACCTTCATCTATTTCTGACTAAATCCAGTTGCTTCGGAAAATTTTATCATTCAAGTTGATCAGGTTCCTATCAGACGTTTTCTGTAATACGGAGCTGTATACCTCATTGGAACGGCGTTCTTACGTATATGACTCTATCTTTCGAACGCATCGCAATACCTCCAGCGCAACCACAGCCAACATCGTCATGTGAGACAACTGTCATATCAGCGATTAGCTCTACATATTCTATCATTGTTTACCTCGAATAGTTTGGCATCTTTATTACGATTTAAAGATATTTAAATCAACTTGATATAGCTGTTCAAGCAAACAGTTCCTGTTAAACTGCTTTCGCCAGCCACCCAGACAAGTCGATGGTATTTACATGAAAGGCGGTTGCCAACTATCAACATGGAAGAGATGACACCACAACATTGGTCTTATGAGTTAATAAAATCAATCGCTATACAAGAACCTTCCACACCGACTTTCATCAATGAACTCAAAACTATGTTTATAAATGACATCGGTTCCCCACGTCGCTATGAATGTATACGTACAATGGCCGACTTAATTGATTGTCTCGAGCGGCGATATGCCATCAACGAGAACAATGTGGAGCCTTTACGTATCCTTTGTAATAAAGAGCTAGAAGAAGTTATTGAAAAGTATTCCGCAGGAAATGTAAGTTTTTGAAATTTTACAAGAAACAAATAAATATTTGAATGTACACTTCTCTAGATGTTGAAAGTGGAAGAAGGCATCAATCAATATCATGATATACGAATCGCAAATGAAGTATCGAATAAACTTTCAATTAATGGTCATAACGCAGAAACATCGAACAATTACAATATTCCATTGCATGGAATTGATACTGCAACAGGGCTTAGAAATAATGCGAGCTTAACAACTAATGCGAATACCAATATCAGCTACAATCCAATTGCTTTGTCAGAGGAAAAGCGTGCTGCTATTTATAAAATGCTTTCACAACATTTAGGCACACATTGGCGTTCGTTTGGTCGTGAATTGGGTATGCGTGAAGGTGCGTTAGACGAAATTGAGTTACAATGCCCCCGTGAACTTAGTACAAGGGTTTATAAAGTTATGAAAGCATTTGAAGAGGATGATTGTCATGATCCAAAAATGAATTTGCGAATTATAAAAGAAGCATTGGAACGTGCACGACGTAAGGATCTGCGTCGCAAAGTGGATGATATAATGTCACATTGAAATGCATGTAATTAATTGGGTGTGGATTTCACACATGCATAGAGCATTTCGCTGAATATTTATAAAAGAATAAAAATGTACTGCCAAATTATGTGCTAAGTACTACCAGCATATTGTGCATGCAATAAATACTTGTTTATTAGAAATTTTATTTGTATTGATATGCCAAGATTTTTATTAAGAATTTCTAACATAAGCAACTAATAAATTTAACCCTTTTTTTTATTAGCCAGTTTGCCAAAAGGCTATGCTGCTAGCGCTTTTAGTTTGTATATTTGTATTACTGTGTAAGCTTTTATGAAATAAAATAAAAATTAAATTTTAATTAGCCCATAGCGAAAAATGTTGAAGTTTTAGCCTTTATTTCATTAATATGAGAAAAGAACATTTGGCTTTTAATCCTTTGTTAATGAAATTGCATTTGAAGTGCAATATTTTAGAAACGAATAAAATGACATCTAAATCGAAATTAAGCTCATAACATTTTACCCTCAGGGTTGGATTGTGGGCAAAAACTTGATATAATATCACTATTTTACGAAATCGGTCCAGGTACAAGGGGTTAGGGGTTTAGAATGACTGAGGTAGGCATACCGGTCGTAAACAGCGACTAATATCCACACTAGTAAGGACGTGCAACTTGATGATTGATCTACGGATATGATTCTCCCCACCTCTCGTTACCTATCTTATCCATTTTTACGGAAGGAGAGATGGCATGACCTAGAAGGTTCCACTGGTCATAAATCGTTACCACCGCATTGGAAAATAATCATGGTAATGAATTATTAGATGGATTCTGGGGAAAATAATCTATCAAACCGGTATTCGTAACAGTTAGTAATCATATTTAACAAGTCTCTATCCGACAGAGCACACTGCCAAGCCCTTCAGCGAGCACCTAATTTGCATGCAGCATTGACAAAAAACCAGTCATATTAATATTTTTATCAAATTTTATTTAGATTTAATTTCATATTCGTTTACATTAAAACACGCATAGGATTCGATACAATTACATATACGCTAAACTAGCCAAATATCCAAACAAACAGAGCAGCAGTTAATGACGGAAGAAGCGTAGCAATTGGATTTTTGAAAACTTAAACATTTGGTGCTTACTAACATTTTATGTCAAAAGACCTGCTTTGCAGTATTCCTAACTGTTCACAACCGTTCATCGCTTATCTCGTCTTCTAAATTACATATCATTTTAAGATTCCGCTGCTTCTAACAAATGCTGTTTTTAACCGTCACTATATGCTCCTTGTTTGTGGAGAGACTAACATTTGCATTTGTGTCTACTTCTACTTTCATCTCTTTCCTATAGTAAAACAAATTTGTATTTTCATTTAACAATGTTCTCTTGTATATAATTTGTGTTGCATATGTTGTTATTTTGATGTTTGCTTTTATGGCGTTTAAAACTTCTTTCTTGCATATTCAGCTACCATAAATAAATATATAGATGTTTGGAGAAATTTTTTATAAGAGCGCCTTCATTTTTATAAAGCTTGCATAGGCTTTATTGACGCCGAATTTCAATGGTTGGTTAGATTATTGTGACTATTTTTAAATTATTTCATTTTCTGTAAAGTTTTGGTTAGTTTCTCGATTTGTTTAATCAGATAGATGTCTGATTTGTGAGATTAGTACAATGCTATACATATAATGCAAATATATACTTCTATACTTTTTTGACTCGATTAACTACATTTTATTGGCTTGATTGCTTGTGTGAATATTTGATTGGATGTTTAGATGTTGGTAGTAAAATCTAAGTTTACACAAGCTTACACACACTTTGTTTTTCCGTTTTAAAGAGTATAAATTGATTTTACATTTGAACCCTGCTTAACCATTGTGTCCTTGTGTAGCTGATATTGCAAATTTTGATGACCCAAACGCAAAGCTTCTCTCAGTTTATTCCCAATTTCCAAGGCGGCCTCTTCGTTATTACCATTGGCTGTCCAAATAGCTATTTATAAAAAATGAATAAAACGTCTACAACTCTAGCAATTCTGCAATAGGTGATATTAATCTCCAACTTACAAATTTTATTATTCTTGTTACGTATATTAACAACAGCTCCGCAAATCTCATCGGAGTGATCGAACGCTTCGCCAATCAAACAAAGTAGCTAAAAGAAAGTGACAACAAATGATTAATCTAATATGAATATCTACGACTATTTCACCAAAACATAAATCAAATACAACAAAAAGCTATCATAATAACACTTACAACATCAAGCCATAAATTATCCAAATCTGCCTTCGAACTCTTATTAAGCGTAATTACCCAACGACCACCCCGTTTATTGGCCTCATCCTCCCACATTGGTCTAAAAAACAGGAGTATTTTTAGAAAAATCTTTTTTTAAATGAATTAGTCTGTTTACATACCTGATGCCTTTCTTGAATAGTGAGTAATCGCTGCCCATCTTGATATCGGATGGTGGCTTAATGTGATTGTATAGGCTAAATAAATATAAAACAATTATTTTGTATGTTAAACCATGGGTACTAAAAAATAGTGTTTGTAGCTCGACGACAATGATTTTTAACTTTCCAATCAGATATACATTTAGGGATTCGAATTTCTTATAGTTCATTAACATATTTTGATATTTACAGTTCTGAGAATCACAAAACGCAGAATTGTATCGAATTTATTTTTGAATGAAGTTTTATTTTTACGCGCATCGGTATTCCCTTGCGGTATTCCCTTGCGGTACTGGTTGACTGTCGTGGTAGCGATTTGGTATGACCAGTGTAACCTTTTAAGTCATGTCATACTTCCTTCCGAAAGGAAAGAGAAGATGGGTAATTCATCATCATAACCTTTGTTCATATTAGTCGCCTCTTACTACCAGTGTGCCTACCGCGGGCATATTCTAAACCCCTAACACAGCATCCTAACACTCCCCAAAGGTGGTTCCAGGAGAAAGTGCATTAAAATCACACCCAGAGCGCTAATTGAACTCGGGTATATTTCATCTCTCGAGCTACCAAGCAATCAACCAACCGTTCTTGTACAGTTTTTTCGTTTAGCGAAACCTGGCGAAGTGGACGGCGAAAGTGACTATTTAATTACGACGTCTGCGCCGCCGACATCAAGTTTCCGACTGTCCCACATCAAAAAAAATTAGGTCTGATGTTTGATAACATGCTCATGCAACGAAATCATCACGTGTGGTGGGTATAAGGATAGTCATGTGAGTGCCAATAGCTGATTCAAGGATATGAAAGTAGTAGTAGTACAAAAATCTGAGACAATTGCTTTATAAGATGTAAAAATAACAATGTCGAGTGCTACGCGAGGTTTGCATTATTAGTAAATTTTGTGTTCAATTCATTTAAAATTATAATCATGTTAAAAATAAAAAACAATGTTTCCAAACTTGTAATATGAAATTGAAATAAATATGCCCTGCCTACTTGCATGACTCACCTCCAGAAATCTTCGACAGTATCAAAGCTGGTGATTTCATTTTGCATGTCTTCCCATGATTTTGAACGATCATTCTCCAAATACCATAATGTCCAAGTATTTTGTAGTGGATGTTTGAAAAGATGTTCGGTACGGACCTCCTCTTCTTCCTCCTTCTTATTTTCCTCAGTCTCTGGATTCGACAATTTCGAATCGGGACGACCTGGGGCAGGAGCTGGCGCTGTTTTTTCAGCAGGCGCTGCTGTCTTTTCTGCTTCTTTGGAGTTCTGAAAATTCGCAAAGTGAAAGCCATGTTAGTAAACTTAGATTTTTTTCCAATTTTAACACAAAATAATTACATTGAACAAATTGGGATTTGCAAAATTCTTCTTCCTATGAAAGTCGCTCTGAAACATCATGATATGAATATCAAACAATCAACAATAGCAATGAAATAAACAATATCTCTATATAATTGTGGTGGTATCTGTATGGAGAGGAGTGGTGGAGGATCACTCAATATGAATGACTAACACCCTGATGAGCAGCAGCAACTAAAAGCGAAAGTGTGTTGAGAGCTCTTTTGCGATTTTATGCGATGACGCAGGCAGAGGCAGCCACTGGAAAACGTACTCTGACGACGTTAACAGCAGCCAATTCAGCAACGTGCTTTCGAAAGAAGCCGAAGACAATGGGCTCTTTGTACTTCTTGATTTGTGCTTTGGAAGTGCAAATTTGTTCGGTGTTGGGTTGGCCTCTTTTGCTGTGTGTTGGCGGTAACGCAATGCAAGATCTATAACTCGATCGTTTGCTGTTTCGATTATAAGGCGATTTGTTTTTAACGGGCAAATTGCAGCTGATGCACTCGCTGCTGGTGTTGGCTATTATCTTGTTGTCGTCGTCACGGGCGTTGCTTCTTTGTTGTTTTTTGGCGGCTCCTTGACGACTCTACTCTAAGGCCTCGTGCGGCTGAGTGTAGACTGCGACGCTCTCTTCTTGCTTGATATGTGTTTTATTGCGAAACGTACAAAGATATATATAAATTGCTGGTTGGTGTCGTTGTTGTTGTTGTCGTTATAAATGACTGTGATTGACTTTTTATGCTTTCGCTTGCAATAGCAATTCGACTTCAAAATCGGCGTTCTTGTTAGCTTTCACGAATTTTATGTATTTAATCGGGTGGTTTTTGCAATTTCCAAATCAAAGTTTTTTGTTTTTGGCTATTTTTTGTTTTGAGAGAAAATTTTTGTGAACGAAACAAACTGAAGTGAAACGAAATTTTTAATTAAAAAATTCTGATAGATTTTTAAAATTTTTTTTCACATTTGAACACATGCAATCAAGGCAAACTTGATGCTTTCGAAAAGGTGTTTTTACATAGACGATGAACTGCAGTGGTGAACCAAGACCGAGTCGAGTATAATTGTGTGTGCTCAGTGAGCAACGGCAAGTTAAATGATTAAACGGGCCGGCGCGACGGCAACCTAGTACCAAAGCAGCAAAACAACTATTCGGTGAAGGCAGTTAAGCTGGCTTTACGTATGTACATAATATATATAGTATACATCCCTGCAGTCAAACCAACTATTTGCAAAATACTTCAGTATTATTCCGATCCCAAATGAGGGCGTGGTCGCTGGTGATGCAGTTAAGGTCATGGGATCGAATTTCAATGAGTTAGGAACAAAATTAAAATAAAAAAGCTTACTATGACCTTTCAGACTCTGGAAATTTTAGCAGTCTGCTTAGCTTTTCCTTTTTACGGGAATAAGTTTATTTCTTTTCTGGCTGGTTCGGTACCAGTCAGACAGTTCTAGTTGTATACTGGTAAGTTTGGTGACTAGTTTGGTGCTGTACTACAATGTTCACTATATACCTACGAACGAGCAAACCGGTCATGTTTATGGCCTCTGCAGGTAGGGGAGTAGAAAGAGTAGCATGTTACATAAAGAGAGGAAAAATATATGACAATGCAAAAAAAGAGAAAACGTGAAGAGTCAAAAACAACAAGCAGGTAGACGAATATCATAAAGTTGACTACAGAGATCGTATTGCGATTTCTTCTGTGGCGATATCGTCTCACTGAGACATACATACATACATAGGTACACATTGGCACACATAATAAGTTTATAAATCCGTACGAATTTAGTTCCCCAAAATTCGATATACAGTGGTGTGTTAACGATACAAGTGATATGAAAAATGAGCAATCTATTTGAAGCAGAATAAGATCAGCACAACTTATATATGGCAATCAGATGTAAAAATTCTTGATATACTGAACCTTAAGTTGCATGTATGTATGCTAACCCCAGGGGGTTAGGGACTTAAAATATACCCGCGGCAAGGCATGCCCAGGGTAAGAGAAGACTGAAAGCCACAAAGGGCAACTGAATGGTTGATTTACGCATATGATCGCGTTTCTCTCAAAAAAGCCTTCGGACTTCAAATTCATGTGCGAAGGACCTCCAAAACCGGTATCACGTTCATGGATGGTGGGTTCTTGCCCAATGGGCTGACTAAGAAAGGTTAAGCTTATCACGAATGAAATTATCTTTATTGATAAGATAAATATTGATGATAATGAAGATAAGATATTGATGATAATGAAGCCTGAGCTCTATGCTCAGCCTCTCGGCATTTTTCTAGAACGCCCAAAACACTTAGCAAGCAAGCCAAACTAATCTAAGACAAAGTAACTTTTTAAAATTTAGTAATTCAACGTCTGGTTTATTTTCGGTAAATATTAATGGTATGACAACACAGTAGTCACTCTACCGCGACGCGATACTAAATGCTGTAGATATGAACAAGGCAAGACAATTTTTGTCCTACGAGTATTACTGTTTATTAAATTGTTTCTTCCATAAATAATTCCTTTTATTCTTTTTTTTGCGCATGCAAAGTGCATTGGACTCCTATAGCAGCGAGCAATCAAGTGAATCACTGAGATACAACAAAAAAGTTAAATTTACTATAGAAAATGTACATATGTTTATGTGTAATGTACATATATAACAGGAAACTTTCCAGTATGAACAGAAAAGTAACAGTATAAAGAAAAGGGAATGCCAAGAGCTGACAGTATTGCGAACTTTTTGTCGAGGTGCTCTTTTACATATACATAGGTATGTATGTATTAATTTCAAGTATGTGATGGTCAATAATAATAAGTGAGTACAATAGAAGAAAACGGTAAAAACAATAAAATATAACAAAATATGCAAGAACTCTCTCGGAAGTAACAAAGAGCAAGTTTCCAGTTTATTATCACAAGTTCTCTTTATTCATATCTCCATCAAAAAAATTTTGTTTGTAAATAATCAAAAGCCCATAGCTCCGACTTGGTATTGCTTTTCAAGCGTGATAATTTAATTTATTTTAAGATAAGATATCTATATCTACTGTATAGTATGTTTCATTGAAATTAACAAACCATTAAAGTTGAATATGCAGAGCAAAATAGACAAGTGTGTTCGTGAGACTAGTCCCATTAGTCATGCTCCAAATGAATGCTGAATTTTATTATCTGAAAATTTGAAGGAGTCCTGAAGAAATACAGTTCCCAATCGGATCCCCACAAGAAACATAAATTTACAAGGGCATAACGCCATAGTAATAGCATTTCCAGATGAACCTGAAAATTATTCCTGCGACAGTAGGGCCTGCACGGCGAAATGGCCGAGGGCTTAACCGACCTACGAGCATTGTTTAATCCACTGTTTTTACCATGTTGACTAAATTTATGGCGTAATATACAACAGGTATAGCTTCAGAAACCTCCGAAGAATTTTTGAAACAGTCACATTTAAAGCCAAGATTATAACATAGATTTTTTAGGAATTTTTGGAGAAATGATGTGCTTTTGCCCGGCATGATTTCTGTAGGCTTGGATATATTGTCTGAGATTACCTCCTTCCGTAAAAAACTAATCTAAATATGTGTACATTTAGTTGTATTTATGCTACGATGTGATATATTTATGGAACGGAGCAGCCATGTATTGCGTCTAAACCTTCCTAGAATAGTTGGCTTGCTTGCATCCGTTTTCAGGGCTGTCAACATCAGTATGTTGGTTCTTCTCTTTCCATTCCATGACCGGATGGTCTGACCAAGCAAGACGAAGTACTGTTATAATAGTAATGATGATAGAAATCAGGTGTTACATCACAATCAAGAGCTCAATATAATGATGTAGGCATCTAAAAATTACTTTGTTGGTCATTCATCAAATAAGCATTCATCTTCAGCGTGTTTAAGGCATCTGCTTAACATATATGCCATATGATATATGCTGTACCAAGGCGTATTCATTCATTTAATTTCCTCATGAGCTGTAAATTCAAATTCATGTCAAAACATTTTCAGGTTATTTTTGGTTTTCGTGTTGAGTTAAATATAGTATTTACTCATGATTTAATTACTATATGACATAAACGCAGTCAAAAGATTCCCCAGGAAAGGTAAGTCTATACTCCAATAATCAAGGGCACTGTGATCTATCAACTGCGTCTTGCCAATATGACGCGTTGAATTATATCAAAGGTATGCTACATATATTCATTCTTAATATTTGGACGCATTTTACATTGCACAACTATGCCCAGATAAACGAAGAAATTGTTGATTTTGTTGTCTGTAGAAGTTTGCGTTCAGTTGATGCAGTTTGGTTGCAATATCATAATGTTGGCTCCTCAATTACTCAGACTGCAAGTTGAAGGTCAGGAAAGACGCATTTCCTACTTTCTGGTTTATTACGCTGCATCCAAATAATGCATTTACATATTAAATTGCCCCTCAACTCCCACAATACCACCCACGGCGAGACTTGGGGTCGTGTGCCATGCCACACTCAATTGTCATCTGGCATCATCTCACTTACCTTTTCAGTTTCGGATAATACCATTTTGTTTTTGATTTAGTTGGTGCACCCTTCTAAGTATTTGCGTTTCAATATGTTGTTTTTATAATTGCATACAAAATAAAAGTTTTTAGAAAACTAATTTTTATTTTGTTGTAATTTTACACTGAATTTTATAATTTTCGTACAGCAAATCGTGTTCGCAATTCTTGTTGGCAGCGAAAACAGGATAGAATATGTAAAGCTAATCGCTGATATGACAGTTGTCTCACATGACGATGTTGCCTGTGGTTGCGCTGGAGGTATTGCGATGCGTTCGAAAGATACAGTCATATACGTAACTAACTGCGTTCCAATTAGGTATACAGCTCCGTATTACGGAAAACTAATTTCTCATAGGAACCTCATCATTGGTATGAGCATTTTGAATGATACAATTTTCCAAAGCAAATTAACTAAAAAAGTTCTAAGACATTTTGCTTAGTTGATGGTCTTGGAAGTTTAAATAAAGCTTTGTTACATACGTTACCTGTTATCAATTTAGCTGTGATTCCGTATCAAGTGGATTTAGTAAGAAATAGATGGAGGTTTGTGAATACTGGTCCCACCTCTCAGTGATACTTTCTCGCTCTGAAATTGCGACCTTAAACCTCTACGTTAGCTTTTTGAGATTAAGCAAAATTACTGAAATATAGACACTAGCGGAATTTGAAGTACTCACCATTTAAGGGAGCTTTCTTTAGCCTGCTAAAGTCACAATTTCGCCCAGAAGTTTTACTAATCGTATATCAATAAATTGCTAACAATTTGAAAGGAAAGTACCCGCTGAACTAGTTTTCTCTTTCATTTTCTTGAATTGTACGTTGAAAACGATGTATACATAGCCTATCATTTTACTGTATTATACCTAAAGGTTTTTGGTTTGAGGCACGAGTCCTCAGGATCCAAAAAATTTTCCGGAAAATATATTAAGAAAGTTTTTAATAAACGCCCTACTTCAGAACTTGGTTCGAAAATTCCCTCTTTTAAAATATATTTGAAGAACGCTCTATCTCATAATTTTTTTTCAAAAACCCCGTATTTCAAACGAATTATGAGCTGGGGATTTTTATACCTTTCATGAACCTGAAATGGTATTATAACTTTGGCAGGATGTTTGTAAGTATGAGAAGAAAAAGAGGCAGCCCCACCATTAAGTATACCGAAATGATCAGGATATTGAGCTGAGTTGATTTAGCCATGTCCGTCTGTTTGATTTGCATAGGATTAAGCATTTGTCGGAACCAGCAAAATTGGACCGACACAAGGCATATCTCCCATACAATCGCGATTGTTCAGATAAACGGGTTTTTAAAATTGCGAAAAGTTGAAAAAAGGGTATTCCAGCAAAAATACTGTTATCTTAAAACCTCTAATTTTTCTACCTATCTTCTGAACTACGCTTAAATAGCTTTATTAAACTGATCTGGGGTTTATTTATGTTTTCGATGCTATCAACAGTCGTCCAAACCACAACTCGATATAATATCTAAACATCAATTAGTTTGGCCTAGGGTGTTCATCAAGATCTCTAATAGTTTTCCAATAATTCTTAGGATTTTTTAATCATTTCATACAAGTACATTCGAACTGGAATGCCCCCCAAAAATGTCTTCGAACGACTTGGTTTTGTACCGGCGCATAAATTCATTCTACCAGGCACGCATAACAAATGCGATAGCAAAAATTGCATTTTATACCCACTTTGATTTCTCAGTACCAGGCGCGCATAAAAATTAGCATGCAAAATCATATGCTACACTTTGACAGTGACGCTACAAATAGATCGCGACATTCGCCCTGCCGTTACTATGCTACACACAACTATATGTACATACGCAATGTATGGCAACAACAGAATACATTGCATTCGGCTGCACACACGACTATACATATATACGTTTGCACTTGTTACAACAATAAAACACCATCACTCACTAGGCGCCCATAAAAATTTAGTACGCAGAGACTACTGCGCAATTGTAGCAAATAGAAAT
The DNA here is from genome assembly GCA_951509765.1 of Sphenella marginata. Lineage (NCBI taxonomy): Eukaryota > Metazoa > Arthropoda > Insecta > Diptera > Tephritidae > Sphenella > Sphenella marginata. The sequence goes on from OX608082.1 coordinate 21,611,638, forward strand.
GTTTGTCAAATAGCAGCCGCGCACGCATTTTTTCTGCGTGCCTGGTTGAACGAATTTATGAGTCGCATTTTTTCCATAATCTCTGAGGGGCTTCTGGATAAATCAGAAGTATTTTGAACTGCTGATTGCGATTACGCACTAGGCGCCCATAGAAATTAGCAAGGGGTGTCAGCATCGCGTTAGAAAGACGAAAGAAAAATGCAAACATTTTGATTGGTCGCTATCATATTTTCGATGCGTTATTTTGAGGTTGCCACTTACTTGCAATTAGGTTCTATAAAAACTCGAGCACGAGACTCGTTCAAGTAGCCACATTAAATAGATACAAGTTGAATGTTTTTTCTATTTATTTATATATTTTAAGTGTTTAATATTACATCAATATGGATTTCGCAGTATTTTGATTTATATATCGCTGTGTACGCTGGAGACATTCATTCATACATCAAGTAAGTACATTCAAACGAATGACAAATTCAATATATATTGCTAAATTAAATATTAAATTAATTTACATTAGTTAGGATTGATTTGACAAACATAGTTGTTAAAAACAAAAAGAATTAATATTTTTAATAGATATTGATACTCTTGAAAAAATTAAAAAGAAAGTTAATATCATGTCATGCCAAATTATAATTTTCGGAGCAAAATATAGATACAAATTTAACACGCTAATGCAACAACAACGAATATTCGGACCACACGTCGTCTAAGGTGGACGGTTTCTGCGCAGTGTTCCCACAACAGAGACTCACGTCTCATACCTATTATGGATTATACCCGAATAGGTTGGCCTTACAAATACGTAATTATTATTAATTACGAACATTTTTGAATCTGTGGGGATTTGAAAATTTCGCCCGAAGGAGGCGATGCGACAAATTAACTCGGGAGAAAAGTAAGTGGTATAAATCTTGCTCGTTAAGGCGGATACTTTGACGATATTAGAACTTTTAAGGTGTTTCTCCAATGCTCACATCAATCCAAAGAAAGAACCTTTTCTATTGTTTAATTGTTTTAAAAAGAAATTTTCTAGTTTGAATAAGTCTTTTTATTTGTTAAATATTTATTAAGTAGTATTTATTTATAATTTTAATAAAGTACTAATCAAACTTAAATACACCACAAAGCTCTTGTCAAACATACACACGAACAATTATGTATGTATGTATATATAATATTTAACATCATAAAAATGTGTTAAAATAAGTAACTTAAAAAAGATTAATCTAAGAATTTTCACATAAATATGTAAGTTAAAAGTAACTAAACATAATTTAAATTATTTAAATGTTTTTATGTTTTCAATTACAGCTTCGGTTCTTTGGCTTTCAACTTAATTTCTATATTTATTAATAATTCATAACTTATATTAAGAGATTCATTCCCTTAGTTTTAAAAAATAAGGTTACACAGACAGTTTTTTTTTTGGAGCTGCAAAAAAGATTGTAGGTTGTTCTGGAAATGCTTAAACTTAAGGTATGTTCAGACACAGCGAGATTACCTACTTGTCCTTGCTTAATAACCAAACTTACAATATAAACGAACTGTAAGAGTTTTTGAAAGCACAAACAACTTTCATGCTAGCAAACAATCGAACTCAAGAACAACCATGATTATTACTAAAAAACGAAATATAGTTATGCTAACTAAATATCTTATAATTAATGGCTGGAATCACTTGGTGTTCTTAAAAGCACTTTTCAAACATGAATTATGTAATAAACATTCAATCACAAACATTATATATTTATGTATTTAACATATATGTATATATGTATTTATGTAAATCTATTAATTAATGTCTTTATGAGTAATAATTTCGCATCGTTTTGATTAGCCGATTATTTGGTTTATGTCTTTTTTTAAGTTACCTCCACTATGTACTAGACTTGGTCTCAATTTGATTCTCAGTTTTTGCGTGCGACTCTAAACTGCAACTTAAGTAGACCTTAGTTCAACCTTGTCGCAGCTATTCAATTCTTATCGAACTAAAAACTGGGTTTGAAAAAAATTTCTCAAATCTCATAGTTTCGGATATAGAATTTTTGTTTCATATTTTTCTTATGTAATCTCTATGAAAGCATCCGTAACTGTACTTTTGTGGTTAAAACATTTTTTTGAAAGCTAAGCATTTTTTTATTTTATAACGTCTTTTATCTTAATCGGTGTTTATGTAAATAGTTGAATGTCTTTATGTTGACCAATTTATTGATTTTTAATTCGATTCATATTGGAACGAATTTAATTCAATAGTTTTTTTTTTTTTTCAAACTGCTTCCAAACAGTCACTTCAACTATCCTTCATTTTCCAAGATTTTTCAGTTGGTGCACTTATTGTCATTGGTTCCGTATATGAGTTGGGATCATCTGCAATGTAACCCACTTTGAAGGTGATATCTATTGAATGGAAAAGAAATTAGAAAAAAGTAATTTATAAATAACATATATGAAAAATTTTATATTTTTGTATGTGCATTGTTCATAAATATTTACATAGGTAGGTATGTATATACATACATATGTATAAGGAAATTTGAAACTCGTATTATCAGACATGTTATATTAGATCTTATAATGTTAGCTTACTTATTACCTTAAACTTTTAACACAATTTTTAATTTATTTTCTTATTTTGTTTGTAGATATATTTTTGTGTTTAACTCTGATAATATTTAAAAAAAATTGCAACGAAGTCGGACTTTAGAAATGAAGTATAGCAGCTCGACAAACATACATACACACATTTATTTTCCATGTACTTTGTTTTTGTAATTTATAGTCTAATGTGAAACTCGCACTGAGAAAAGAGTATACTGTCAAAATTCGAGAACAAAGCACAAATCAGCTGGTCTAATAACACGACCTGTATTAACTATTCATGATTCGGAGTATTTGTAGTAGAAAACTAAAGTTTTCAACGAGAAGGTTTATGGAAAAAAATTTTCATGCATAATTTGTATATAAAATTTTAAAATAAAAATGCTTCCTATTTTCTTACAACATGCATAATAAAATGTTGAAATTATCTTGGCTGCTACATACTATTTCGTGCTCAAGGAAAAAAATAAAATATTCCTTGAGGGTTTTTATGGAAATGCCGTATATCAATGAGCAATGATCCAGAGCAAGATACAAATTTAATAAAATAATAAATGCAACAACAACGAATATCCAGATCACAATTTGTTGTTGCATTTACATGTAAAATTTTTTATCTGACTCAGGATCACGACGCCTATTTAATAAACTAAAGTTACAGGGTGATAAATGCGGTTTTAACTTTCTAATGAATCAAAGTATTTAGTACCAAAGTTTAAGATGTATGTATGTATGTATATGTAGATAAAATTTTTTGGATTCGTTTACGTGATTTAAAGCTTTTTGTGACTTAGAACTAATCATTTTTACAAAACATGTACTTAAATACTAAGCCTTCTCATAGTCGGCATTTGTTTTGAGTAGTTATGAATATACAAATATGAATCATCTCACAACATATGTAGAATATAAATTACAAAATTTTATTTTTATATATTAAAATTTTAATGAGGTTTTAGCAGAAAATTATTGTATCATGACATATACTACATAATTAGCGCAAAAATGTGTTATACGTTATTTAACATTCAATTAAGTAAAAACAAAATAACAGCACAACAACGCAAAAGCAGAAACATAACCACAAACAAACAAACACGAGAACATATAGTAAATGATATATATGTATATAAACATAATGCACATACAAAATTAAATATGTTTACAATATAAAGTAATAATATATATGTATAATAAAACAATAAATAATGCTTACCTTAAATATCTTTTGGCAAATTGGTAAATGCAACTAAACGTGAATAACAAATTAAATTTAGTTAGGATTGATTTGACAAACATAGTTGTTAAAAACAAAAAGAATTAATATTTTTAATAGATATTGATACTCTTGAAAAAATTAAAAAGAAAGTTAATATCATGTCATGCCAAATTATAATTTTCGGAGCAAAATATAGATACAAATTTAACACGCTAATGCAACAACAACGAATATTCGGACCACACGTCGTCTAAGGTGGACGGTTTCTGCGCAGTGTTCCCACAACAGAGACTCACGTCTCATACCTATTATGGATTATACCCGAATAGGTTGGCCTTACAAATACGTAATTATTATTAATTACGAACATTTTTGAATCTGTGGGGATTTGAAAATTTCGCCCGAAGGAGGCGATGCGACAAATTAACTCGGGAGAAAAGTAAGTGGTATAAATCTTGCTCGTTAAGGCGGATACTTTGACGATATTAGAACTTTTAAGGTGTTTCTCCAATGCTCACATCAATCCAAAGAAAGAACCTTTTCTATTGTTTAATTGTTTTAAAAAGAAATTTTCTAGTTTGAATAAGTCTTTTTATTTGTTAAATATTTATTAAGTAGTATTTATTTATAATTTTAATAAAGTACTAATCAAACTTAAATACACCACAAAGCTCTTGTCAAACATACACACGAACAATTATGTATGTATGTATATATAATATTTAACATCATAAAAATGTGTTAAAATAAGTAACTTAAAAAAGATTAATCTAAGAATTTTCACATAAATATGTAAGTTAAAAGTAACTAAACATAATTTAAATTATTTAAATGTTTTTATGTTTTCAATTACAGCTTCGGTTCTTTGGCTTTCAACTTAATTTCTATATTTATTAATAATTCATAACTTATATTAAGAGATTCATTCCCTTAGTTTTAAAAAATAAGGTTACACAGACAGTTTTTTTTTTGGAGCTGCAAAAAAGATTGTAGGTTGTTCTGGAAATGCTTAAACTTAAGGTATGTTCAGACACAGCGAGATTACCTACTTGTCCTTGCTTAATAACCAAACTTACAATATAAACGAACTGTAAGAGTTTTTGAAAGCACAAACAACTTTCATGCTAGCAAACAATCGAACTCAAGAACAACCATGATTATTACTAAAAAACGAAATATAGTTATGCTAACTAAATATCTTATAATTAATGGCTGGAATCACTTGGTGTTCTTAAAAGCACTTTTCAAACATGAATTATGTAATAAACATTCAATCACAAACATTATATATTTATGTATTTAACATATATGTATATATGTATTTATGTAAATCTATTAATTAATGTCTTTATGAGTAATAATTTCGCATCGTTTTGATTAGCCGATTATTTGGTTTATGTCTTTTTTTAAGTTACCTCCACTATGTACTAGACTTGGTCTCAATTTGATTCTCAGTTTTTGCGTGCGACTCTAAACTGCAACTTAAGTAGACCTTAGTTCAACCTTGTCGCAGCTATTCAATTCTTATCGAACTAAAAACTGGGTTTGAAAAAAATTTCTCAAATCTCATAGTTTCGGATATAGAATTTTTGTTTCATATTTTTCTTATGTAATCTCTATGAAAGCATCCGTAACTGTACTTTTGTGGTTAAAACATTTTTTTGAAAGCTAAGCATTTTTTTATTTTATAACGTCTTTTATCTTAATCGGTGTTTATGTAAATAGTTGAATGTCTTTATGTTGACCAATTTATTGATTTTTAATTCGATTCATATTGGAACGAATTTAATTCAATAGTTTTTTTTTTTTTTCAAACTGCTTCCAAACAGTCACTTCAACTATCCTTCATTTTCCAAGATTTTTCAGTTGGTGCACTTATTGTCATTGGTTCCGTATATGAGTTGGGATCATCTGCAATGTAACCCACTTTGAAGGTGATATCTATTGAATGGAAAAGAAATTAGAAAAAAGTAATTTATAAATAACATATATGAAAAATTTTATATTTTTGTATGTGCATTGTTCATAAATATTTACATAGGTAGGTATGTATATACATACATATGTATAAGGAAATTTGAAACTCGTATTATCAGACATGTTATATTAGATCTTATAATGTTAGCTTACTTATTACCTTAAACTTTTAACACAATTTTTAATTTATTTTCTTATTTTGTTTGTAGATATATTTTTGTGTTTAACTCTGATAATATTTAAAAAAAATTGCAACGAAGTCGGACTTTAGAAATGAAGTATAGCAGCTCGACAAACATACATACACACATTTATTTTCCATGTACTTTGTTTTTGTAATTTATAGTCTAATGTGAAACTCGCACTGAGAAAAGAGTATACTGTCAAAATTCGAGAACAAAGCACAAATCAGCTGGTCTAATAACACGACCTGTATTAACTATTCATGATTCGGAGTATTTGTAGTAGAAAACTAAAGTTTTCAACGAGAAGGTTTATGGAAAAAAATTTTCATGCATAATTTGTATATAAAATTTTAAAATAAAAATGCTTCCTATTTTCTTACAACATGCATAATAAAATGTTGAAATTATCTTGGCTGCTACATACTATTTCGTGCTCAAGGAAAAAAATAAAATATTCCTTGAGGGTTTTTATGGAAATGCCGTATATCAATGAGCAATGATCCAGAGCAAGATACAAATTTAATAAAATAATAAATGCAACAACAACGAATATCCAGATCACAATTTGTTGTTGCATTTACATGTAAAATTTTTTATCTGACTCAGGATCACGACGCCTATTTAATAAACTAAAGTTACAGGGTGATAAATGCGGTTTTAACTTTCTAATGAATCAAAGTATTTAGTACCAAAGTTTAAGATGTATGTATGTATGTATATGTAGATAAAATTTTTTGGATTCGTTTACGTGATTTAAAGCTTTTTGTGACTTAGAACTAATCATTTTTACAAAACATGTACTTAAATACTAAGCCTTCTCATAGTCGGCATTTGTTTTGAGTAGTTATGAATATACAAATATGAATCATCTCACAACATATGTAGAATATAAATTACAAAATTTTATTTTTATATATTAAAATTTTAATGAGGTTTTAGCAGAAAATTATTGTATCATGACATATACTACATAATTAGCGCAAAAATGTGTTATACGTTATTTAACATTCAATTAAGTAAAAACAAAATAACAGCACAACAACGCAAAAGCAGAAACATAACCACAAACAAACAAACACGAGAACATATAGTAAATGATATATATGTATATAAACATAATGCACATACAAAATTAAATATGTTTACAATATAAAGTAATAATATATATGTATAATAAAACAATAAATAATGCTTACCTTAAATATCTTTTGGCAAATTGGTAAATGCAACTAAACGTGAATAACAAATTAAATAATTTTTAATTATAATTTAATTACAAAATTATGCAAATAAAAACAAACTCGTTTTAATTTAATGTTTTTAGTTTCGATATATTTTTATTTTATTTGATTAAACTTTTGCTTCAATCGTAATTTTTTCATGTTTGTTTTGACTGTGTTAAAGTTAAAAACTAAAATCACTTAAGCAATACTAAAAAAAAAAAATAAGGTATTAAACATAATTAAGTATTCAAATTTATAGTCATTATCAGCAATTGCATTTTATATAAATTCAAATTAGAATTTTAGTTGCCTAATTTAATTAAAATTAGTTATTTATTTATAGCTTAGTTGAAAAATATTAGTTTGAAAGTTAAAAATAATTATAATTTACACGAAATTTTATTTGTTTATACCTAATTAAAAACAAGTTAGAAACTAATATTTTTCATGATTGCTTCTTTGAGTTATTTAAATGTTTCTTAAGAACTTTTGCTTTACGGGATTTTTTTGTTGTTTTTAAATTATTTCAAATATGTAATTTAATTTAAAGTTAAATTGTTACTTTAATAATTTATATAATATTTTTTTGCGCTAAATATTAACAATTTACAAAAGTTGCTTAGGCATATTTTTTTATTATTATAGTTACTTTTTTAATATCTAAATACAATAAATTAATTACAAAATTACAATATTTGGTATACGTTTTATTTATTTAAAAAGTAACTCTAATTTAGTCCACACTATTTTGTGGTAAGCTATGCTGCTATTCGAAACACCACAGGGTGCGTTATATGAATATTTTTCTTTTATAACTGGGCATATGAAATCGCTGTGCTAAAAAAAAAAATATTATGTCTATGCATATTTGCATTTCGAACTTTTGCTATGTAAAAACTTGAATGCTGAAAAATATCTACATATAAAATGCGTCATTCAAAATAAAAAGTAATAAAAGTAACGTGGCTTTTCCTTCAGTTTTGTCAGTTCTACAGCAACAATATTTACATCTATCTATTACGCTTTTGCGATTAGCAAGCAGTTGCCGAAGTCGGCTGCAATCGTCACGAATGCATTCGAGTAAGCAGAGTACCTTTTAAAATATGATTGGGTAATTTTAACCGTTGGTCTGTCATATTATTATTCACTTTAAACACTTTTAAAACTAAAAAATATTTTTAAATAACTGACTGTGATATGTCCCTTGTGCTGTTTTCATATTTCGTTACAAATCGCGGGTTCTAAATGTTCTATGCCGACTACGGCCAACAACTGCTAAGGTTAATGCATTTTTAAAACATTAATTGCCGCAAATATTAAATTGCAATTTTTAATGACACAATCGCTATAAGCATATTTTCAGCATTAAATTTTTTATTTTTCAAAAAATTCAATACATTCTTGAATCAACATATTCGCGATGTGTGTCGACTTTTTATTAAATCTAGTACAATAAAACTAACCTAAATATATATTTACAATATATAATTACAACTTACTTCTACGCGTGTGAAATCAAATTTTAATTATTATAGTTTTTCTTTTACATAATTGTTGTCAATATTAAAATAAACTAAAAGATTCAATTTAAAACATAAATTTATTTAATTAAAGTAAGAAGGAAACTTTTAGTTTAGAAATCATATAGATTAAATACTGTTGTCTAAGTCGGCGGGTTGCCATCTGCAAAAGCCGTTATGCTCGGGTGCGCTGTTTTAAAAATTACTTAAAAACTTATTCAATTTACATAATTATATTATTTTTATTTAAACTTTTATGCTCGCAAACATCGTTATACTTCGTGCTTTACTTTATGGTATTAAATATCGTTTTCGCTATTTTTTGGGCGGCATAAACATTTTGGTAATACATTTATATTTACACATAACAACTGCTAGATATTCATTAATGGCATTCATACATATATTATATGCTTTAACTATACAAAAATTGTAAAAAAAAAAAACAAAACCAGCAGCATAACTGACATCTCAACCCACTGTGTAGTTCCTCAGCTTCTCACAAATCCTCTATTTTTGTTGTTGAATTTTCAAGTTTACAACATAAGTCTTTACTGTACATTCTTTAAAAATGTTTTTTTTTTTTTGAATAAACACAATAATAATTTAAAACAAAATTAAGAAAGAAAACACTTAAAAATATCAAACAATATTAACAAGTTTAAGTGACAAACAAAAAAAAAATATGAACAAAACGAAACGAAAATTATACAACTAAGAGTGGTAGGTATTTGGCCGTAGATTGCAATAAAAAATCTGTGAAAAAATAAATTAAAAAATATATAAATTATTGAGCTGCCATTAGCAAATTAATTTCGAGCAAATAACTGTTAACATTTTCAAAAAGTTTGACAAGTTAGGCAAACTTATTTAAGTAGGTACTTATAATCCATACAGTCCAGTGAAAGTTAAAAAAGAAAACATTAAAGTTAGAATTGATGTAAAAGGCAAAACCAAACAACTTGAACGTAATAAGAAAAGAGCTTCTACTACCCAAGTACCAAACCACAAACGTATCTACAGCCAAAGGGTTAATTTAGTACTTTATTTAAACAAATAAAAAAAACTTAAAAAACTATAAAAAATGTTCAAACATTTGCAATAAAGTAAACGTTATGAAAATCCCCTTTCTCGTGCAGCCTTTAAAATTTGCATAACCTAAAAATAGAAAGTTGTTCTAACAAACATTAAAGGCTACATAAGAAACTGGATTTAAAAAAATAAAATCAGTAAATAATATTTGTTTTGTGTATATAAAATGCAATTTTTTGTTGTCAGTTTGTTAATAAATCAATCAATTTTATACCTGTTTTTTGCTATTTATCGTTTCTCGAAAGGTCACCCTGCACCCGAGTTTTATATTGCGCTACAAACCCAAAATGTTCGATTAGTTTTCGAGGCGAACGAATATAAATTGTATAAAATTAGTTCCTGGTAGGCATCTTTTTAATATAATTTGCTGAACTTAGGGAGTTCTGAGTAGCTACGAGAATGGGTTTTTTGACGTATCATATTTTTAAGCCTCAAAGTATGAAAAATTTGGTTTATTTGCCTTAGTTACATATTAAACAAAGATTTTAGATAAAATGTACAGGTACAGGGTACCCAAAAAAAAAATTAGATTTGTTAGTGTTAAAAAAACCAAGACCAAGACAAATTGATTTTGGCGTTGAAGTTCAAGTTATCACACTTGCAATATCTTGGATGCTTTAAAAGGTCACCCTGTGTAGACCATATTATTCAGAAAGCAAAGGGAAAAATTGTTTTAATATTCAAATTCGATTTTAAACCGAGAAACTAGCAATTTATAAAAGTCTTTTACAAATAATTTTCAAATTCCATGGTGTGATTTAGTCAGTTAGGCTGCAATGGTAATCTAAATTAAATTTTGGGGCGAATGTAAAATTATGTTGATTTTGTGTTTTTTATATAGTATATTGTGAATGCCATGAATGAAATTTTTATGTGCGAATTAAGGGCGGAACCATGTGATTACCAAACACTTTTTGTCGAATTTTCATTGTTTTTAGGTAACAAAATAAAAATGACAGCTACATACATTTGTATCTCCTATTGCCTTCATGAATTATGAATTTTATGCAAAACTGCAGTATGTATGTGTACGTATATACATTAGGGTGTCCATTATTACAAAAGTTGCTATTTTTCTTGGTTAACAAATGTGCACTTTTAAGCTTTTTGAACAAATAAATTTTTTTTGAAACTCAAAAGGAAAAAATGAAACCACAAGTTAACTCTGGGGTTTGAAAGTCGACAATTTTTTATGCGACATTTATTCTTTCAAGTCTAAATAAAATTTGTGGACATTGAAAAATGATAAAATTAAAACTTTACTTAACTTAAAAATGCATTTCAAATGTTGGCCACTTATAGTCACAGATATTAAACAAAGATTTTAGCTAAAATGAAATGTAACAGGGTTCACTTATGAAAAAAAATTAAGTTGGTTGAAGGTATGAAGAAATGGCTTATGTTTTGGCAATAAAAAGAAGAGGCCAAACTCAAGTTTGTAGTAAAAAATGTCACAAACACAACCATAGACACATAAGGTTTTCGTAATTTTAAAATTAAAACTTCACGTTAAACATAAAATGTATTTTAAGTTGACTACGGGACTTTGTGTGTTTTTTTTTTTTTTTTGGTTGATCAATTTTTTTTCATTCGAATGATCTAAAAAATGTGGTAAACAGCATGGACAGTTTTGAACCTCTACTCATTTGATAACTAAACAGAGTATTCACTTAAATAAGCTATTAAATTATTTATTGAACTGTTGAACGAATTTGAGCTTTTGATAGCAAAAAACATATAGGTCTAGAACGGACACCCTAATAGCGGTAATATAGATTTATGCTCTATCTGCATGTATGTATGTATGTGTGACTTGAAATAAATAGTACGGCGAAGATTGTTTTAATGAGATTATGTGGGCGTATTTTATGTTATATTGCGCGAGCAAGAGAGCCTCTATTTTTTGTGTTTTTTTTTAGAAATTCTATATTTATGTATATTACTTTCGTAATTTCATTTGTGATCGCAGTATTGGTCAACATACATAATTATGTATGTGTATGTTTTGTTGGAAGTTGCATGCTTGGATTGCGTTTTTTCATTAAAATTTTTTGGTTCTTTTTGTTTTTGCTTTTAAGCTTTAAATGCTATTAACGACGCATCTAAGACTGATTTTGTGTACTACCAAATATTTGCATTTTAGAGTGTGATTTGTTTTTTTTTTTGTATTTTTTTTTTGTAAATAAATAAACTAAAGTTAATAAATAATGAAAAAAAAAAACAATAACGTAATATTAAGTGGTAATAATAATTGCATTAAATATAAAATAAAACTAAACAAAACAACAAAAGAGCAGTAGAAGTAAGAGGAACAGAATAAGAAAACAACATTTGGATAATATTATTATTGAATAAAATAAATCTTCTATAGCACCTTTTTGTTTTTATCAAATGCTAATCACTTATTTCTTATAATAATAAATAGGAAGTATTTTGGGTAGCTTAGAAAAGCAGTCAGTTTTCCGCTTTTTAGATTTTTTAGATTTTTAAGATTTAATTTATTTTTTTTTCAGTTATTTTTTGTTTAAATTATTCAATTGTTTACATATACATACATGTACAAATATTAAAAACAAAAATATTTTAAAATAGTGTCAGTAGTTAAACTTTAAAATTGCAGTAATTATTTTGTTAAGTGTTTTATTTTTTAATTTTAATTAAAGAATATTAATGATTGGAATGTGTTTCAAAATTATGATAGAAATTTAGTTAATAATAATATTTATTTATATACATATGTATGTATGTATGTATGTACCTATGTATTAGAAAGGAGTGCAATATTCTTCTTAGCTTCGAGTTGGTGGAAAATTTCATGCCGTTTTTGACTATATAACAACTACATAGATGCCCGCGGTCGTGCGTGGTTTCGTGAAGATAGATCCCCAGCAACCATTCAATTCATACAGAAATAAAAAAATTCAGCACGTTGAAGTTGATCCTAAGCTGGAAGCTTATGGCTTATGGCTGGATTTTCAATCTATTATACATATATCTGTGTTTTTTTTTTATATTGCGTTCCACCCTAATCCGCACACATACATACATATGTATATAACCTTGTAAATATGTAAGCAAGTAATTATTTATATTTATGTTTTTGGTTTTGTACTATTACGCTTAATATTTTTGTTCAGAATATTTAAAAAAATATTATTTTATATGTATGTATGTATATAAAGAAGTTCAAGTATGTACTATGTATGTAGCTATGTACATAAGTATGTATATAGTTTTCGTTGCATTTATATATGTAAACTCAACAAATATTGTAAATAAATAAAATCTTTTCTATTTGCTCAATACTATTTTAATTTTTTTTTATAACTAATTTTTGGTTTATTGCATTTGTGTATGTATGTGTATATGTTAGTGTATTAGTGGATGAATGAGTATGTATGTTGGTCGTTATGTTTTGTATGCGTATGTGCAGTGGTGTGAATGATATATGCATGTATTTGTATGTATATTTTTTTGGTATATTTCAGTGTATTAATTGAAAACATTCGATTCGAATGACGCTTCCACTAATGTAATGACACTGGTGGCAAAAGTAATAGCACCACAGTGTAATGACAATTTTTAAAAATTGGTTTGTGTACATTTATTTTTTTAAACATATTTGTAGAGTAGCTTCTATAACCACAGCTGAGAAAATATAAATTTTAAAACCTTATAAAAATTTTTTTAAACTTATAAAAATGTTGTATAGTTTTTCGAAAAAAAAAATTTTAAATTTAAAATGAAAACCTAGTTTTACGAATCATATTTTTTTTTTAAATATTTTTTAAAGTTTAAAAAAAGTTTCATTGAAAAAATTTGAAAAAAAAATCGAAAAAAATATGCCAAACTTTTCGAAACTCAACTTTTGGGAATAAAAAAAGTACAAATGCAAAAAATATAACATTCACAAACAAATTTCTTAAAAGCATACATTATGTATATAGTAGCACCATTATTCTTGCCACCACTGTTTTTGTATATAAAAATAAATATTCAACTATTGTTGTAATCTCTTCTTGAATGAAACAAAAACCGAACAAAAATAATTTAGTTTTTTTGCTTTAATTTCAATCTATTTTGATGCTATAGAAGAGCCTATTTTAGCAATAATAACTTCCATAAAATTTCTTCTCGCCACATTCTTGTTCATTACTGTACGTACTGGGTGATATATTATTGACCTCCTTCCGATCGCAGCGTTCACCCATGAATCCTTCGGGACAGCTGAAAAAAAAAGAAATAAATAAAAAAAAGGTGCTTGAAATGTAGTTTAAATATTTTTTCATGTATATTTTTACACACATATGTACTTATACATAGGTACATATATCTTAGTTACTATGTGTATAGAAAAATCAAAATCAAAATGTCACACAAGAAAATATGATTATGTGAGATAAGTGAGTTTACATTAGATCTCTTGAATTCCTCAGAGCAATACATTCTCTAAATATACAATAAGTGATCTATTTTTAGGCGCCATACCACAAAATAACCAATTAATTCATCAATATTTCCCTTAAATGTCACATAGTCTGCAATTTGACACATCTCTTACATTTTACAAATCAACAAAACTCTGTTTCTTCGCCATCAAATACATTTTCATGTTTTTAGTTTGGTACATTGACGTCCTCTGTAATGATTCTTGTTTTGGAACGTTTTTGTTTACATTACGTACATATGTACATATATAATTGTTGATGGGTTTGTCTAAATATAAATTACATACAAAAACACACATAGTCAAACAAATGAAGTATGAAAGAGGCTCAAGTAGTGGTTGGCAGAGCGCAAGTATTGTTGTCGAACAGATATAACTTGGAGCGTATGTATGTATGCATGTGCGTGGTATGTTGCATTGAGAGTAGCAGTCTGATTGCAGCAGTGGAAAGTCGTCTGGTAGTCAGACACACGGCATAAGGGACACTTGGAAAGTACTCGTAATGCATCGACAGAGCAGTTGTTGCACAGTGTATTATTATTCTAAAAATCACTCAGGAAATGACTGAATACGCATATCTCTGAAACTGACGAACGAAGGGACAGACTGACATGTCTAAATGGACTCAGCTCATAGCGCTGATCTGTTGGGTATACTCATTGGAGTAACTATCTCTTCTTTTTCTTTTCATATTTACAACCATCTGGAAAGGTGTAATATCATTTCATGAAAGTCATAAAAATGGTCGACAAAGTAAAGATCAAGATGAAGGAGACATTAAAAATGAAGATAATGATGATGATGACCTTAAACACAAAGATCAAGAAACAACAAAATGAAATGATCAATGATGATTAATCAAGATTACGATAAACATAAAGAGCAAATGTAAGAGGAAGACAAACGAAAGGGCCAATAATGATAATGAAACTAATAATAATAATAATAATAATAATAATAATAATAATAATAATAATAATAATAATAATAATAATAATAATAATAATAATAATAATAATAATAATAATAACAATAATAATGATAAATAATAATAATACAAATAATAATAATAATAATAATAATAATATCTAGTAATAACAATAATAATAATAAAAATAATAATAATATCTAGTAATAATAATAATAATAATAATAATAATAATAATAATAATAATTATAATAATAATAATAATAATAATAATAATAATAATAATAATAATAATAATAATAATAATAATAATAATAATAATAATAATAATAATAATTATAATAATAATTGAAATAATAATTTCCTTAATCCTCAAATATTTGGAACTCTCATAAAAAAAGCGCCACTGTGCAACTTAACCACAGTCAATGCAACATCATAAGGTATCCAGCTCTGCGGCGCTGCAGTAAAGTGCATCAAAAGTAATCTTGAAGTGTTTTAGTGGGGTGCGTTTTTGTTTTGTTTATTGATATTTTTAGTTTCCTTTAACATTATTTAATGTTCATCTTTTATGTAGCCATACATTCATTATGTGATTTTTACAAATTAACAATTAAAAAATGCTGGCGCTAAAGTAATGTGAAATTTTGATGTTAAAATGAGGGTGCCAAGCTCATCTTGTTTATTTGTGGTTTAAATGGCAGATGTGACAACTATGTTTCAAGGTACATTATGGGGGTATTCATAGTGAATGCGATAATGATTGTAATAATTGTAAACTTTGTGGCAGGGTATATCGGGGTATTAAACAGCCATACAATGTTGCCCCTAGAAAAAATCGTTTATTCTCTGTGTTTTTAATGTTATCTCAATGCAGAGATTGGACCAATCCCAACTTCACACACGGTGAAACCGCTCGAAACGTATTTGGAACATTTTTTCAAAATCTTTCCGCACTTCATTGCAAACCTTATGCTTTAATAGATACGGATTCATAACAGCCATTTCAACTTTTGGTGAGAGCCTTAGTTGAAGCCACATCCAACCTGATTACCCTTTGCATTTACAACAAATCTCTGTATTTCAAATGAAATTGCCTTCAGCAGCATCTTTGGATTTTTGTCACAGATGTGTCAAACGAACGATATCGAAAGTCATCAAAGAACTGTTGACATTTTTATTGTTTTGAAGTGCCGCAAAGACAACAGATTTCGATATGTTATGACATCATACAAATATGCAGTTGGGCACATTAGGGTGTCTTCAAAAAATAGTTCGAAAAAATACGCTTGGCAGTGGTCAGTGATAATGACGAGTGACTTTTTGTCATGAAAAACTTTTCAGCAGTAAATGAAATGGTTGAAAATTCGTTAAACTCAAAATAGACCATTATAAATTATAGCAGAAGTAAGGTCTCAATCCCCTTGGAGGTATATCGCTCCAATCTCAGTGTAATATTCATCATAGAAGTACCGGCAGTCATCACATCCAAGTCAGTTTGAAACTAATTTTTAGGTAAAAGTCTCTTCCACCTTTATTGGGGTATCGACAGGGACATTTGGTCAGAGTTAGCACAACTTACGGAGCTTGTTAAGGCCAATGATATCAGATTATACAAATTATACTTCAAGGAGTCGTTTCACCTACAGCCAGGTTTTGCTGGAATAGTCTTTCTTAATACGGACGAGCCTGTTGTTATTCAGCTCAACAATATTTACGGTGCATGCCCTATTTTCGTCTTTCCATTAATATATTTAAATATGTATGCATGTATGCCTTATCCAGTCACTAACGTCACGCGCCACTTCTACCTTTAAATTTATCTTTACTTTTCTTTTTTTACTTTTACTTTCAACTCATTCCCTTGCACAATTCACCCTCCAGCCGAATGTTTTCGTTTTCATGTTCCCGTACAGAAAGTGAGTGCGTATGCGCAATGTGAATTATGTCTTTCAGCGCGTCAATTTATTTCCAAATACGCTGCGATCTCTGCAATCTTTGCATTCGCATACACACACACGCACACTCTTATATAAGAGTAGCCATACATATGTATGTATGTATGCGTGTTGATTTGTATGTTCTTATAGAAAAAGCTACGCGTACGCGACTACTTGCACTCACTCGATCACTTTGTGACGGTTTCTTGGCAGTGCTCCACAAATTTTGCTGCTAACCACGCGTTTTATGCCACAACAACAAAACACAAAAATCATTTATAATTTGTGCGGCGCTTATAAATGAGTGCATTGGCACACACATAAGTACATATGTGTTTGTATATTAAAATTAAACCCAGTGTAACATTTTTATGGAGCGGATTATTACTTGAGAGGCTATTTGATATGAGTAAAACGGACGGAATACACATCTAAGGAATATGCTCCTAAGAGTATGCTATATTTTTATTATTATTTTTTTGCCCATAATGTAAAAACAGGCGCCTACATTTATGCAATATTTTTCTTATTTTTGTTTTCTGCCAATAGACCATGAATAGTGTGTAAACTTCGACTAAAATTATGCACATTTATAACCAAAGTCCAAAAAATTTCGCACACCTCCTATTACTTTGTGGTTTTATGAAAGGTTAATATGAGTATGAAGTAATACATATATAATATTAAACAACATTCTAGGCTTGTCACCGATCAATGTACACAAGAAATTTTAGTTTGTAGGAGCAAATATGTGCACATCATTTCGATCTCTTCTATCACCTGCCTTAGAACATGTTGCATACTTTTAGGGCCAGCTTTTATGCTTTTGCAACTAAAGCTCAATACAAATTATCAAATTATATAAACCAAGGCTATCAAATTTATTAAAAAATTGCTACTTCAAGCTATAGCTATAGCTAAAATTAAGATCCGTCCTTAAGAGCAGTTCGTATAAACTAAAAAAATTCAAGTTGGAAACATAACGCTCTTATTTGGCCTCTTGACTCTGGCGAAAAATTCTGAGTTTTAAATTTTGTATATTCATTCCTTCTTTGTTTACTTACATGCATGAGTATGAGCCGATTTCCGAAAAGAAATTACATGTACCACCATTTAAACAAAATTCAGCAGCATCATCGGGACAAACATTACCAGTTCCGCCCGGTAAACTTGTTGGATAACGAGGCTCTGAAAAACATAGAGATTTTAGTTTGAAAATTTTAGCTACAAGGAAAATATGTATAATGTATGTTTTTTTTTTTTTAAATTTGTAGAGGATGCAACAACATATATGTATCTCTAGTCGAGGTTAAATGTTGTGGAACTAACATCAGGAGGAGTAAGTGCTAGATAATTGAGTTGCTGTATGGCTTCAATATCCGCGGTTATTCCTGACATATTCAGATCGAACTTAGATTACGAAGAGAATACTTTTTCTAGGCATTGAGCCCGATATTCCAATCCTTGACGATGATACTACTACCATAATAAAGTTCGGATGACAATATCTAGGTGTTAAAAATAAAAAACCACATAGAAATACCGAGCTGTTCAAACACCTTTTTCTGACGACAAAATATCTCGAAAGAAGTTTAGGCAACCCTTGGGGTATTCGAAAGAAAAGTTCTCCGCAAGATTGATGGTGCTTGTAATCATTTCAGCGTCGAGTATTGCAGGAAAATTAATGCACATAGGTCGGTATGAGCTTTACGGAAATATGAGATACAAATTATGCATCTCAGAAGTTCTTTCTGGCCACATTTTCCTCTGACAGCAGATGAAATGGTGGTCCCTTCTGAGTTGGGAAGGAAATTAGTAGAAAGAAGTAGTTGTTTGTAAAGGAAAAACACACCTTGAAGGATTGGGCGAGTGTTATGGATGTTTGAAACCTTGTTACCAGATCGGTGTGTTTCAGTACAAGTACCTGCTGTTACCAGCCCGACAGGACCACACTTGTGGGTTAAAGATTTTTTGTCATGTTGGTTTACCTTAAACCTTTTGATAAGCTGACACTGTTTATAGGGCTAGCTTCTTTGATGATGGGTATGCTTTTCTTCTATACTCTATAGCTATCTCGATCCGTTCAATGAATATCTACAAAACACAGTCAAGTATAACAAAACCCCAGCAGAATTGTATACGTTTCTCACCTATTTATGGTTGTTTATATTTCACATTTTGCACATTTCATTGTAAACATGCACAAACATGCATGACTGTGTCTACTTTTATGAATATATGAAGACATTAACTCACCTGGATCTGCTTTGATTAAAATTGTGCGTCGATCAGGTTCCTGATTGATTTTATTTTTAGCTCGACACTCATAGCGTCCCGTATCGGATATATTAAACGACCGTATAATCAGCTCCGAACGTTTTCTAATAACAAATTAAATTTAAGAGTAGCAATAAATAAGTGAGCACAAACAAAATAAATACAAACATTATTAACAAATTTAAATGTATGCATTTATAAACAAATACATATCTAGTATATTTATTTATTTATTTTTGTTTTTTTTTTTTGGAGGCGTATAAAAAATTTCTGTGAAAACTTACTTGAAATGCCGAAATTTGTATAATTTTCGATTACGATTAATCGATTTGCCATCCTTGAACCATGTGACCTTTGGTGGCGGACGTCCTTGCACTTTACAAACAATATGCAATTCTTTACCAATTTCCATTGTACGATTTGTTGTTATTGTACGTATCGATGCGAGCTGTGCTGTAAAGAATTTAAAGCAAATATATTTTTGCCGTAATTATTAATCAGTCAATATTTTGTGGTAGTAAGTAATTGATGGATATAATAACGAAAATATTTTTCTTTTTGTATGGAATGCAGCCATTGGCAAGTTTCAGTAAAAAATTGTGATAACTACGGGGTTAATAATTATTCATATAATTTCGGGATTGTTTGCGGATATCTCGTTATGATTTTGTGCAGCTCGGAATATTTCGAAAAAGTTTCAGTTAGTTTCGGGTTGTGCTTGTATGTTGGTGTATTATTTTATGAATGGTTTTCAAAAACATTTTATGCTAGTATAGCGGTTATCATACGACA
This sequence comes from Sphenella marginata, assembly GCA_951509765.1. Classification (NCBI taxonomy): domain Eukaryota; kingdom Metazoa; phylum Arthropoda; class Insecta; order Diptera; family Tephritidae; genus Sphenella; species Sphenella marginata. The sequence continues at coordinate 21,631,842 of OX608082.1, forward strand.
ATTCGAATTCAATTTCGAAACTGTTTTGAGAATTTTTGATCAGTTTGAATTCTTGGAAATACTTTTATTTACTGGAGCAGTTTATTTACGAACTAATTGTAGGATAATTCAAAATAAGACTGTTGTTTTTGAAATGACTCTGAGCTCATTGCGGGTTTATCGGAATACATTTCATTTTTTTCCGTTTCAGGTGTACGATATGGCTCAATCGGTTGCTTTATTCGTTCAAACAACTTTTATATATGAAACACTTTAATACACTTTGTATTAGTACAGCTGGGAATACAAATAAAACGAAAATTTTTTAAAGATAGCCAGCCACCAGGTGACCAGAATTCCATATTTTTATTATCTTGCCTAAGTTTTTTTTTTTCGGGTACCTTGAAATATTAATTAATATAATAAAATCTAAAAAAGAAAATTGCTAAATTTATATTCTTTTAAAAGATAGATTTGTATACTCTACAGTTTTATAGTCAAGCATAAGCACGCCACTAAGACTCTTATTATCGCATAAAAATCTGCGTTTATAAGTTATTCAAGCAAAATTCATATAGAAATTATCGGCAAAATATTCCATTACTTTAAAGGCAGTGCAAAAAAAAAAAAAATAAAAAAAATAATCATAAACATAAGCGAGTGTCGGTGCGTTGATTGCTTTTGCTTTGGTACAATTGGCGCCCATCTGTTGTTCATAAAGTCGATAAAAATTCAAAATCTTTATAAGCGTTTGATCTACTTATGTATGTATGTATGTATGTTCACACATAGTACATGTGTAGCTAAATATTTTCCACCAGCACACATTTTTTAAGCAATTATTATTACTTTTTTTTTATTTATTAAGTGGCTTTTTATAATTTTTTGTGACATGCTTTGTATAGTTTCAACACCTCTGGTAGCAACAAAAAATATTGGGTGATGATTGCGCATAAACAATAAATTTATGTTAGCCATATGGAGCAGTGTTGCCAGATGGAGATTAATATTGGTGGTAAACAAAAAAAAAAAACGAAGTAGAAAGGCTGCTTTTAAAAAGTATTTGTGATTTTATAATGCAATGGAATGGAAATGAAGGTATTTGTGGATCGCTTAGATGTCAATGTGATAGAAAATTTTATTATGTTTAAAATGAGTATAAATTTATTGACCGTAGATTTAAGAAGATTTCGGAACGTGTTTTTCGGGATTTGTGAACTCGTATAGAAACTTTTCGAAAAACCAATTTCGGAACAGTTTGGCATGCTTGCAAAATGCTATTCGCACTACTTCTAAATAAATTAAAAAATTAAAATTTGGAATTTTTTTTTAAATATTTGTTAAATTAATAGCACTGAATATTTTTAATTCATATTATAATAAAAAACGTAAGTTAGAACTGCAACCTTTTTTTAATTCAATTTCGTATAAAAAGGACTACAGAACCGCGTCTCCAGAAAATGCTATTCGGCTTATGCTATGTCATTGGGATGTCATGTGATACATAAACATCACACGTGATATTACAAAAGCAATAATGCCAATGCTTTACTTTTTTTAATTTTTTTTTTTTTTTCTATGCTTGACAATAATTGTGGAAATAAGGCCGTTTTTATACAGTCTTTATTTTATTAAAGCAAAAATTTGTGCAAATCGCAGAGAACGACTGTTAGTATGTATATTTTTCCCCACCACTGTACATACATATTTATGTGCCCATTTTAAACCATTTCATTTTTAAAAGATCACACACGACCTTGCCATAAACTAGAATTTTTCTAAGTATTTATTTTAATTGTTTGCTTGGCTATTTTTATTTTGAAATTTCTTATTTTATTTTTATTATTTTCATTTGATTTTATTGCATTTAAATCAATTGTAACATTATTTATTTTTGTTTAGTATGTCACATTCTTTGATTTTGATTCATTGATGACTAATTGTTAATTGTATAGCTGTAGTCGTAAATGTGTTGGTGGTGGTCGCATGAGTGCCAAAAATAAAAATCAAATAAAAATGTTATGTCGGCTGATCGAAATGTCACATGATCTTACCCTTGAAGGCTGCTAAGAATGATGAGAAATCAATTATGTTACGTATACGTAAGTGCGCATACCCTGTAGGGAAAATTACTATCTGGGCTAGTGTCCTTCTCCACTACAAGTCCATCACCAAACTATGCCACCCAGCTACATTGGCTTAATGACCTCGATCTGATTTTAATTCATATTAATTGCATAACTATTAAAATTTCGTTTAGATTGGGTACTCTCGAAACTCATAATGCTGTAAGATGCTTCTTGAAAATAATTATGAGATAGAGCATTTCTTAAAATTATTTTAAAATTGGCCGATCTTTTACTAATTCAACGAAATGGAACTCAAAATGTCCAGCTTTAGTTACCTAAGTGCCTGTTTTGAACTGGTTAGCCTGGCTACTGTCGAACTAGTTATCATTTAGCTCTGGTCTTAATAGGTATTGGGCTCTCTTCAAGGTAGCAAGTGTGGCATTATATATGTATGTACTTATGATATATGTTGGTTTGTACCTAGTTTGTGTTTACAAGTGTATGGGCGGTCCCACAATGCATTTTTATGCTGCCAACAACGCATTTTTTCACCTACATTGTGTCTCACTCGAAGCGTGGGAGGGGATCAAGAACATTTTTTGGCGCTAAACTGGTTAGCCGATTTTGGCTATTGATTATTGAACTCCGCCAGTCATCGCATTTTAGCGCCCTATTGGAAATGCCAATGCTCCACCTCTGTTTCCAAAAGCAGTCGAAATCTTTCCTCCCTTTACTGTCAAATTCAGTACATTCGTCGCAGCTCACCTTGAATTTTCTTCACTATTGGCCATTAAGCCAAGTAGTATAAATCGTCGGAAGATATTCTCTCTAGAAGAATCCAAGGATCATACCACCTTAAAAGAAAATGAGACAGGTACGATGTGATATTTTCTTGTCCAAAAAGTCGTCAATTTTATTAAAATATTCAAAAAAAAAAAAAAATTCTGGAATGCATTTTATGATGACAACTACTGCTGATCTTTATACCACATCTATGGAGCCAGGCTTCCAGATTCCCTTTGCTTTATCAATTCCACAAGTTGCTTCTATAATTTTTTGATATTTATCATCCCTCGAGATTCATTTCACATTCGATACGTATTTTTGATTGATATACATACATTTATATATCGCAATTTAATTTTACGAAAAGCAACAACAACTATTCGGCACACAGTTTATGATTTATGCCTGAAACTCTCACAGTTGATATGCTGTGCTACATGGCGTATGATGAACATTCGTGGTGAAATGTGATCAGACAAAAAAAAAAAATTCGATGAGAAAGACAAAAAGTAATAAAAAGAAATCTTATTACACGCTTAAGTTAAATTTAAATGTATGTTTATTGCAATAAAATTAAGCTAAAATTCGCAGACATTTTTTTGATACATATGTGTGTTTATACTGATCTTGAAGTTCATTATGAAACATTAGACTGTGCTAGTGAAGGAGAGAAAATATATGATCGGAATAGGTGCACCTACTTAAAAGCTGTCACTGCAGTATAAGTTTTCGTAATTGGAATTCAAGAGATACCGTACTGTCATGAAAAAAAAAACAAGAACAACAACATCATAAAAGTATGCTTGTGGCAATCTCACGCAAAATCGAACTTGGCATTTAAGTCTAGGCTCTGTATATAATTTTACTTTCTTGCCGATTCAATTAAACACATAAATTAATTAAATAAAACAACACAATAAAAAATTATGCAAGAGAGCCAAATGTTCAAAATCATTTATTAGAAAACGAATAAATTAGATAAGAAATTTGAATCCGCGTAAAAAACGAAAGAGCGCGGAGAAAGATTTACTACATGAAAATTTTCAACTAATTAAAAAATATCAAAATCGAAAAAACCAAACTGATAGGGAACCTTGAATAATAATTCAGAAATAGAGCGTTATTTACTCTCCCGCTCAGTCATCGAAATTTTGATTTTGAAAATTTTAAACACAATTACACTTCAGTTTTGAATGAATTCGCCAGCAGCCGTGAGTTCTTTCAATACGGCGTTCAAGGAGCTAAAAGAATTCACTTTGCCAAAGAAAAATAAATATGCATGCGAACTTTCAATTTATACAAGCGAATAAAACACACGCGAATAAATAAATTTTACTTAAACGAATTTTAAATTTTTGTATCTAATATTTTCGCCACCACTGTTTATGTGTACACACATATGTATATGTACCTCAACCAGCGTTTTTTTGGCTTTGCAAGAATTGCACGTACCATTTCGATTTGATGGTGACATTTTTATGAGTGAACGAAAAGCCGACAACAGCAAAAGCAGCAACAGTAACAGTATATGTACATATATATGTATACAGCTGAATTCTTTGGGCAACGAGGGAGAAATATAAGCTAGTGCAACAAAAACATTCACTAATAGAAGTTTTTCTAAAACGAGTTGAGGAACTTTAATGGCGCTTTAGTTGGACTCACATAGTTCTGCCAAACATAATCCTATAGAATGAATTTGGTAGTTTCTTTTGTTACCAAAAAAGTGCTGGTTAGTTAGCTAACCTAAAAAAAAGAATACATTTTTTTGAAGTTTCTTCTTTACCTAATTTCCAAATTCGTGTTTTAGTTAGCCCATGCAGCCAAACTTCTATGAAATAATCCCAGTGTGGCTACATATGCGGGTAAAAGTGAGATTATATTGCATATAAATCAAGTGGAAGTGGGCGTATACCGTTCTTAATATATTTAATTAAATACCATTAAATGAACTGAATCAAATGAATTCTTGCTAAAATAATACATACCAATTTTTTTTTGCACACATATACACATAAATATTCACTTAACGCTGTCACTTTAGCACTTTTGCCGCATCAGTCACAAAGCGTCACTGTGCCCGCTTTACGAATAAATGCTAATGGCACAGACGTGTGGCATAACAATGAAACGTTACTATGTCATCCGTCTGTCCAATTGTACCATAATTTGTTAACAGCAATTTTACGCTCGATAAATTTTGAAATAAATTTATAAAAAATCATAAAGTAAAAATTTTCTACAAAAAAAAAAAAAGATTTAATGTGCTTGACCGTAGCAAAAACAATAAATGTTTATGGGTATGAGTGTAAGAATTCATGGAAGGCAATTTGGCAGCTGTTTTGAAATTGAATTTTTTTGAAATGGTAATTCTTTGCAGTGTTTGTTTTCTTTGTTTTAATTTTTTTTTCACACGAAATATGCATGATTAAGTGTAGAGTAAAGTAGATTTGTAAAAAGTTTTTTATTTTTATTTTTATTTGTATTTTTATTTAAATGTAAAAAGTGAATAAAAGAATATTATAGTTCACCTTCAAAAATCTAGCTATCTATCTCTCTATATTTTTTAACAGTTTTTGGGGTTAGAAATTAATTGCGCAGAACAGGTCCCATTGTACAAAACTAACTTGCTATAAAACCGTGAATGCATAGCAATTGCCCCTAAAAGTATGCAATGTTAAGCAACAATTCCGCCCTTCAGCCAAAGGAACTTCATTTTTTAGAGGTTTTTTGTCTCACCAACCGTATCTCCATGGTCTACAAAACACCGAGACCACTTTGGAATTGCTGCTGGTTTCGTATAGCTGAAAAAATGATAACTGCAAGTCAACAAGTTTAAGTTTTGCCCTACATAGTATAAAAAAATTACCGTGAAACTGCATGAGAGTTGAAGCAGTGCACCAAAGTGATGTTCCCTGAGCTGGAATCAGAACTAGTCATGCCCTTACATCGAAGTCATACCCAATCAACTGATAGAACTTAAAAGAAGGCCTAACAAAATTTGACATTGGCTAATTTTTATAAAAGCGCCTAAAAGTATGTCATGGTTTGGTGAACGGTGGCACATATTGCATACTTTAACGCACATTTAAACAATTTTTATAGATCCTACTTTACCGAAACAAAATTAAATACAATTAAAAAAAAAATCAATCTAATTTTGAATTTGGCCAAGTCATTTTTCTATGAAAAAAAAAAAAATTAAAAATAACAAATGTGCGATCAACAGGAAGCCAGCGTTTAGCAACATTTCCGTCAACATGCAATAACAATTTTGTCTCCAATTTTCTAACATTCGCCAATGTATCTAATGTCGCGTGTGTTGGTGTTACAATGTGTAGATATTCTGTGTAAGTGCAAGTGTTGAACTATTTTTAATTAAACTTCACAAGTGAATTTTGCACATGCTTTCTCTCTTCAATCCTCCAGCAACACGGAAATTCTTGTTGTTCACATCAGCCAAACGATTTATTAATATGCCAGCGATGCGTACATGAATATCTTTATGCGATCTATGTTACTACTCAGGTACTATAAAATAATTTTGAATAACCAAGGGTCACACACACACGCACACAGGCAACTCATATTTTGAACATTTCCTATGGCCAAGGCAACTATGTGGCACGTGCGCTTATTCATCAGTGCCGATTAAAACCAAATGACATTGAACAACATTGGCATCTCTGTCAGCAATGAAATTTTTGTTTGTTTGTCTGTATGTTTGTGTGCGCATCACTTAAATACTGCCAAATAGAACTGAGTGCAACTTTCGGCGATTTCTTTTAAGAAGTCAAACTTCAAATTTAAAGTTTCTCTTATTAAATTTCTACAAGTCAAAAAGTTTTGTAGTTAACGACCAAAAATGTGGTGGACCAAAGTGACCCAAAATTCGTAAGTTCAATAGGGGTATCAAGTGATAGGTGATATTTTCTCCCTCTCTCTTGTTGGTGTTGTAATGGTTTATTGTTCTACATAATTGACACTTGGCGAGAAGTTATTTTAGCGGAAGTCCTACGGAGCAGTTTCCTAGGTTGTTTAGTTACTCTTCCAGCCTCTTCCTCATGCTATTTTCTTAATAGTTGTTTTCAGCGCGTTTCTCTCCATACTCTTTTTTAGCTTTTTCTCAATGTCCTCTACCCTTCTGTCTCTATTTAACCCTCACAGCTACTTCTCTCCCTCCTTTCTTTTCTGTGCCTGTCTCTTTTTTTTCTTCCTGCATTTTTAGACGCTCTCTCCGATTATTGCCAACCTAACTTCTAACCCTGTATCCTCTTCAATAAATGTAAATGAGATATTCGAGGGCATTTTGATTACCTCACTTAATTGTTAAATTTTTGCCGAAATATGAATATTAGGGCGGATCAGTCTAATTTTATTTCACGGCTTAGCAACTATTACTCATGATTCATAAACACAATATTTGCACCCCCCCTACTTGAATGGCCATTCATTGGCATTCATTTGCAAATCTTAATTAAAACGAGAAACGTACATGCACAAATTGCTAGCAACTTATCAAATACAACAAAAATGTGTATACATATGTACATATGTATGTACATATATGTGCTCGCTCCTTGACCATATTCTTTAGGCCAATTTAATTTTAATTCGGTTTTAACAGCTTATTTGACATTTTGTCGATGGCAATGGCTGTTTGACGATGTCAAAGTGATGCTGACAGTGGCGTTAGTGTTGTCATGCCACTTGTCTTCATTGCTATGTATAAGTATGTAGTGTTGTTGCAACGGCGAAGTACATATATGCACATGCATACATACATTCGACTTTGAATATTTTTGCATTTTTCTTTGCGCCTATCAAATTCCTCTCACCCAAATTGCAAAGCAGAAAAATAAAAAAAAATTTGTTTATAATAAGTTCATATTAATTGGCAGATTGCGTGAGTGTTAAATTAATTATTATTAGCATTATTATTTAGTGTTTTGTTGTGCTTAGTAAAATGTGAAAGATGAAGTGATATCATTTAATTGTTATAGCGCTACTTTGTCACGCTAATTTGTCAATTTTCTAACAAGGTTTTGATAAGCTTTGTGTGGGAGCTAAATGCCTGATTTCAATTCCGGAGTAATTCGTGTGACATTTGGTCAAAATACAAAAAAGAAATTTTTAAACAATTTTCATAAGAAAATATTCAATTAATGACCGTACATACATTGGCACCATTTCTGATTTAATAAATAATTTTTTTTAAACAAATATTTTTTTTTCAAATACTCATAAGTCTTCCAATAATGCACTCTAGTAATCAGTTTGTTAAAACAAAATAATATTCATTGTTTTGGAGCAGATTCACGGGTCCAAAACTGGATCCTGCATCCGCCACTGGGTTTATCATTTACAATATTTCTACATTTTCAGGAACTAGAAATTGATAGCAAATAAATTAAGGATATGCGACCAATTAAACATATTTAATAAATTAATTAGAGAATATTTATTATCGATTGCTCAAAACGATTAGTTTCACGATTAATCACATTTGGATAAATTTTAAAAATAATATTATTCCTTTGATTATAAAAAAAACTGAGTATTTAATCATAAAATGATTAATTAGAAAATTTAAATCTTTAGCAAACTTCAGCAAAGTCACTGCACTAACAATTTTATGATTCTGCTTCAACATCACCCAATTTATTTGTTGTGGATTTGATTAATCGGAAAATTTATTGACAATTTTGCTTAAACGATTTATAATACATACATTCCTAGAATAAATATATGAATGTAAAATAAAAATTTAGAATTAATTAAAATCGGGTATACTTAAGTATTTCCTTTTAAACTTTACACTTTGACTTAAAAATAAATTTACATACATTTGCATTCTCATTGCAATTAAAGCGATTTGCAAAGTTGAGAATAATATTGAAAATCTACCGAATGTTTCACATGAGCACAAGTTTACGGTGTACATTAATCAAACGCAACATTAACAACAACAAAAAGAAGTAAAAGAACAACAGACTTGGATGATTTTCATGGTGTTTACTGCATGGGAGCTTAGGAACACCATGCAAATCAACCAAACAAGAAGCGGCAACAAGTACAGATATTTAGTTAGACAGACAGTCGACAATTGGATGGCAACAAAACAAACAACAACCAAATAAAGCTGTAGCATAGAATAAGCAACTGAAGTCAGAAGCCGCAATGCCATCACATTATTGGCGGCAATTGTTCTTTACACATAAACACACACAAGCATGCAAATATAACCAACAAAAAATATGCTCCGAAAAGGTAAACGCTCAAATAATATTAATGCCAAAACCACAAAATTCAACTTTTCTCACGAAAGCAGTTTTTTTATATCTATCTCAAGATATTGATATAACAGCTGAAGTGAAATTAGTATTAAAATTTGCAAAAAAAAAAAACAAAAAAGAAAGTAATAGAAGCGCAAGCCAAAAAATACACTAAAAAATTCACATTGGCTGTTACTACGTGTAGTTTATTTTATTTGAACGAAGATATCGATTCTGCAAAATATTTCCAATTTGTCTGGATTTATGTCAACGACAAAGAGTTTAAGTGTCTCTTTCCCTCGCAGACGCAACCATGCGAATTACATAAGAGTAATTGCTCACAAATTTTTTGTTGGGTACTTACCGCTTAACACCTATGCCAATGAGACCCAATCAATATCTAATACCAAATTCAAATCCAATTTAACAAATTGTATTTGGCAAACTGATTGAAAAATGGTTTTGCTAATTAAAATTGAAAGTAGGCTAAAATAGCTCATTAATCTCTTAAATGGTGTTTGGAAAATAGGCAAAACGACGTGCGAAATTTAAACACTCAATTACTACACACATACATATGGATGTTTGTGTATTTATATCTAAACGCGCTTTTAAAGCGATTTTAAATATGCATTAAACTAATGAAAGGTGTGAAATAAGAAATAGTTGAAGGCGCTCTGGAAGGGTCGAGAGAGTTGGAGAGAGAAAGAGTCATAGGTAGAGAATTCCTGAGGGAGAGGAAAAGAGACCTAAATAGATAGCACTGATGAAGAGAGAAAGAGACCTAAACAAAGCGAGAGTCGAGAGAGCGAGTGAGAGTCACAGTGAGAGTATAGATAGTATGAGAGAGTAATAGTAGTACCGAATGCCGATTTCCAATAAAAATGACGATAGAGGCCGAAGAAACGGGAGATAAACATGAAAATGAAAAGTAAGAGTATAAGAAGATGGAAAGGGAGAAGTAGAGCTATTAGCATTGTATTTAATAAAAATTATTTATGTATAAAAGTAAAACGAAGACTAGCGCAGTGGTACATTTGATAATTAAACTCATAAATTTCAAAGTAAAACCTGCAAAGGTCAAGAGCGTTGGCTGAAAAGAATTAAAAGGCACGCAGCTCGAAATGTGTGTACTAATTGCAGTGCGCAAGTGCAACACATACACACACATACACACTAACACTCACATAGGCGGCCATTAATGTAATGTATGTTGACTTTTAAAGCACACATCCGCTGTAGGGGGTGGCACGCTATTAATTCTTGTTGGTTATAAATTAAAAATGCATTTATGCGAAATTCAGACAGCTTTATGCTAGATCTTGCAACAAATAAAAAAAAAAAAAACCAAAAGAACGTGTGCAATTAAAAATTCTACCTCACCGTCTAACTAACATGAACAAACATACACTCCCTTCATTGTGTGTATGTATGTATGTATGAGCAAAATAACAATACAAATGAGTGCCATTAATTGTTTGACCAGAACAGTAGGAATTCATGTTGCATGACACTTGCAACTTCTTCACGCCTAGGGCGCACGCCATTACCTCACACACACATACAAATATTCGTACAAACATAGCAATGACACTGCATTTGGCATTTTAGGCAACATTATAATTAAATATACGCTCTAAGAAGATTGAAAGGTATAAGAAAAACAAAAAAGAAATATATTAGCGAAAGAATTAATGAATAAATATTTGCTGTTGTTAAGTTGTTGTTGTAGTTGTTGTAGCAGATAGTCTGCAGTTACAAGCATTCTATTCAGTAGTAGCGCATTCTATTATTATGTCTGTATTCCTTAGTGATAATCTACATACATATCTATGTACATACATATGTGAGAAGTTTCCACAAATGGTTGACTGCTTGACAGGTAGTTCCTTGCTACGGTTGGTTGGTTGCGCCGCCGCATTCGCCAATTTGACTTTTTCGTGTTAAACGCAATGCTTTAAACAACTGAAATGCTTGCTAACATTAAGCAAACTGTCTGGAAATAATTAGTATCTTAGTAACAAACAGACATATGAGGTGATTAAGAGTACCAAGCCCGGCAGTTAAAGTAACTTTGCTTAGACTTGAAAATAACACTGAGCAAATATTTTGGGGTATCTAATTCCAACCACTGTAACAATAGAGCCTGCAGTTTATTGATTTATTTGCTGACAGATTTTCTGCTGGAAGAAGTATGGAACTTTATACTCTTTTCTTATAGGCCACTTTTTCCCTAAAGTTAAAGCAGTTAAAGTAACTTTGCTTAGACTTGAAAATAACACTGAGCAAATATTTTGGGGTATCTAATTCCAACCACTGTAACAATAGAGCCTGCAGTTTATTGATTTATTACTGACAGATTTTCTGCTGGGAGAAGTATGGAACTTTATACTCTTTTCTTATAGGCCACTTTTTCCCTAAATCTCGACATTATTCAAAGACCTGCCATGGAACGCAAATTACTCATACGCCCTGTTGTACAGCAATTATAAAATTATATAAAATAAAATAAAAAAAAAATAAAATAAAATAAAATAAAATAAATTAAAATAAAATGAAATAAAATAAAATAAAATAAAATAAATAACTCTGTACTCTCTTGGCAAAAACGGATAATATTTAGACCAGATGTAATATATAAAAACTTTTCGGACACCAGTAACAGTGACAGTGTTTTATTTTTTATTTTCAGTGGTTCACTGGGTAACTAAAACCACAATATACATATGAACGACATGTTGACAACTCACTGTCACTGTTATTTAGCGAAAAATGTTAGCCTAGGGAATTGTTTTTGGTGCACGTAAACAAGTGTGCAAACAAACAAAACAAATGAGTGACAAAGTAACAAAATGATCAACTGACAAAGAGCAAACAAATGCGACAATTATGACGTATGTATAACGAGATAGAAAATTAATAGTTTCAAAGTAGAATTTTACGGTTGACAAGCTGGTCCGAAAAAGTCAAGAATTCATACAAAGAAAATTAGCTGGTTTGCTTAAAGTACTGTAGTCTCCGATGTTGGCAATCTTTCAGTACAAAATTTAATTTTAAATTTTACTTAGTCCGTTGGCAATGGTCCAGCTCATCAACTCTTTAAAGTGGTAGTAGTAAATAACGCACAGAACACAATATTCCCACTTCAATGTAACTCTTTGTTTCCGTAGTATAGAACTAGCTCTTTTTTGACTACTGGGTATATTATGCATATACTTAAATATTAAAATACAGTCATTATAATGACTGCTGTGAAGTATTTATGGTAGGCTGTTTCTTTGATGACAAAATAGGCATTGTTCCGGTTTCCGTTTGTTTTGCATACTTGGTTTTTTGTTTTTGTTTGATAAGTCAAAATAATTTCAATCTTAAGCAAACTTTATATAAATCATTTGATATTTTAATCAGTTTGAGCAAGTGTCGCTGTGGTTTTAAGTTAAACAAAAAACTAAAAATAAGCTCACAACAGAAAAAATAATTCTTTTTTTTTAGGAATGCTCATCACTGATAAGGTTTGATTTTAATATTTATTTAAATTATAAAAAAGTCATAGACAGATTTTATTTCTTCCAAGTTGCTACTGGTATATACAAAAACATTTAAGAAAATATTTCATAGAAATCTTAAGAGTTTATATTAATGCTAGCTGGCAGCGCTCCTCAAAGCAATAGTACTTATTTGAAAAATATTGAAAAATACATTTCGTTTAATATTCAAACATAAGGAAATATGTTTAATATAATTTTTGAAAAGTTTAAAATAGTGCTTAATTTGTACAAAAATATTCTGAGTGGCAACACCTAGGTAAAATAACTGAGAAAAGTATACTACTTTTGGGAAATAGTCATGAAACTGGTGGTGCAGCTCCCAATGCTTTAGCGTATATACAAATGTATGATTTACGCTAGCTGGCAACGCCAATAAAAATAAATTGTTTATAAAAAACGAAATAAAAAGTGTTCACTGGCTTTTTTATTTAATTTTTAAATAATAGTGGACAACCTTTTTGGAAAAGTAAAATAATAATAATAACCAACTCGAAAGCCCTTGCAATAAAATATGCAAAGCTGGCAACCTTGTAAAATCTTACTTTGTGGCAAGTCCTAGAATGAAGTTTTATTAGAACACAAAAGAAAAATGCTCCAAGCCCGCTAGTAATTGGTATATATCTACATAAATATATTATTTAGTTTAGATGCAAAATTTTTTCAAACATATTTTTTTTTTATTGAAAAGGAACCTTTTTCTGCATTTTTCGGCATTTTAAGTCTATTTTTGTTTTAAATTGAATTATCTTCATTAAATTTCAGTCATTTCTAATGAAAAATTCTAACTACTTCAGACTTTTATTATCATCACTATATCACTATCTTTTTTCAAATAATTTTTCAACTGCGCTGCATTTTTATTGGCTCAACTCAAGCTATGTACTAATACAAATCCAACACATGACAACTCATACATCACACGCTTATCAACACTGTCTTTCTCAAACATTTTTTTTCTCTTTCGTTCATTTTTTTGTTGTTGTTATTTCACTCATGACCAACGTTTGCCTTTGCTACTGTGCTAAATTTCCTTTTACAGTCAAACAACTAACCATTTGATTTGTGGTATTTATATTTAAGTTTGTATGAAAGCACAAGCATGGTTGCCAGATCAAATTAGTTTTTTTCGGGATTGCAATTGGTTGTGAAAATTGACCAAGTACCGTGTAATATTTATAGTGACCGTAGCACTGAAAGTAGCCCGAAAGGTGGCCATTAAACGGAAGATGGATTTCATTATAGTAAGACCAGCCAAAATAATAGTTTCTAGTATACATACATATGTATCTGTTTGTCTATATGTTTGTACGAGCATAACTCGAAATCTGTTGTGTAAAATTGAATCAAGTTATCACGGCTTCGTAAGTAGATGTCTAAGTCTAATTTTAGTGTGTTTTATAGAATATAAGAATAGGCTTAAAATATTTATTTGGTTCAATTGCAACAGGGTGGCAACCACACCATCAAGTCAATTTTGACTTATTGTTGTTATTGTTAACTAAAAGAATTGGGTTACTTCAGATTTGTGGGTAATCATCTTAAACTAAATTGAAGTTGAAGTTGAAAATTGCTATCAAAGTCAAATGTTGTTAAGGAAAGTGTAAAATGCTTTACGAGATTTGTTAAAGATTTTCACTCAGCTGGCAGACAAGTCAAGGATTACTGCATGTGTGTGTGTGTGTATATATGTACATATGTAAAAGCTTGTGGAGTTGTTAAATGTTGTACGAGTATCTAAATTTAGCTGCATGGGAGAATGCAACATGCTTGTTTGTTTGTTTGTTTGTTTGTATGTAATAAGTAGTTAAATACTTAAACATGTTGCTAACCATTTTGGTGAATACGAGTAGGACATATTTGTAGTTGTTATAGTCACTACTAGTTTTTTTCCACTATTGTTGTTGCTTGCTTAGTACTGCCGCATCATCAGTTCATACGCAACAACTTATCATCCGTACGCGAACAATGATGCAGATAGATAATGTGGGACACAATGCAACATAAATGGTATTCGCTAGAGAGCAAAAACACAAACAAAAAGCAAAAAATTAAAGAGAAAGAGAAATAATTTCTGCAATAAAAGTTGTGGGAAGCAAATTGGAGTTGTGTGTATGGGCAACAAATGAATTGCCACAGGGGATTTCGGCCAGAACTCTGCACTGGCCAAAAAAGAAGTGAAATGCTGTTTTTGCAGCGGGTAATAAGGGAATTGTGTAGAAATGAGCGCTTTCAGTGGCTAATTTTGTATAATTTGAGCATTGCACTGAAATGTCCGTCTTGAAATTCCAATGAATTACTCTTAAATTTATTTTAAAGGTTTGGCCCTACAAAAAAACATTTTAAAGGTTCCTTTAAAAAATTTTGAAATGTTTTTTATAATACATTTTATGGCCAAATAATTAATAGCCGCTGAAAAAATTTGTAAATTAAAAAAAAAAATATTGTAATTTTGTGCAAAATATTAGGAAAATTTACAATATTTCAAAAATTGTTAATAAATATATCACATTTTTCCAAACGCCTATAGATTTTTTTAAAATCACGTTGAAATTTTTTTTATGGGATCTTTGGCGTATTTTCAAGTTCTCAATTTTTCGCAAAATACTTGTTCGGTGCTTGTGTGCGGAAGATTATACCAATTCAAAATTTTTTAGAAAACGACCTTTACAAGATTTCGAAAAGGCTCTATTTCAAAATTTCTTTCAATAGTGACATATTTAAAAATTTGCACGAACATTCCATACATTTTTAATTGAGATAGGCCGAGTTTGATTCGAAACTAGATGAGATAGGGCTTTCTTCAGACACGTTATGAAATCGGTTTTGAGAAATTAAATAAAAAAATAGGCTGACCCCCCACTACGCCATCGATTTACTGTTTAACATTAAACGATAGGAAAATAAAAATAACATTTTACAAATTTTTTTGTTTTCATCATCTTAATAGAGTTTTTGCGGAGTTATGTTATTTTTGGGCCATATTTCAGAGACACGCTTGTTTTGAAATATCAGTAAACTTTTTAAAAAAAATTTCTAGCACATCTTTGCGAGTTTTTATTTTATTTATATGAGTCTATTCTATTTAATTTATGTTTTTGAGATATCTGAAATTCCGTATATTTCGAAAAAAAAAAAATTAAAAACTTCCCAAAAGTACGATTTTTTTTGCTTTAAAATATGCTTTACTTTCATTTTACAACAAATAAAAGCGATAAAAACTTATTTTTTGCTTTTCAATTTAATGCATTTGAGGCTGATATCAGTGGAAATTGCTACCAAGATAGACCCACTTTGCCCCTTATTCATTAATATATTTATTAAATATGCAGGAAAGAATTAAGATCATGCCTTAGTAGATCATAAATTAGTAGAATAAATTAACGGTTGTAGTACAAACAATTAAAATTCTGTAAAGTTTACCTTGTGTCAAAATATTGTTATTGTAATATTTGCAATTTATTTTTAACCTCAAATGTTTCGAATGCCTTAAAAAAAAATAAATTCCTTAAAAAATGCAAAATCACTGTAAAGCAAACAAACAATCAAAAACAAAACCAAATGACAACGGATTAACTTTGAAACGCAGCAATGACTCAAAGAAATTGCAATCAATGTTGTAAAGCCAGTTGAAGTTGGTAGTTGAGGTTAAAGAAGACAGTGAAGCTTATCTTGATCACCAACCAACCAACTAACCAGACTACCAAGCAGACAAAACAGATAAACAAATAAACAAACAAACATACATACAAACAGCAGTAAAAGTCGCACTTGCGGCAGTGATAATTGCTTTGCATTACACTGTACATACAAACAAAAAAAAAAAATACAAAAAAAAAAAAAAAAAACCAAGCCAAGTGAAGCGATAGTAAGAGCAGACAATAACATAAACAGGTAAGCCACCTCATATGTAAGCCGGGTCTGTATGTATGCATATACGAGTACATATGTATATATTAGCAGGGAAGTAGTACATTGGGCAGTAATCGTCATTGTCATATGTAGCTCAGTTGGATGAGTGCGTCATCGTCATCAAAATGCAGTGCGTTTATTGTGGTGGCCTCAAATTGTTTAGTTGGTTGCTTGATGACATTGTTAACGTACACACCCATATATTGCATATGCTTACATAGGTCTATATGAACTTACGTGTGTTTTTGCTAAAGTGGGTGATTTTGTGGCTGATGTTGCAGTGCTTTTTTGTTGGTAAGGTAATTGCATGACAACGCACTGTGGGATATTTTTAAGAAAATTGCGAAAGAATCAAATATTTGACCACAGAAAAGTACTCAAACATAGGAAAAATTCGAATATTTCAAAACTGAGTATTGAAAAAATTTAAAACAAAATGTGTTATCGATTCGAAAAAAAAAAATTTAAGAACTTAAATATACAATTTTCAAGCGCTGAATTTCGTTTCGGAAACAGATTTACATTTTTTATTTTACACAATATGTGAAAGTTGTTGTACATTCTGTTAAAAATTTAGTGCAAACTTTTGTTTTAGGATACTTAAAAAAAAAAATTTTTTTAAACTTTTTGAAATTTCTTCTTTTTTTTTGGTGAAAATGATCCTTTGCATATAAACATTTCATTAGAGTTTTGAAAAATTCAATTTCTTAAAGATTTTCAGATGGAAATATTCGATATTTTTGTGTAGCCTAGTATACTTCAAAAATAAAAAGAAAAATTCAAAAACTTTTCGAAAATACAATATGCAAATATATGAAAAAGTTTCAGTGCAGTTTTGATCAATCAAATTTTTTAAAGAATTTCGGATAATAGTAACGATATTTAAATTAAAACTTTTTGAAAAATTTTGATACCATCCTGGACACTAGTTAAAGACAAAAAGGAATATGAATCGATCGGCTACCGATATTTAAAAACTTTTTTTTTTGGATTTCCAAAAATTCCTAAAAATTTCGACTTGTTTTAAAAAAACTCTTTTTGGAGAAATTTTGAGCTGCTGAAATTTTATAAAAATTTCTATTTCAAAATCCTCGAACATTTTTTTTTTAAATCTTGTAAAATAATTTTAAAAACTATTCGAAAATGAACTGTTTGTATGCCCTCGACATGGTGAATACTGTTAAAAAAAGTTGGTTGGGTTGAAATAAATTTAAATGCAATTAAATATTTTTTTTTAATACATTTTTTTTTTAATTTTAAATTTTGGTTTTTGAATTGTGAAAGCTTCAAAAATTCATATGTTTTTGACAACTATCAATACAAGATTTCAAAACTAACTTTTAAACCCCGCAACTGTTTCTAATTTGTTTGATCTACTTGCTTCCGAAGTTGTTAAATATGTTACACATTTTTTCAAACAACCCCACAGTGCTGCGCTGAGAAGCACTGGCGCTTATTGTGATGTTGGTGAGTCGATTGTTGGTTGCCAGACAATATAAATGAAGTTTCAATGCCACCGTCATTGTGGTGTATTGACATGTGTGCGCAGGCGCTTACACGACATCAATTCACAAAAAAAAAGAAAAAAGAAAATATTTGTTGGTAACAGCGATGACGTTCATCCACACGGTATTCGTGAGCAATGTCGTTAATGATCATTATTCTGCTGGTGTTACTCATGAATGTATGTTTGTATTTTCTACTTTTTGCCATGACATTAACAGACTTTGAGGGCGCAGGAGCTTTATGGGCTTCATACTCTGGGGCAGGATAATTGATTTAGGGGACTTTTGGTGTCAATTTGCAAAACCCAGACGAAGGTGTGTGGATGAGTAGATCATAGAGAGAAATACAGGCAGCTTGGTTGTCTCAGTTCCTCATAATCCACTAAACATTTTGAACTTTTCAAGTTAAGGGATTACAGGATGGATTGTTCAAAGATACGTTACGATTGCTCATTCGGAACGATTGGGTCTATAACACGTTAGCTCAATATCCCAAAACTTATGTAGAGTATTTCTCATGCTCCAACAACAAAGTCCAGTAATAATAAACTCCAAATATTTTGCTACAAAAAATTAGTCTTTTGACCCATTGTACAATTTTCGATGTTGTAAAAGTGTCGAGTGTTTATTGTTGTTCTGCGCATGCAAATGTGAATAATGTCGTCAATTTATGCTTTGAATTTTTGTGAAATTGATCGATTTAAAAAGAATTAAGATCATCTGCATTTAAACGGCTGAGCCAGCCAGCGCCTCTGAGCTTCTGAAGAAGTATTTTGAAGGTCTCTTAAGTTGTGAGTTATATTTTGCTATTGTTGTTGTTGTTGTTATTGTTGTTATTATTGTTATTGTTATTTGTGCAATGCAAATCTCATGCCTCATTGATTACATTTTTGTTGACTGGCGCTTAAACGAATGACTGCAACTTAATTAGTCTTTGTTGTTGTTGTTGTTGTTGTTGCAGTTTTTACCATTTTGCGCATTGAAATATTCAATTCGATCTGTTGGTGGCATTTACTCTCTTCCTCCCTTCTCCCCCATCTGTCCACCTCATCTCCTCTTCAGCACTTTTGCACCTTCTATTTGCTTGTTTGTCGTTTATTGGCATGCCCTTTTCTTTGATTGTATTGTCTGGTGGTACGCCGCATTCTCCTCTTCGTAATTCCGAGTTGTTGGCTTTGCTTGGGAGGTCATGCTTTGTCATGAAATTGGTTTGGGCGATTGGGATCAGTAATCAGTGGGACTCGTAACTTGAAGTTGCACTGTTGTTGCAGCAGCAATAGTCAGTCCGCAGGGGTGTTGCAATAACAACAACTACAAACAACAACAAGTGCAGCACATCCATCGCATCGAATGAGAAACAATTTAATTAAATCGCTTTGGCAGCACCCATTGAATTCGCTGCTTCTTACTTTACATGTCATTTTGGAGCAAATCTTTCCTTGTTCTTGTTGTTGGTGCTGTTTCTTAGTTGGTTTGTTTGTTTGTTTGCTGTTGGCGCATCAATGCCGTTTGACTTTATCTTTGGCTTGCTTGTTTGTTATTGTTGTGCGCTTTATTTTTGTTTATTTAACAGTTTGTTTTGCGTGAATGTGTTGTTTTTGTGTCTGCGTGTGGAGTCCTTTTGATGTTTGAGATTTGTTGCTGTTATTGTTGTTGCTCGTTTTGTGCTTCTTCATGTTGGGGTTGGCTGTCAAAAGGTGATCATACGCCAATTTTGATTGAGCATTCAACGTTTGTTGTAGTTGCTGAAGATGAATAGTGCAATATGGGCCCGGGTTCCCCCAGTCAATTCAGAAAACAAAAATTCAGAAACACATTTTTTTAGAAATTTTTTTTAGGAATTCAAAATTCAGAAAATGAAATTCAGATCTAAAAATTCAGAAAGTAATGAGACGGCAGAAAAATTTAATTTTGCGCAAAAAATTGGTCACCAAAAGGTTAATGCATAATTACTTGTGTTATAACGCTAAACATACCGACAAAAAAATTTATTTAGAAATTATAAAAATAAAAATTTAGGTCACCATTTAGGTTAAGGCATAGCGTTTAAAGGGTTAAAACTCTTAAAATCAACTACTTAAGCCTATGTAAAACTATTTTGATGTGAAAAAATTTGATTTCAGAGTTAAAAGAAAATTGAGGTCGTCAATGGGTTAATGTATGACCGGTCATGGCTTATAATTTTAAATATTTACCAATTAAGTGCAGCACAGCCTCTTTAAACCTAACCAAAAAATCATTCAAAATAACGTTATAAAAATAAAAATGTAGATAACGAGTGGGTTAATGCATGACCGTAAATGTGTTTCTGAATTTTTGGTTTCTGAAAAATGATTTCTGAAAAAAGTTTTCTGAATTTTTGGTTTCTGAAAAATGAGTTGTGTAAAAAATTTTCCGAAAAATTGTATTTCTGAATTTTGCTGTCTGAATTTATGGGGGGGGCACCATGGGCCCGTAATAAGAAGCACTATCGAAATAGAAAAGTGCCCTCAACAACATCCAAAAAATGTGTTTCTCACCCCAGTCCTCAATCGAGAGTATGTATGTCGGATTCGAAGCTAGCAAAAAGAAATCTGTTGTAGCTCTGACGGAGAGTTTTCTTTTTAATTTTCCAGCAAATACAACAAATTTTCTAAGACGTCTTAAATATGTTGCTAAGCTTGGAAGTTCTAGAAGCTATTGTGCTTTACAAAAAAATGGCATAATATTGTTGATATAGAAAGCTACTACTACTGGTGGGCTCTGTTTGGGCTGAGATTGAAGAGAAATAGGACTCACCGCCTTGATTCAAGCTCTCTACACTCCGCCGTATAAAACGAAACTATCTCGTACACATGTCGATTGAGGAGCTCAACAACAAAAAATACGAAAATTGATAAAACCAACAAAAACCACGCAACCCCCACTTAGAGGTGGCGCTTATCCGTCTTTTTATGTAAATATGTAGTAGTGACATAACGTCGTAATTAGTCAAATTAGCCACTCATTATTGGCATGCAAGCAGCTGCATAATTGTGCTTGACGAGCTTTTCGTTTATTTGTGTGTGTTTGAATGTGTTACGAGTATTTGGCAGGTCAGCTGGTCGTGGCTTGGTTTTCTTAGTTTGATCCGGTTTCAAGCGCAAAATTTGCAGACAAGACTGGCAACAAATGAGTGCAATAGCCACGAGGTGTAGCAAGCAGCTGGCGGATCGGCACAGTCGGTCATTGTGGTCGCGGGAAAACTGCACTAGCAAGCACAGCCGCTGAAAGTCGTCAATGCCGGTAAACCAATTTTTTTTTAGCTTTTTTCTTTCTTTTTTCTTGTTGTTTTTGTAAATTTATACAAAACGACCTTCAACTTCGGGCAACATGCACTTACAAAATTACAACAATAACCGCTATTACAAAAACAACCACATACACAATCTAACTATATTTGTCGGCATGTAAGCACCAAACGTCGTCGCGTCGTGTCGCGTCGCACCAAAGTCAACAATTGTTCACACCCAATTTTTGTGTGGTGGTCGTCACAATTGAGGCAGATAGCGGATTAAGGCGAACCGACAGCCTAAGTGGGCATGAGACGGGTGATGCAGGGCGTTGATATTGGTAGTCAAGTGACTTTGTGCCTGATACGAGGTGATTGCGCTGGTGGTAATGGTGGCGCTACTCTCTAGCACACTCACCTTTATTGAGGTTAGTTGTGTGCGCGCGTGAACTGTGCGATTATATTGGAATTTTTATGTTTAGTGCGCAGGGGCGTAGACAAGCTCGGGGACGGGCAACAGCAGTTGGCTTAGATAAAGGAAGCTCTTGAGAGAGTTTTTAAGGTAAGCTTAAACACTGTTCCACTTGAGCCTCCAAGGAAAGAAGCAATATGAGTTATATCTTGTCCTAAACATTTGCTAACCTGCTAATTTCGAGTACTCCAATTAGAGCCTAAGTAGCGCTGGAAAGCTTTGGTTGAATGGCATTTGTCCAGTCTAATGAACAGTTTAAACTTTCGTAGATGGAATAACAGCGAAGGCTTTAACTTTGATCTTGAACGAGTTTCTCAGATAACCGAGTAAGACAAAACAAAAGTAGCGCCTAAGAGCTTACTAGAGCTACAAACCAAATTGTTTGCTTTCGCATGGAAGATAAACCCCCTCTCTTTTAGGACGAACCCTAACCAAGCATTGCGCTTTCTCAGCATATCCATAGTTGACTCATACGACGACTAGTAACTCTCTTAGCTGTACCCTGGCTAATGGCATGAGTTTTATGGTGTAAAGTGTCTGCTTGGAGGTAGCGACCACCCCACTTTGCTTCCTTACGCATACGCCCATGGTAACAAGCAACGGAATTCCGTATCACATGGACAAGCACCAGCACTTGGCAACAATGTAACAACATAAAATTGTAAATGAAATTGTTGTTCCCAGCTGTTGGGCTTACCCACCAAACTATGCGCACTTTCATACACAGCCACATAAATTTACATACTTTATAGGTATTTTTTTTTTTGTTTTTTGTCACCCCTTTATGTATTTTATTTATCAGCACAACTCAATGCCCGCTCCCTGCTTCACGCTCAATTGATCGAATTATTCTCACCGTTGCCGATTTGTGCAGGTGCTTGCCGAATTCCTTTTAGCAAATACAATTCACCGGTTTAAAAACGAACGTGGTGCGTGGTTGTTTAAGTGAG
Organism: Sphenella marginata; assembly: GCA_951509765.1. Taxonomy (NCBI): domain Eukaryota; kingdom Metazoa; phylum Arthropoda; class Insecta; order Diptera; family Tephritidae; genus Sphenella; species Sphenella marginata. The sequence continues at coordinate 21,654,585 of OX608082.1, forward strand.
TAGTGTCTGAAGATATTGTTGTTGTTGTTATTGTTATTATTGCCACAGGTGATGCAAATTGTATGCGCCATGCCGGAGATGTAGAGCACACGATACGGAAGCGAAAATTGACAATAAATTGGAGCGCAATGAATTTCTCACGCTTTTTCGGTGTTGCATTTAAGGTTAGGTTGAGTAAGGTATTTATGTGTAGACGTATGCACATATTTATATTAGACTGGGTAAATTTTTTTTTTCAGTTCAGGAGTTCGAGAAAAAAAATAGTAAAAGTGCGGATCTAAAATTTAGTTTTTTTGTTCTGTAGCGAATTTGAAATTAAAATTTTTGCCATAGTAAAAATTGATATGGTTTTCTAATTTTTATTTCACCTCTTTCTACAGACTATGCGCTCGCGGACGTTATCTATCTGCGCTCGGCAGTGAATTCGACAAATTTTATTAGTTTTGCATACTCACTCAAGTTATTTAATTTACTAAAATTTAGTTAGAAGAATTTTTTTTACAAGAAAGTCAGAGACGTACCTGAAAAGAGGTGACATTTTTTCATTAGGTTAGGATTGTGATATCATATTATGTACATTTAATTTTTTATAAAAGTTATAAGTCTGGCTAAGAAATCAAGAAATATATTTTTTTGTGTACCACAGACTCGAGGCAGGGTTGCAAAATTATTCAAATAATAAAAAAAACCCAAAAGAAAAAAAAAAACCTAAAGAAAACAGTCGAAATATTCAATATGGACACATAAAAATCAAAATCCCTTATAAGTAATTGTAATGTCATTGCCGTTCCATCGTTCTGATAGCCTAGTCATTAAGAGAACGTGCCAAAAATTCTCTGAAGCAGAAATCTATTTCCAAATGGATCTACAAATAAAACTTTTAATAATAAACTTAAAAAGTCTCTATAAAAAAAAATATTTTGATATAAAAATCATTTTGATAAAAATTATTATTCTTGGCCTTACTTGTTCGCAGAGACACAATGTAAAGGAGTATTAAAGAAAGTTGGATCGGTACAAAAACCAAATACAATAAAATGAAATTTATTTAAAAAAACAAGAATGGAGCTAATGATCTGGGCAGAAACAAGTATACCAACTGGGTAGAAATTCTTATAAATTTAGTGGGTTACAAGCAGGACACTAACTTAACAATGAGTTTCATGTCTCTTCTGTCTTTATAATATTTATATATGCACATACGTAAGCACCTTTTTTGGCTAAGTCGTAAATAAATTCATGTTCTTTATCCATTAACCCACTAAGAGTAAAAATTTTTCTCACGCCAAAAATTTATTTTTGCCATAAAAATTGTTTCACAGAAATATTTGCTTAAATCGCATGCATCACAATTTTTCAGTATTAATTTTTAATTGCTCTATGTTGTTTATGTGTCAAATTTATTTATGAAAGCAAAAACAATTCTTTTAGTAGCTTAAATTATGCTTGCCTTCAACTGTTGTGCGCTGAATATAATTTATACAATTATAATTTTTTGGAAATTGTTTGGAAATTTGTATGGTACCGAGCTGACATTATGCACTTCGTGGCTAATTAATTAATTTGCAAGTGAAACAAAAAAAAAAATTTTTAAAGTAATTTTTTTTTTAAGGTTTCTGCATGAAAGCTATTTTAGATGCTTTCACCATTGACATGAAGAGAGAAATTAGCATTGTTTTTTTTTCAATTTCGAGTATAATTATTAATTTATAATAAATGCCATTTTCTTGAATCAGTTTATTATTTCTTTCAGTGTACTTTCTTCTAACAATTAATCATCTCTGTTAAATTTTACCTTGTTCTTTCACGGAAATAGCTGAAAAATATCAAATTTCGCACACTTTTGGCATGCTCTCAAAATCAATTAATTTTAATGTGTCACAAAATTCTTCATTTTTTTTCATACATAACTATTTACAATCTCATACGTTCTTATGCATTTTTGTGTATGCACATATTTACAGAAATAATTGCAATTGCCAAAACTCTGACATGGCAACAATTAAATACAAGAAAAACCCCATCCATTTTATTTGCTCAAGTGACGGCTATTAAAATTTCTATTCCACAATAGTATTTACATATAAAAATATTTTTAATTGGAAGAGGAAAATTATTTAGCACTTTTCACCTTAAATGAAAACTTAAGAAAATAAGAAAAGAAAAAATGAGCATTCCTATGAAAATTTGTGTATTTGTAATTTTATAAATACTTTTTGCTTTAAAATTTCACACTTCCACTTGTTGCGCCTTTGAACTTTAAACGGATATTTGTATATAAGGTAAATGAAAAAGAAAAAAATTCTCGCATGACTAAGCAAACCCCTGTAAAAGCAGCTTACTTTGCAAATTTTCTCTAACTTGTCTTAGAGATCATGCTTTTTAATAGATCAGTAGATGAACATGGGTGTTTTCTCATACATTTTCGTTAATAATACTTTGATCTGGCAACGCCATTTTTATATTTTATTCGAATTTCGCCCTCCCAAACTGGTATTGGTTTCAATATTTACAAACATGCATTTTCCTATAATGAAATAAACTTACAACTAATTTATTTCTATTTTCAATCATCTGGCAACCCTTTGAAAAATATTTTGCAACCAAAAATTTATTTCATTTTTCTTATTTTACAACCAAGATTTTTGTTCTACAAAAGTTTCTGCGAAATTAAAATTTACTTTAATTTTGTATAGTATTTACTACTTTCTTTTTGCACAGGTGGCAACTTTCTATATTTAAAAATATAACAATATTATACTCCCATACATACTTACTATACATAAACAAATATATTACAAAAATCATCATTTCATCTGACCGTTTATTTGGAATTTATTTGCGTTACTTGAAGTAGTGGCCATTCGACTGACTAAAAGATAAATAAACTAAATTTCGAAAGAATTTTGCAAATGGTAGGTATATTTTATGTAAACTTTTGAGCTAGCGTGTAAATGCTTGCAAGTTAAAATATATACACATGGAAAACTTAATCCAATTTTGTAAAGAAAAAAGTTTTGGCGCCAAAAAAATTCAACAGTTTATCGAATAAACTTAAGAATTTAAGACGTTGGCATCAATTTCGCAGAAAACTTAAATTTTTTATATTTCTAAATAGAAAATTCAATGGAATCAGCGAATTTTTCATTTAAATAAGCAAGACAATCTAATTGAAATCACTTTAGGGGTGTGCGCTTAACCCTGCAGCAGTAGTTCCTAATTTAGGATTAATCAATTCATTCAATAGTGGACTAAACCAAATTTTATTCAAAAAAAAAAAAAAAAACCAGTTTTCCTATATAAATTAATTTTTCCCCATTGAATAAAAATTTATCAGCATCGCATTAGTTAATTTTAAAATCTTATTTGACGTTTAGATTAATCAAAATAAAAAACTTTTCCGGTTACGCACAGTTTTATTAATCATTTGGGTTATTCAGGAAACTAGAAAAGAAAAAAATATTGAGATATAAATAGATTAAGCTTTTTGACTGACAAGAATAATAAAATACTTTTAATTAATTAATCGAAAAATTATAATGCCAGCTTAGATTAATGAAAGTAGAAATGTTTTCTAGCAGGACAACTGAGTAATCTTTATTTAATTAAAGAAAAGTTTAACTTGCTATGAAAGTCAGCAAAAATTGCACAAAAATATTTTTTTACATTTCGATCCAATTTTTTTTGGTGTAACAGAAATTAACTAGTAACTGATTAGTTAACTTATCTGATTAATCGGAGTAAGGAAACTTAATAAATTAGTTAATCAAAACTTTGTACTGGGGATCAAACTAATCACAAGTAAAGCATTTCTCATTTAGTCACATTTTATTTCCCCATCATTATTGTTTACACAGAACTATTCGATGGTGACTTTATTTACAATAAACTCAGCTTCCTGTGAAAGTCAACTCGAATGATATGGAAGCAAATTATTCAAATAAAAATTTATAGTTTTTGATTAAAAAAGTAAACAGGAGGTGATGAAGTCATCACTTTCATTATACCTATTAAATAAACTGTATCAATTAATTAGCCAAAAAACTATAATTTCCGACTAGATTAATCATTGAAAATTAGTAATCACGTTTTTAGGAATAATATATTTTTTGAGATTACTGACTAATTACCCAATTTACCTTATAAAGCCAAACCAAATTAAAAAAAATATTATTTTTACTGATTGAACAAAAATTAATCAGCAACTATTTGATTAATCTGAATATTGATTAATAAATTTAAAATTATACTTATTAATTTTGTCTTGACTAAATGAAATCTAAAGCAGATTAAATAAAAACATATTATTCTAATTAATCAGAACCTTTCTGATTAATCTAAATATGGATTAATTAATTAATAATTTGGTTTTAAAATTTTTTTGTTTGATTTTTAGCGCTTAGAAGATGCTCCTTGATGGTGGAAGCTGAGAAAAGAAGGAGACCACCACTTCCTAGTTCCCATTCTTTATAAGCATTCACGTCTGGCATTTTCACTCAAATAAGTTTCAACCTTTGAAAAGGTCTTCATTTTATGCATTTCCCAAAGTTTTTCTAAAACATTTTGTCGGTTTGTAATTTCTTTTAGTGGATATACAATTTGTTATTATTTTCTTTATTCTTCATTGCTAATGTTTATTTGAATAATTTTTCATGTATATCAAAATCTACAAAAACCGAAATCAAGATCAGAGGCAAAATAGCGCCGCAGTAAATTTAATAAAAACAAACAATTGGTGGTCCACCCAGACTGACAGCCGGCTGTGGCAACAACAATATGCACAACATAAACCAGCAAACGCAGCTGCTTATGTTAGAGATGCATGTAATTACATATGTGTGCCTATGCTAAACTTTTCTCGCTAGTGCCACGAAAGTCTGCATCTAATGGAGTCAATGAGCTAGTTTTAAGCGCCTACATGGCGTGTGACTTTTGTACTACAACCTAGCCGCACACTGCAGGGTGGTGCTAATGCAGGTGCTAGGAGTATGTGAGTGAGCTTGTGTGTGTGTGTGTGTGTGTATGGTGCCAGTAATAGGTAATCTAGCGCATAGCGAGCCACCCTACGGCTGCATGCAACTCTGTGTGAGCAACATATTATAGTGGAATTAAAGAGAGCTGAAATACGAACGCTGCATGACGGCGCTCAACAGATCAAAGGCGACGATTACACAAAATAACTATACAATTCGCTTAATTATTTATTATTATTGTAGTATATGTTGTTGAATTGTTGTTAGTTTTTAGGTTTTTTTTTCTCTTCTAAATTTGTGTTTGTTGAGAATGATTTTTTTGTGGTTTATTAGCATTAGATGCGTATGGCTGTGTGTAGATGTTCGAGTTGTAGAAGGGAGCTGGAAAAAATATTCCAAAAAGAACCTGGAGAATATTTGTGTTCTTTCTTGTACCACATAGAATATTAGTGGAGCTAGTGTCCAACCGAAATTAAATTATTATAGAATTCGAAGAGGGGAAAAGAAAGAGGGAACGGATGGGTAGGAGGAAGGGATGAAGTGAGTGAAAGAGGCAGTAGAAGTTGAAGTATGAGTAGGAAGACCAGACTTAAAAAGAGAGAGAGAGAGACATAAATATATAAAAAGAGGGAGAGAAAAGAAAGGGATCGAGCGAGGCGGTAGGGAGAAGTAAATGTTCGAAAGGATAGGCGGAAAATAGCAGACTAAAAAATGAAAAGGAAACATGAGCTAAAGCAGGAGAGACAAATTGAGGGGTAGAGGGAAAGTAAAAGTGAGGGACTTTAAATGGCGGAAAGTGTGGGAAAGAGGGGTGAATGTGTCAGCGATAGAGAGGGAGAATAGAGATGAAGATAAGGAGACAAAAGGATAAAAAGAGAAAGCGAAAAAGAAATAAGAAAAAAGGAGAGTGTGAGCTAGTGGGATAGGGAGAGTGTGGACTGTGTAGATGAGGAAAGAGGTTGTAGGAGAGGACCTGGATTGAGGGTCAGACGAAAAAAATTTGGAATAATTTCATTGATTAGTGGCAAAAATGTAGGGCCAACTTTACTTCTCAGTAAAACGAATCGTGTCGCAATTTATTAGCAACCAAACCAAATCGAACTCGAAGTAAACAAACTCTTTCGAAGCCGAAAATTCGTTCAGACTCTAGCACTTATGTACACATACATATACATACATACATATATAAATATTCGAATGATTACATTCAAATTCGCGCCCTTGCGCTTTGGCACGCTTCGAAGGCAGACGTCAACAGCAGCGCTGCCGGTGGTAAGACTCCATGAAGTTGCTATGTTTGTATAGACATTTATGTATGTTCATGTGCATGTATGTATGTATGTATTTATGCATTCATGTTGCTGAGAAACCAGCCATAAGCAACAACAACAACAACACCCGTGCACTAACAGCAGCCAGAACAATTGCTCGTTGTTTGCGTTGCCGCATGATGTGATGGCGGTACATGGTAGCGGCGGCGGTGGCGGTGGCGGTGGCGGTGGCGGCGGATAGTGAGTGAGTGCAGGATTTTGACTTTAATTACACTTTATATCAATCAGTAGATCCGCTCTGTAGTGTTGCAAGTTAATTTCTTCATCGTTTCGCGTTTTTCTTCTGTTCCCACCGCCTCATTAACATTTGTTGAAATGTTGAACTGTTCTCCGGCAATTCCAAAAATGATGATAAAAAACTTTTTAATTGAAATTTTTAATTAGGCAGCTAAATTACGGTGTCGTTGAAAGATGCGCCAAATGCAATGTGGCAACAAATACAACAATGCATACATACATACATACATATGTACATTAGGCCGTATCGACGTGAAAAAAGTGGTTTTGCAAGGTTCTTTTTTTACAATACGATCGTTCCTACTCTAGCGCGCCCATGAGTAAGACAATCCACGTGAGTGGACCACCTTTTTCGCATTTTAATAGTCACAAATTTTTGAAAAATCTATCCAAAGTGACCAACCAGTTGGTACAAACTAAGCTCATTCCCTACGTCTCTTTACTAATTTTTCGAGACCAGATTTTGATGATGGCATCACGAAGTGCTTAACTGTCAGAAATGCTTCATTGACATACATAGTATCTTACTCAGACATTTAACCTGTTACTGACCACTAATATGATACTAAGTAGTGAGACTGATTTTAAAAAAAATTGGTGATATTTGCTAAAAAAAATTGTTTTTCAAACTTTATGCAATTTCACTTTTTTCCGGTTTTCTAAACCTTATACTTTTAATATTTCGGAAATTTCTGAAGTTAAAAAGTCGGCAACTCGATTTAATAAAAAATTATTAAAAAAAAAAAAATTTATTTCTAGTGCTAAAAAATTTTAATTTTTTTTTTTAAAATTTCCCTTTTTACTTTTTTTAATAAATAAAATAAAATACAGGAAATAAAAAAAATTTTCAAGTTTCTTGTTTTAGAAAATTTTTTAAATATTGCGTAAACGTATGTATATACATATGTACATATGTATATAATTATTTATACAATTTTTTTTATTTATTTATTTAGCTTTTCGTTCAATTAGTTAAACACAAATTTACTTAATTTTGCTCAAGAAAAAATTTTCAGTGCACAAAATTATATTTTTTTGTTATTAACTAACTAAACTTGTATGGAAAATTAATAATATTAAAAAAAAACCGTTTTTGGAAAAAATTCAAAATTTCACATTTTTAAAAAAATAATTAACGCCCTTATGAAAATTTCAAAATATCTTTAGAATAGATTTAACAAAAAAAAATTTCACTTCAAAATCTAATGACGGAACTTAAAATGTTTCGATTTCGAAAATCTACATTTTCTTAAAATTATGTACGTAAATATTTTTTTTCAAAATTTTTCTCTTAACTTTTAACTGCAGCTTTTTTTATCTTCGCTGCGCAAATCGTCGTAAGCTTGCTCTTGTATGAATCAAATTTAACATTTAATTACTTCGCTTAATTTAGCCAAAATACAAAATCTTTTCTTTCTTCTTTTCAAACTGCTTTAAGCGATATTTGTCACGCGACAACTCAAACCAATACACTGTGCGCCCGTATTATTCTACATGCTCGCCACCCAAGCAATCAAGTAAGCGTTCAAGTAGCCTAAGCGTTGATGGTAGCAAAAGTAATTAAAATTTTGAGCACAATGCAAAATTCACATTTCATACACACACATACACACACACAAATATTAAAACGTTTACACGGTTGTACCTCTCTGGCTCTTTAGTTGTCATTTTATTTGACTTTTATGCCGCTCTTTTTGTGGTTTAGTTTTTATGTTTTTCTTACTATTTTTAGTTGTTAATTTTATTTATTTATTTTTTTGATTTCTTTGCTGTTCATTCGTTTTGTTTTTTTTTTTCTTTTGGCTTAATTTAAATTGTAGCAATTAAAGCGTGAGAAGCACCAAATTACTCTTCAACTCAACTTTGACTTGTAACTGTATGAAATGTTGGTGCCATTGTCTTTTACGGCTGTTAAGATGTTTTGTGTTTTGTTATCTTGTTGTCGTTGTTGTTGTAGGATTTTAGTGATTTTAGCGCTGATTAAACTATGGCACTGGCGTATAGGAGCTGCTGGAGCGGTTGAAACGTGCAAAGAATGGGTGTAATGAGCGTACAAATTGTTTAGAAAAAAAAAAAAATTTCGTTGACAATTATTGCGGTGTTGTTGTTGTTATTAGGTTATTGGACTATTAAATGTTCAAGCTACTTGCTTTAGAAATCTGGGTGTTAAAAACGAGCTTTAAATTTACTTAAATACAAACAAAATTTAATATTTGTAGACAATGTCACAAGCAATAATTTGTGTGAAGCCAGTAAAAGAGTAACAGTTTTCATAAAAAAAAACAAAATATACCGTGTTTTGAATCTTAACTTTTTTCGTGCAAATTATCAAGACTTTTATTGAAAAAAGTTATGTTGTATAAAATATTAGAATATTTTTTTTTTAATGCACAAAAGACAAATTAAGAATACTTTCAAAAACTGAAAATAAAATTTTGCTTAAAAAAACTTAAAATTTTTTTGTTACAAAATTTATGCATATCTTGCCCACTGTGCGCTGTATGAGACGAAGTGGTACATAGCAAGGCGTTTGCATTTGAATGACACAAAAAATGCCAAATGTGAAAATATAACAAAGAACACCACTAATTTTAACAGCAACAGCTAATGACACCATTGACCGTGTGACAACTAAAACAATACAAAAAAAAAAAAAAACAAACGCTAATGAAACAACAACAAACATGAGATTTGATGACAAAAAAAAAACGGAACAGCGCGTGTAATTGTTAAAAGGCGTGCAAATGTATGCGTGAGAATGCTACTAAGCTGTTGACAGAAAATTTGTGTGAAAAAATGAAATGGGAATAAAAATTAGTTTTCAGCAGGGGTGGGCAAACCCAACACTATTTCATATACATATATGGGAAGCTACAACTACTACATGAGGTTGGAAGTTCGAATTAGTTTTGCACACAGCTACATTTTACCTATAAAAGCACAACCTAATTTTTCGATACTGGATTTTCGAAAAATTGTGGGCGTGGCAAGGTATTGAAATATTGGAAAAACTACGCTAGTAGGCACTTTTCAGCTGTGATACCTATAGAATCCTAAATCCTAGGTCTTTATACCAATAGAAATGTATTTCGAAAATATACACTGTATAAATTTCTTATTTCACAGAAACATTTTTTTGTTGATAAAAATAAAAGTTTAGACTGGGAAAATGCTTCAAAGGCAAATTGTTTAAAAAACAACAAAAAAAAAGCTTACGAATTCCTTTTTGATGTTTATAAGATATCTTTAAGCTAAAATGCTTTTTTCTTAGTTTCTAGAAAATCAAAAAAAAAAAAAAAATTTGAAATGTTATACAATGTATACATATGTACATAAGTATGTATGTATGTATGTTAAATAGGCTTTGTAATTTTTGAGTGCAATATAAAATTTTTCCAGTGTATTATAAAATTTTTTCAGTGTAATTTAAACTTTTTTCAGTGCAATATAAAATTTTTCCGGAGTGATATAAAATTTGTTCAGTGTAATATAAAATTTTTCCAGAGTAATATAAAATTTTTTCAGTGTAATATAAAATTTTTTCAGTGTCATAAAATTTTTTCAGTGCAATATAAAATTTTTCCGGAGTAATATACATTTTTCTCAGTGTAATATACATATAACTTTTTAAGTGCAATTGCAAATTTTTCCAGTGTAATATACGATTTTTTCAGTGTACTATAAAATGTTTACAGCGCACACACTTAGATAATTTCTAATTCCCTTTGAACTTTTCGCAAAACATACACAAACAAATACCTCACACCTCCCTTTGCTCACCCCTTTTACCTCCTCATTGATTTATTTTCACTTTTTTTTTTTATTTTTTATTCTCTAAGCAATTAACAAAAAGTATAATCACAAGCAACGCATAACAATTAGGGCACACACTGCTAATGTATTGGGCGGCTGCTTTTGTTAAATTTACGAGTATTTCAGTCACATCACAAAATCATCAGCTATTAAGAAGCTTTACAACAAAATAAAACAAAAAAAAACCAACAAAAAACATTTCAATACGCATGCGCAGCCCTCCTCTCGTGCACATGCCTGCTGTGAGGGCGCCTCTTGAGTTGAGCTTATTTTAATTATGTTTTTATAGCTTTCAGCGATTTTTTTGTTTTAAATTTGCCGACAGCCTTTTTTTTTTGGGGGTTTTTGTTTTCAAAGTATTATGAAGATCATAAGTCAAACAATAACAACAATTTAAGTTGAAGCGTAAAGTTTTAACGCTTCTTTCTTTAGCTTGTTATTAATTTGATAATGATTGATTTGTTGTGAAGTTTCGTAGACAAAAGATTTTTAGGTTTAGGTTTTCTTTGTCTTAACTCAATGAGATTTTTCAAAGCAAAAGTAGCGCTCTATTTAACTAATGAATAGTCCAGCGCTGTTGGTGTTAAGCTTCTATTATCAAATTTGAGTGAAGTGCGATCGAACTGCGTTTGTAGATATGTAAGTAGCGAAAACAGTTTTTTGGTGGTAAAGCGAATTGTTCCAGGAATTTTTGATGATTTTTGGTGGTGATTTTTTAGGCTAGTATATATTTCGATAATTTAAATAGTTCTTATAAGATTTTTTCTATAGTCAGTTAGGCCATTTAATATAAGAATATATCTAGAATCCAATTGTTCTTAATTCTTGTACGCTTTTGGAATATTAAGCGGAATCTGATATATAATAATATAATAATAAACTCCAGTAACAAAAGCTTTTGAATTATTCCGGCCTAGACCAGAGGATTTACATAGCAATTCAAATCAATTTAAGTTGTTCGAATTTTTGTACTCGGAAGATCCTAGTAATAATTGTTTTACTAAAGCGCACTAACATTTATTTATAATTTAATAGTTTTACCTACTTACTTATTGCACTAGAATTTATTACCAATGATTATTTTCAAAATTTTAGACACGTACCTGAAATGAGAAGAAAATGTTTTATGAGTTTATTTGTGAAATTGCTTTAAAAAATACTATTTTAAAATTTAATTTTTTTTAATCGATTAATACTACTGCCTTTATATAGAATGTGGTCGTTTTTTATTAACCGTTACATATATGTATATCCGTATTGTAAGCTTAAGGGATGGATGTTATATTTTTTATATTTCATCTTACAAAAAAACTTTACAAGATAATGAATTACATACAACAAAATAAAAAGGCATATACAAACATAACCGCAGCAATCGGATTTTTACAAAATTATGGGCGTGGCAAGTTACGAAATATCGAATAAAATGATAGTAATAGGTACTTTTAAACCAAGCTTGCTATGAAATGGGTCTATGGGTATGGGTACCTATGCTTTCAAAAATATACACTGTAAAAATTTAATATTACACTGACAAATTTTTTTGGATAAAAATATAAATTTAAACTAAAAAATAATTTTTATAAAAAAAAAATTTTGATAGAAAGCTCTATTAATTATGCATATGTGTATTAAAATTGTATGCGGTTTTTGATTTATGCCCTTCAGTTTTTGTTAAATCCACTTCAACAAAAGTGGGCGTTGCCACGCCTATATAAAAAAATATAGTCAAACATAATTGAAATGCCTTAATTGTAATTTACACGCCAAAGTTGCTCATTACAGGGCTTACCGCTACACTTTTATGGCACCAAAGAAAAGTTTCTTCCCTTTTCTTTGAAGTCTAAAACAAATTTGCCAACTTGAGTTTATGAAAAATATTTTTTGTTTAGTATTTACGATTTACACGCCATGCACCTCGTCTATGTATAAATATTTGTACATACATACATACATAGGTACATATCTATCATTGTCTATGAACTAGCGCAACGTCACCATTATAAACTTTAAGTCTTATCTTTTTGTGCTCCCCACAAACATTTTGTATCTTTAATAATGTTTTTTTTGTTTGTTTATTTTGTTTTAATGTTGTCGTTGCTGGTAAATTGCAAAGATTTTTATCGGAATGCAATTGCATGCAATTTTAATTATATACCGCACCATGTAGGGGAGTGAGGGCGTGTTATAACGGCTTGTAATGCAGCTTGTAACCACAAATGTACAATTGTGAGACAATTTAAGATACCACCAAACTTGGCTGCAATTAATTTTAAATGTCGATTTATTTGCGTAAGGTAACGTGATTTGAATTCACAAAAATGCAGAATCCAATCAAATGGGCATACCATACACAAATATACATATGTATATCTATGTGCATGTGTACTTATGTATGAATAAATGTCGCATGTATGTAAGTATGTAAACATATGCAATTGTACATATATGACTTTTGGAATTTGAATGGGAATGTGAATGTGAGAAATAAATCATGTACAGTGGTCGCTGTGTTACTTAAGTATGGAAATAGTCATCTATTTAATTCACATAAATTAGATTATTTCAAAAATTAAACTAATTTCATGATATAATTCAAACAACTGAAAATGTAGACTATACAACTTGCTGACTGAAGATTGCACAATTAAGCGCTAAGGTCAAAGCTAAGTGCGCCATGTGCAATAGTTCGCTGCTATCTTGTATTTGTATTTCAAATCAAATTTTGTATTAAAAAAACAATTTTTTTGTTATTTTATTCAACACTCGCTAAGTGTTTGCCAAAAAAAAAGATCGTAAAAGTTAGCTTTTTTCTATTCTAAGTATTTCAAAATAATCTTCTTCTGCATGAATTAAATAAGTAAGTTTAGCACTTCATTAGTTTCTTCATGCTCAAGAATTTTTGCTTAATAAAATGACTCATAAGCCATAAATCAGGTTTAGATAATAAAATAAACGTGAGTTTGAATTTATTTGTTCTTCTTCAACTCAACAAAAAGTTACTTATACGCCATGTATACTTTACTAATCTTATTTGTTTCAGTATTTTCAAGCGCTTCAAGCATTTCATTTTAATCAACTTAGTATTTATTTAATTTAGTTAGTTAGTAAGTGAGGTAGTTGTCGCTATATTAATAGCGTTTATACTTAATTCCTATAACCAGCAACATTAGACTGAGTCGAAAAAAAAAAGAATCCAGATTAAAAAAGCCAAATCGAAAAACCATGACAATGCGGACGAAAGAACAGCCTTTTTTTTACAATTTTCTATGCAGCTAAATTTTTTTTTCCATGGTTTGGTAGTTTTAAAGCAAAAATTTGTACAGCCCAATAAATTCGAAACTAGCAGTAAAAGAGCTCTTGAAATAATTATTATTTTCTTTTTTTTATTTGTAGAGCAGTTATGCTAACATACTGAGAAATAATAGCGATATAATACATTTTTAGAAAAAAGGGAAAAAAATTATGTTTTTTGTGCCCAGTCTAATCAACGCATCTGCATTCATATCAATGTCTTATCACAGTGCAAACCAAATAAGCTGCTAACGAGGCAGAAATAGAAGAAATTCGTTACGAATAAAATAGGAAAACACCAAACAAAATCACAAAAAAAATTTACGCTGCCGAAGTTTATACACTAGATCGCGCTTGCAGCTGCAAAATTTTGATGGAAAACTCCATAGCTTAGAAATTTGATGTTTCTTAACAAAATTGATTGGAAATTTTTTGAATTTTTCTACAAATTTTATAATTTTAAAGGATATTTATCGTTGATTTTTGTAATATAATCGATTTTTTCAACTACTTTGCCTATTCTTTATTGCTTTGGGCCAGAAATTAAAATATTTTTTTATATCGATATTTCGATTTTTTAAACGATATTTAATAATATAATATAATATAAAGTTGCTGGAAGTTTGTTGAAGCTATCGATATTCGGAGATATGCACCCATTTACGGACAATTTTCATTGGTTCGTATTTCTTTTAGGCGCCATTTATTAATGTTTCGACTTCTATCAATATAAAATAAAACTTTATCTCACATTTTTTTTTGTGTAGAGATTAATTATATGAAACTATTGTTAGCATTGTAGTGCTATTAATTATTTGCAGTTACAAGGTCTGAAATAATAGTTCGAGTTCGATTTGGTGGCGCCACTGTGTAGAAAAATAAGTAATGGAACGTAATTACTGTTAAATTCGGGCAATCGTGTATAAATTATCACACGCTGTGGAACAGATTTCGAAAACTGTCAAGTTTCTCGAAAAATAATGACATTTACACCAACCACTAAACAAAGAATTGTGAATTACTTTTAGTTTAGGTGATACTTATGCAGGTAGATGTATAATTTTCCTAAACGAACTATAGTTATTTTACAACAACAATAATAAAAGCAGCAAAACGTATCACAATCACCTTGAACAAGGAGAGACTTTAAACAGCGCACATCACACATCACACATGAGACATCACCAACACGCCAAATATCATACGATGATCATGATTATAATCACAACCATTAGTAACAACAAGTGCTATAAATTTACAACAAATTACTATTATTTATAAAATCTACTTGCTATAATTATTTACTACATTTTGTCACATTAATACCTTCGTAAATTTGTGTGGCACAACAGCCTCATGCCAAGTTATTGTAACGTATGGTTTACGTGTGGTTTATGGCAATTACGGTGAAAACGCGTCAAACATACAAACACATACCTATCTACACATGCATACAACTTGAAGATTTTCCTTTTTTTGTGCTTTTTGCTTTTATGACTTTTATTTAATTTTTTTTATTTAATTTATTTGTTTTGGTTTTGTTTATTATTGTGCTTATTTGTGGTTTTCCTATCTAAATAAAGCAGTCTGTAATGGGTCTGGTTTACTACAACCCGGTAGTGCATGTATGCATGTATGTATGTAGTGTTTGTTATTGTTGTTATTGTTGTACTTGTTTGTTTGTTGACTAAAGTTTATAGTTGCATGGCCAGTTTGTGGCTGCCTTACCTTAATTGTGCTATAAATATGATGCGTGTGACAATTTTTCATAGACTATACTTACAATAAATACATAATTTTCTATATACCTATGTACATATATATTTATTAATGGGTTGTAAAATATTTATGTGTTTGTATGTACGAATATGTATGAAATTAAGTGGGTGTATGCTTTCTGTATGGTTTTGAAAATTGTGGAAAATTACTTTCATTTAACATCTAAGCAGTGATGGGCAAATATTTTCCTAAACTCGATGCGGAGCAAAGATTAAACATCGGCGAGTATTTTAATATTATAAGTTCTGAACCACATAAAAGTCTAATGATATGAAGTGAAGATTATCAGAGTTATCGATACAAACTTGAGACTCGCAAAATCGACTGCAATTAATAAAGTCGTTGGGAATTAAAGAATATTATTACAAATATGTAAAATAATCAATCTTAAGCCATAATCGATAAAAAGCGATAGAATTGGAACAAATGTTGATATCAAAATTAAATAAACAAAAACTATGTATAAAAATCGATAAACCTTGGTAAACATCGATGCATGTAAATACTATCAGATCAAAGTAAAAATCTATTAAAATTAAAGTTTGTACAAAAATCGATAAAGAAATAAATAAAATTCATGAAGTATAAGTCGACAAAATTTAAATAGCCTCAAATTATCGATAAAAGTAAAAAAATTACAAATCGAATTTATAAAATTGAGTAGAGTCTGTAAATTAAATTTCGAAAAATCGATACACTGGGAACATAATTGCATAAAGTACAAAGCGATAAACACCTGAAATAATCGGAAATCGTGGATAAAATCCTGGTAAGCATCGATATACGTAAATAATGTTAGACAAAAGTATGAAGCGATAAAAAATTAAAGAACCGCAAATTGTGGATCACATTCAATCAAAAAAAATTTAAATTTAGAAAAATTAGTTATCAATAAACGCCGATAACAATCTGCCAAAGTCTGTAGCAACATATACACGTATGGAAATGGGAGTAAGAGGGCTTTCCGATAAATCGTTTAACAAAATAGATAAAATACATCAATACCAAACTGACACCAATAGAATGGCTACTTTAGACTATGAGAAAAACCATACCAAAGCTCTCAGGGGAAGAAAACTTTGATGCGATAAAATAAAGCGAATCGTGTGTGGAAACGTACTCAGGCATGGCGCTTGAATTTCAATTTATAAAATGTAGGACTCCAAGAGGTTACGTATACGCCGTGGTTACAGGCAAGTATGAGAAAAGTTTGACATGACACACGCTGGTTATCTGATATGAAATTACAATAAAAAGGCAGCTTGTACAATTGTAGAAGAGAGCAGCGCAAATGACTTTTCCTCTTTCAGACCGCTACTCTCATCTTGAAGCCGTAACGTAATTGCGTACATTAAAGTACAGATAAATTAGCTGGAGGTTTGTGTTTGTTGAAAACAAAAAATAATTGTTTGACTTCATTAAAAATTGCAATAAAGACACTCACACAGACATATGTATATACTTGCATGCGCATTGTACAATTTTCCTACCATTCATTCTTTTACCGGAAACATGCATCAGCAACAAAGTTGCCAAATCAAAATTTATTACATTCGCATGTGGCAAAAACGCAATTGTATGTATGTATGTATGTATTTATGAATGTGTGTGTGTGTATTAATGGCACTTCTATTTCACTTGCTTTATGTTTTCTCTTTCAACACTTTCGTAATGCGCTGACTGCATTTTGTTTTTTAAACTTTTTTTAATGCTTTCTGCTCCTTGCAGTAAAACGCCACATTTGTTCTTAAAAATAATAAATAGTTTGCAAATAGAATTCTTTAACTAAATCCAAACTAGTCCGAAAAAGACTAAATGTGTACCAACATTGGATTGGAAAAAATTCCAAAAGGACGCATTTCATGTTTCAGCCTCAGAGCTCGAACCACTCCGTATACTTTTCCAAACGGATTTCAATTATTTTCACTTAACAATTACCTATAAATTGAACTCTACTTTTTGGTCGTTGGTGTTTGCTGATTTTTGAACTAGTTTTAAACTAGTCTCAAGTTGACAACTGTCAGATCTTAGTACATACAATACCAGTTAGTTAGATTGGGGATTTGGCAGTAGTTTCGAACTAGTTTTTTTTTTATTATATTTGCTCGTTTGCTTTCTACAAATGTATTTGTGCCTGTCTGTGTGTGTGTATGTTTGTATGTCTCAAGGTGCTTCTTACACATTTTGTTTGCTATTTTCATCTTTATTTCATTTCATTTTTTTTTTGTATTTTACAATGCCCTGCGTCTCATTTTGTACGCACACTTTTCGTCAGCTATTCATACACAAAGTAGACTGAAAAATACAAAAATTCAATTCGAATTTTCTGTTTGTGGTTTGTTGTACGAAACATCTGCAATGGACGAGTACTTTGACTTTTCTTAACACAATTTTCTTCTTTTTTTTGTATTAAAATGATTTTTTTTTTTGGATTTTTTTTCTCATTTGCTAAAATAAGGTAAATGTACCTAGGCGTGCTTAATTCAATTATTTTTTTGTTTTTGTGAAAAAAAAGCATTAAACAACAATTGCCGACAGACAGCTACAAAAGGTGCTGCTCGTTGCTCATTTGGCGGAAAAGTGCAAACAACAACAACAAACACATAATGGTCTTCGCATTGGCAGTGCGTGGCACAGTGGGATGTGGCTGATGAAAAACTTGTTGGGATTTCTGTTTGATTACAATATTTTTTTTTTGCATAAATTTTAATTTTTGGTAAAGTTAACAGCAAGATGTAGAAAGAGAAAAAGAAGCAGCGAAAAAGTTAAAAGCTAGTGTAATAAAACGCTTACCTGTCCCTAATAAACCCAGTACGAATATACGGCTGGGAGAAACCATCCTTAAAATGTTCAACTCAGTGAGTTCCAGAAAGATTTCCTAGGCTTCCACGGCACATTACAAAGCACTAGTGTTCTATTAACAAAAAAAAAAAAATAAAAAAAATTTCTTAAACATTCATCATTGCTTGTCCCACAGTCCATTTATATCATCCATGGGAGCACACAGAAAATTTCCAACCATTCAGCAAGTGCGCCATGCCATAAGCCACAGTTCAACTGACAAACGCAGAAGTGCCAATGCTGCCATAGATTTTTAGCAAAAAAAAAAAACAAAACAAAACCCTCGTTAAGGTGATTTTAATGTGGCTTTCTTTTTCACATTGAATTTTTTATTTTTTTTCTATTTTTATAAATTTTTTAATTTTTCATTTATTTTTACGCTATCCATTTGTCTTGGTGTTGATGTAAAATATTGAAATGTGCACGCACCGTTATCCACTTCGTCTGTCACTTTGTGCTACATTTTATTTTTATTTCTTTAAACTTTTTTTTAATGTTGTGGTTTGTTGCTTTTTCGCATTTTGTTAATTCCTTTTTTTTGTACATTAATTTTTAACTCTTTCCTGCCACGCTCTGTTTTACTTCAATTTGGTTCGTTGGCGTTGTTTGACGTGTCCGCCATTAAATTATGACAATTTCAGTGTTTTTGTTTTTAAGTTTTTTTTTTGTTATTTTTAAACAAAATTTTGTTGAGCTTAAAATAATTTTTTTTCTTAGTGCGACGAAAGCGGTATATACAGTGCAGTATAAAAGTATAGCACACTGATTTTGGGTTCTTCAGTTATGTAATTATTTACTAATTATTTTTCGAGGTTGCCATATAGTTTATTTTTTTTTTTAGATACTCAACACAAATACCATCCCAAGTGGGCATATTAAAGTGGGATATGAAGCTCATCCAAGTATGTCCAGTCGACTTTGATACAAGAAATATTGTTAGGAAAAATAAATTGTGATGAGGTGGCAACCCTTGGTGGTCACTCCAACTAGAAATATTTTTATTCACGACGTAAACCGCCTCCGTTTGAAACCTGTATATATTTGCGCATATGATTTAAAATTTTTGAAATTTGAAAACATTTTAAGTGGCAACGCTTTAATAAGATAGCTCATTTTGTAGCATGCTGATTATTATAATAGCCAATATAAAAAACGCGTCAAAGATAAATTGTGTATGAAAGTTTAAATATAATCGAATTGGGTGGCAAGCCTATGTGGTAGCAATGCTTAGAAATAGTTTTATTGAGTTGCGATGCCTAATAACTTTCGTCCCATACCCATATTGATTTAAAAAAAAAACTAGATTGGTGGCAACCTTGTAGAAACTTCCCCAGTGGCAGCACCTAAACCACCTAAGTTTTGAGATATTGAGACTGAGATGAAAAATTTAGATGGGAATGTAGACGGGGACGAATATGCAAATAAAGATGCCGACGGAAATAGAAATGGATAGAGTTAAAAAAAAGAGATAGAGATAGGTTTTGCAAGAGTATGGATGAAGAAAAGCGACGAAAATGAGGATAAAGTTAGCGCTGAAGATTTAGATGGAGTTGGTGTAAGAGCTAGAAAAAGAGATTGTGATAAAGAAAAAGATGTGGATATAGATGGAGATCGAGATCTAAATGGAGCTTCACAATTACAACAATTCAGTCGTGCTATAATTTCGACTTTTGTTGTACTCGTATTTATTGTTGTTTGTGTTGCGCATTTTTGGAAAATTTCACTACCTCACACATGTGCCTACTCATGTGTGTGCGTGTGCGTGTTTGTGTATTGTACATTTTAAGTGTGTTTTTCTTACGTTTAACTTTTTCTCGCTTCATGTAGTACCCCACATTTCATTGCTATTTCATATAGCTAACCAAAAATAAATTTAAAAGAATTGATGCAGAGACGTTGTGTCGCGTCACATTCGTCGCACTTGGTATTTAAGGGAAATGTGTGTGTGTGTGTGTGTGTGTGTGTGGTTGTGTTCGTCTTAATGAGTTTTTAGAGCAGTCAAGATATGGGAACACTACATGTTTTTTGTTAATAATATGTTTTTGCCACCTACAACAACTACAACACCATAATGCTTGTAATAAACTAGATCGAAATCAGAGGAAAATTATCAGAATTCTCTTCTCTCTTTGTAATTTTTTTTTTTTGCCTACACCTAAAATGCTTCCAATTGTTATAACTTCTTAACCGAAATTTATTTACATATATTTCAGTATATTAATTTTTTAAAACTATCATTAACGAAATATAAATGTTTATGTGTGCGTGCGCCAGTCGATTACAATGCAGATATGCAAAAAGAATTTTAAAAGCCACTTGCGAAAAGCAGTTGTCCAACATATTGGTTGGTCACCGTGGTCAAAGCGGCAAAATTAATTTGCGCCCTAAGGCAAAACTAACAAGCCAATACAACAAGAGTAATAGCAGCAGCAGCACAACAACAATAGCAACAACAACATGGAGGTAAGAGAGTGGCATAAGAAAAGTGTGTGGCAGATGGAACGAACTGAAGCGCAAAAAAAAAAAAAAAAAAAAAAAGAAAAAAAAATATTCCACAACAACACAATTGCTAATTCTGGAGAGTGCCTCTCTTCCCATCACTCCTTCTACGGTGTTGGTGGTTGTTGTTGATTTTTCATATTGTTAACTTTTTGCATTGCTGCCACTTTTCTCTGCGTTTCTGTAAAATATTTTCTACTCGAGGCCACTAAATGGCAACACCGAAGTCGTCAACACCAACAGCGCCAGTATGCTATATCAATAATAGGAACAGTAGTGTTGGAAAAAGTATGCAAAATGAAAAAAAAAATAAAGGATATGTACATAATTCGAAGTGAATTGTATATTTTATACCCAGTAGTAACACGCCAAAAAAATAATAGAGATGTTTGACCTAGATCTTTGCGGAGATATGTATGTATATCGTGCTACATTATTAAAATAATTATTAAAAACTAGATTCGATATTGCCTAGAAGTGTGTCCAGTCATTTTGTTCGATATAAATTATGCATAGAATAATAAATGTAATAGGATTTGGGTGGCAACTCTAGGTGGTTAAAATGCCTAGAAATATTTTTGTTGAAATGTGTTGTGAAATACCTCTAGCTCGACACTCAAATTAATACAGACAAAAAAATAAGATAGGTGGCAACCTTATAAAAACACTTAACACGCAATGGCAACACTTAACCAGAAAACCTTGAGAGGAAAACATGAAGAGCCCGATGGAGATGTGCATGGGAATGGAGACGGAAACAAAAATGGAAATGAGGATATATGTATGTTAATGGAGACAGAGATGGATATACATATACACAGATATAGAGTTAGAGTTAGAAAATAGTTGGAGCTGAGAATGGGCATGGAGATGGATAGGGTGACGAAAACCGAGAGGAGTTAGCGATGAAGCTGGACAAAGAGTTAGAAGGTGAAGGTTGAATAGCGTCGCCTTATGTTTGCAGTAGTTCAAGATTGTTAACAATTTCCTTTCTGGATGCTAATTGACTTTGTGCTATGGGGTATACATAAATAAAAACAACACTAACAATCACAACAAATGTGCCCACAACATCATCAACAGAGGCAGCTTTATTGATGTTTAGCCGCTATGTGGCATGCAAATTGAATGGATTTTTCTTGCCAAAGTTTGCACAAGTGATTGCACAACAACAACAACACCAACAGCAACAACACTATAGAACCGAAAAAAAAAATAACAAAATACAACAATAACAACAACATTTAATAAAGTTGCCACCCGAAACGAAACAGGAACAAAAAAAATCAATGCCAGCCACTCCTAATTGCAGCGTAAATTCCATAGTGCCAACAACAATAACAACAACACCAAATGATAACAGCAGCAATGAAAGCTACAGCAACAGCAACAGCAGCCAGAAACCGCATGAAACATTTTTATGACAACAAAAGTCAACGGCAACAGGTGGAACGACGACGATTTACTTAAATGAAGGCCGACCTGCTTTGGTGGTGCGACTGTGGTGTAGCGCATGCGCAACCAACAAAATGTGCCATCAAGCATAATTTTTCAAATGCAGCAAACGAATAGCAAGGAACAACAACAGCAACAACAACAACAAATAGCCACCAACATTAACACATCGCTGGCTTCTCCTCCGGCTTGTTCTTCTTCTGCTTCGTCTTCGTCTTCGTCTACTTTAGAGGCGTTTGTGCCTGACAGTCGTTTGGCGCACTTGCAGCAGCAGCAGCAACAGCACATCTTGCTGTAATGGCAAGGAAAATTGATCAGCGAACTTAAAGCGATCCTGGCCGCAGGCTACAAAAAAGCACAAACGAACACGCTCTTGCACTTGCATGGCTAAATAATTACATAATAAATGGTTGTGCACCCGTCTGCCAAACAACCAGAAACGCTGCGCTCTTGCTGCGAGAATGCTTTTGCTTGGTGCTTAGTGGTTGGGCTAACATGTGGCTAGTTGTTATTGTTGTTTGTTGATTGTTTTTTATTATTATTACATTTGCTACTTTGCTTGCTGTCGTTGTGGTTATTATTATTGTAGTTGTTGTTGTTGTTGTTGTGCAAAAGAATGTCTATGCGTGGAGTAAAAATTGCTGTGAATTTATTAAGTGGAATGTGTGGAATTATTATTATTATTATTAATTTGTTGTTTTTTATTTCAATTTCTCTGTTGCATTTTTTAATTGAAGTTCTTTCTTGTAATTTTTGTTTTTGCTTTTTCTGTTTGAGTGACTTCGTTTTTGCGCTCTCTTGCAGCCAATCAATGACACCGCTCACATCGTTTGTCAAGGCACGTGATCAGCGACCGTGCCATAGCCGCGCTACAACAACAGCTTGTTGCACAGATTGCAGCAAAAATCAAAGTCGCATAATTTTTTGATTTTTGTGCCGATTTTGCTTTAGCGTTGATATTTTACCTAATTGTAATATGACTTTTGTGTTGTTGTATTTTGCGCCAATGATTGATTGTTGTCCTTTAAATAATTAATTATTTCCATTTAACGATATCATGAAAGTATTAAAAACTAGAAGCCCGCGGTAGTGCGAGGTTTCGCCAAGCAATTAAAAAAAAAGCAATCCTATTTAGACCCATTTTTATTGACACCACTGAATTACGATTACGCAACTTAAAAAAAATTTCCTTGTGGTAAAATTGATACCAAACTCTAAGTTGAACATAGAGCCATGCATCAGTAAAAATAAATGCAATTCAATTAAGCGGCTTTTATGTGATGCGCGCACAAATAAATATACATACATATAAAAACTCTAAAAACTATTGTTTTGGCTTATTTTACTCGTTTTTTCTTTGATATCTAAAAAGTGTAATTGGGCTGTCAAAAATTTGCGAAATGTATACAAACATTTTGTGTCAATTTTTATTGCCATCACTGTATATAGCAGGAATAAGATATTTGCTTGGTGTAAAATGGTTGCTAAACTCTAAGTTGGACAACTGGCAAAGCATTGGTGAAACTTGCATCTAATTCTATGCAGAATTTGTTGTGTGATGCGCGCGCAAACATATTCAAAAAAAAAATAATTTTTTCTAAAATATTTCAAATGTACTTATGTATGTATCTTTTAAAATTTCACCTATATCTCTATATAAAATATTTTAGGACAACTTTTATTGCCACCACTGTATATGGAAGGATTAAAATAATATCAAAGCAGGTGCATTTTGTTGTTGTTACTACTCACAATCAAAATTAAAATTCTATTTTTCCGAGTCATTGAAAATTATTTAAAACAGCCATAAAATCGCACTTAACACCCAAATGTTGCCATCTGAAATATTCCCACTGCCACATAAACAAAAAAAAAAAAAACCAAAAAAAAAAATGGGGAGCTTGTTGTTGTTGCACATGTGCGCTGAAGAGTGTTTGAGTAAAACAAAAAGTTTTGAAATATTTTCACACACAAAAATTTCAACTTGCCACTTGTGGCACGCCACAAAGTATACAAATACAAACAATAAAAAAAAAGAAAAAGAAAAAAAATAAACAAAAAACTGAAAACGATATTCCGAGATTACTAAAAGTAACAAAACAACATATTGCTGAGCGCAGTGTCAAAGCAATTACAACAAAATTTCAGCAACAAAATATGTTGCACTCGCTGCAAGAGCATTTACAAATGTATGTTAGTATGTATGTATGTATGTATGTATGTATGTATGTGCAGTTGCAGCAGCCACTTTGGCTATAGTCACATGATAACAACAAGAAAAGTAAATAAATAAAAGAACACCAACTAATATGAGCAACTTGGCTTGACCGCAAAAAGTATAAAAGTCATTGAAGTCAAATATCATACATATATGACACACACAGATAGCCACACATACGCATAAGGCACAGCGTTGCCAGATAAAGTTAGTTTAGTGTTTGAAACCTGCAGTTGTTTCGTACGCAACAAGTTCGTCTCGCTAAGAAAAATCGTTAGGAGGGGGTCATTATTAATATATTATAATAGAAGACAAATCAACAGCTTTTTAGAACTTTTGGCTGCCTTTCAGTTTCGGAGATATCGCGCGTTATATTATCTGGTATGGTATATAATGTCAAAAATCGGATGTAGTCTATTATTCGTTCTCAATCGGACAATACAAATGTCAACGGTGATATCATATGAAACATGTCTTTAATGACCTGAAAAATCGCATTATAACTATATTGGGCAACTTCGGGGAAACAAAGGAACACATTTTCTTTCTGTCTATATGTTTGTGCGTGCATCACTCAAAAACCACTGTATTGAATTGAATAAAGTTTTCACAGATGCATTGCTAAATATCCAACTAAAATTTTAAGGCTTATTTTAAATGCAGTAAATATTTAATTATAACATAAAAATATTTAAGGGTGGCAACACTATTGCATAGCTGAAAAGCTATTATGCGCTTGCGCGCGACATTGCTTAAATACCAACAGCAGAAAACAGCAATAACACGAAAAATTGTAAAAGGTAAAAGCAAAAACAACAACAATAAAGGGCATGAAAACAACAACAACAACAACAACAACAACAACACAAGTAGACACACTGGCTAGAACACACACATGCACATACATATGCATATTTTTCAAAACACTATTTATGTAGGCTCACAGACTCGCATGTGCGTTTTTAGACGTAAAAACAAAAACCAAAAAAAAAAGAACCCACAACAACAATTGCAACAGCAACAGTTGCGGCAACAAAAAGCAATTGCAAGTAGAGTTTGTTTTTCGAAATAGTAAATAGTAGTTAGTGCCGTGTGGCCGACAGTCGCTACTCGCAACACCACACAACGGTTGCACTTCGTTAGCGGCAAATCACCTATTTTTATGGCAATACAATAATAACAACAACAACAGCAACGACCACAATAACAATAACAAAAACAATAAGAACAACAACAACAGCAAACACTACGTGCAACAACATGCAGCACAGCCTTTGTGGCAACAGGAACAAACGGCAACAGCGCTAAAAACCAATTACAACAACAATAATAACAACAAAAATAATATAGCAATAACAACAATCAAGCAAACAACAATAATCGGCGTTATAGCAACAATAATGAGAAATGTGCAAAAGCAATGAAACTCCAATGCCGCTTTTTTTTTGCTTTTTTTTCTTCGATTGGTCTCAACAGTGCGCTCTTTGTTGTATTGTTGCTGGTGTCGCAGCATTTTTGTTTTTTATTTTTAGTTTATTTGTGCTGCAAGCAAGCAAACAGTTCAATTTCCAGTTTTTGGTTCCCACAATACAAAATGTCCATAAAAAGTCCACATGACGTAATTAGCATAGAAAAGTAAAAGAGTCGAAAATTGTTGCCAATGTCGTAGTCAGACGAGACCAGACCAGACCATACCATACCATTGAGGGCGTTCATATATACGGCTGTTCGGTTGTTTCTTTTTTTTTTTGGTATTTCACTGGTTTGCTTGTAAGTTTATTAGCTTACGAGGTTGACAGTGCGGCAAGGTGTACTAAATGCATACCATCATAACAATCAGGTCTATATAAGAAAGAATTGCGAAATTGTCTTAAATCGCATGAGAGTTGCACAGGCTGTCATACATACATAAATGTGGATTGAAAATGTTTATATGGTAGGTCGTTGAGAAAGGAGCGCTAGCAGGATATTTGAAATGATACGCAAGCCTGTTTATTGTATGCCCTGGGGAGAAATGAATTGCTGCAAAAGTACTCCTCATAGCGCGTTTAAAAGTCAAGGAATTTCTGGTGCTCACCTTGCACTCACTTTAGGCCACCTACATAGACACTGGGTGGTCGGTCGGTCGGTCGTCTTTTTTGATGCTAGGCAAAGTGGTTGTAGATTTAGGTGTTTGAATGGTTTGTTATTGTGCCAGAAAATGAGTTCGAGTTGAAGACAGTTGGCTAGTCGACAATTATAATAGCAGTAAGTCCACAGTCTTTGTATACCGCGCTGAGAGAGCCTTGAAATTTAAGCTGCGGTTGTAACGTTTAATTCCACGTCATATCCACTTGTCACTGTCTGAACTTGAAAGGACGATGAATTTAGTCCACAGTAGCTATGGCAAACTAATACTAACGCTATTGGCACTTCTTATTTAGCAACCTATTGGCTCTTACTTTGCTGAAGCATCACCGAACTGACCCCTGGATGTCGAGCTTTAAGTAGGCGATCCATTGGGATCGGGTAAAAGAATTGCATTGTGACAGAAATAAATCTTTTTTGAAGCAAACGAGTCTACTTCTTTTACTTTTTTCCTTTTGCTTAAGGGTTTCCATTGAGCTATACTTTAAGCCAGAAGGACTACAAAACTTTTCGCTTAGTGGTGAATGTCCAACGATGGTAAAATTGTAAAATTGTAATCGATCCTAGTAAAATTGTAATCGACTCAAGATTTGATTGCGAAAAAGCTCTCTCATTTGATAGTGCATCAGCTTACTCTTTTGATTTCCCAAATAACATAGCTCGTTTTGACCACTGGGTGGCTGGCACAGCAGCTGATTGCGCTTGTATGTATGTATGTATGTATGTGCTCAGGCGCACATGGTCTTGTGTGAAAAGCGTGCGAATATTTGCAAAAGACGCCCCCTCCAACACTCAACCCGCTCTCCTAACCCAAATTAAGTCCCAGAGGTTCACATTGCACATACGAACGTTGATAATAATAAAAATAAAAAAATCAAGCGCTAGTTGTTGCTGTAGCAAAGTATTGTTGTTGTAGCAAAAAGTAAAATTGTTGTCACTTATTTTGTGTCCGCATTTCGTGGTGTTATTGTTGCTACACAACATAGTTGCTTTATCAACTTGCATTTTTTGTCACAATACAGCGTAGGCGAGCGGGCGCGCGCACAGCAGTTACTCTGTTATTGGTTTCGAATTTCGTTGCAACAATGTGCTGTTTGGGAAAAATACTGGCTGATTGTATGTTGTTGTTGTTGTTGTTGTTGTTGCGTCTGCCAAATACGCCAAATAGATTTGAGCGCGCTCTCGCGTGCTTCAACGCACACACACACACACAAACACACATGAGCAAACTAAGTGCATGCGCGCCACCAACACGCCACGCTCTCAAGAGGCCATAACTCATGTTGTAGCAGCCAAAAAGTCAGCAAGTCAGTTAACCAGCCACTACTGACCGCAATTGCTTGACGATATTGCATTGCTTAGCCGCCGCTGTTGGTATTTCTACTATTACTATGTATGTACTACTCGTACCAACTAAAGTTGTTGTTATTTTGATTTTGATTTGTTTTCTTTCTTTCGTTTCTCTTGCGATGCAACTTCCCATGTGTGGCAGTTGTAGATGCCAAAAAGCGACAGCGAAGAGTGAAATAAAAACAAAAACGCTACAAAAATAAAAGCGCTCATCGAAGGCGAAAGGCGTTGTTGGGGACGCGCACATACACGAAGACGGCGCAGTTCGACTTAAACACGATCTTTATCAATTCGATTATTGATTACCGTGGTAGGAATGAGAGTGCGCTGCGCTGCGCTCGTTTACGCGCTCCCATTCCCCGCTACACCACATCTTTTTTAACTACTCCGCTTCAAGCTCACCTGCTTCTCATATGTACATACATACATACATACATACACATATACTATGGAGTATTTGCGTTCATTTAATGTGGCATGCAATTACTATCTGTGCAACAACAAAAATAGTGCTGGGAACGCGCGACTATGTGCACATGTGCGCAATCGCAATGCCAATCGTCGTTGGTGTGCCGCGCCATGCTGCGTTCGTTTTGTTGCAAATGACCAGTACGACGAATGCGGCATAGTATGTATGTATGTATGTCGTTGTTGCCAAAAAGGCAATGAGCGCTTTAATATGCGATGCGAAAATGAGAAATCTGTTATATTCATTTGTTGTTGCTGTTGACATTTTTGCGACTCTTGTTGTTGTTATTATTATTATCGACTTTTGCAATTGTTATTTGGTGGCATCGACGTTGACGACTGTTAAGGCGATTGCATTTGCGCGTTGACAAGCCTTATGCTGCTGCTGGCAACATGTTGCTAACAGCGCGTTTTATGTTGTTTGCTTGCTGCTTCTTCTACTTGCTCTGCACCTGAGAACGTGCGCAAAACTCATGGAATTGCCACCGCTTTGCACATTTTTTGTGTTTTCTTTTTTTGCTTTTGGTTCGTATAAAAAAATTCTTGATGTGATGCTGTAAAATTTAAATGTCATTATCATAACATTGTGGCAACTTGTTTATAAACATATGTATGTACATACATGCATCACATCTGTACATTGGTAAACGTTGGTGGTTATCGGCGTTGCGTGAATGTTATGCTTTTATTGCTTTTGTTGTTATTGCTTGCTGGTACCATTTGCCGGTTTATGAAATTTTATTGAAATATTTCAATTTTTTGTAGTAAATGAAGATTTATGGATTTAACAGCTGCAATCGGTTTTGATGTTCTTGTTTATCATTTTATGACTTAACTAGGTGGTTGCGCTGGTGGCGCAGTGTCTTGATCCGGTTGTGTTTTGAAATATAATCTATGTATGTACATATGTACATATGCAAAGGAGTTTTGGGCTTCTAAGCGAACTGCGGGAATTCGAAATCGGCTTTTAATCATTTAAGATAAAGATAAAGGTAAAGATAAAGATAAAGATAAAGATAAAGATAAAGATAAAGATAAAGATAAAGATAAAGATAAAGTTAAAGATAAAAATAAAGTTAAAGATAAAGATAAAGATAAAGATAAAAATAAAGATAAAGAAAAGATAAAGATATAGATAAAGATAAAGATAAAGATAAAGATAAAGATAAAGAAAAGATAAAGATAAAGATAAAAATAAAGATACAGATAAAGATAAAAATATAGACAAAGATAAAGATAACGATAAAGATAAATATAAAGGTAAAGATAAAGATAAAGATAAAGATAGAGATAGAGGTAAAGATAAAGATAAAGGTAAAGGTAAATATAAAGATAAAGATAAAGATAAAGCTAAAGCTAAAGATAAAGATAAAGATAAAGATAAAGATAAAGATAAATACTAAGCTAAACGCAGGAATATTGCGTTTTTTTAATGAAAACCATGATTTTTTTCCCTTTCTTACGATTTTAGACATGTTTCCTCTGAAAAGTAGTTTGTTGGCGCAGACGAGTAGCGCACGCGGCAGAAGCGGACTTTGGCGCCAAACTGGCCAAACCACCAATATGTGACACTGAGTCACACAATATGGTCAATGCGCAGGCGCGCACAATTCACACGTTTGAGTTGTAAAAAATTACATACAAAAAAAACAAAAAAAAAAAAGAGAAATAAAAAATTAAAAACACAATAAAAAACAGCAGCGAAATAATGACAATGAAAAGCTATTTTTGGCACAACAAAATTAAGCATCAACGCTACCACTTAAGCAGGCAATTTATGCTGCGGCCAACAATGAAATTGGCTATTTTACATAATTAACAACAACAATTGTTACTTTTTTATGGTTTTATTGCTTATTTTGTTATTTTGTTGCGCTTTTTCGGTTCACATGACTTCTGTTTGCGTCATAGCAAGCGGCATTTTCAAGCAAATCATACTTCGATTTGATTTTAATAAAAATGAGCGCAATAAAATCGAAACCACACGAAATCATATTCAGAAAAATACAAAAACAACAAAAAGTTTACGAATGCATTTGTTTGTATGCGAGCGTGTTTGCGCATGCGCATATCTTTTTAGCGCTTCTACACTTTTAAATATTTTTTTTTTGGTCAACATTTTTTTCTTGCTAATTACCCCCAATGCATGCTTAATTAAATTCTCATAAAAAAGTCAAAAGCTCCCCGAAATAACAAAAATACAAAAAGCAAAAACAAAGCGCACAAAAAAAAAAAACATAAAAATCAGCATGAAAAGACGCAAAGTTCAATAATAACAGCAACAAAAAAGCACTAACCACAACAGCAGCAGTATAATATAAAATAACAACAAATAAAAATCCATAACAAAAGGCATGTGAAACTCGGCAGAAAAATGAAATGCCGCAAATGCATTTAAATGCCATTTAAAATTGATCAGGCATTCGCGCCAATGCGAAATGTGCGCCCGCCAGCTTGAGCAAGGTGAGCTGCTGCTGCTGCTGCTGCTACTGCTGCCGCCACTGTTTAACGCTGCGCTTAACCTCAGCATTCAGCTTTGGCTGGCTGGTAATGCAACAAATTTGTTTGCTGCTCGCTTTAACTGCCTGGACGAGCTGCTGGTTTGTGACCACTTGGTGGCTGCTGGCTGCTTGACTGCATGACTGCATGACTAACTCACCGTCTGACTCGTTGGCGTATTAGCGCGCGGTTTGACTTGCACACAAATATGCAACCAATGCAATTCGATGCATGGGAACTGCGCACACCATCACGCAGCGTTCAAATGCATGTGAAGTCATCCATACAGACATACATACACGTGTGTGTGTGTGTGTATGTATATGTGGACAATAAAGAAAATTAATAAAACGCTCGTAATGCCAATAACGAAATGCCGACTCTCATTGTAAGCACATTCATATGCGCTGGTGCAAAAGGCTTTCAACTGCTGCCCAACTGCGCAAATCGTTTGTTTGGCGCGTTGCAACAAGCTCGGGTGTGTAAGTATGTATATGTGTGAGTATGGAAGGTGGCGCATGCGCGCCAATATTTTCGGCACACGGTCAGCATGCCGGCTAGCTGTCAATAACAACAATAATATGCAAAAAATCTGAAGAACAACAAAAAAATTGCAAAAATAAAAAAAATGGTATCCAAAGTTTACTCTTTTTATATCTTTTTCAGCGCCTTCCATGAGGTCATACACAACTACGAACATATACAATTGTATGTACGTACGTGCAATTATTTATTTATTTCTTTGAGAACGTGTTTAAATGATCGATTGAGCGTGCGATTTGCTTGAAAATTTCTGGCGCTTCAAAATTGATTATTTCACATTTGCTGCAGTCACTTATGCGGCTAAGAGTATTTAGTAAAAATATTGTGGCATATTTGTAAGTTTTTGCAAGCTCGAGACCAAAACTGACAATTAAATTCATTACGAATTATTGTTTATTTGGTCTCGAGCTTGCAAAAACTTACAAATATGTAAACAAAATAGACCGCAAAAATCCAACAACAAAATACATTGAAACCATAGCACGGGTTTACGTACATATGTAAATATGTACAAACAACAAGTCCAACACACATCATAACATATAGGCTGCATGTCTTAAGAAATTTTGTGTATACAGTTGGCAAGAACAAACAAACAAAAGGGAATTAATTGAAGTGGAGATAAGTGCATTGTGACGTCACAGGGCATCATTGCTTAGTGTTGGAATTTTCTAACAGCGGCTTTGGTGCAGACACGAGTTCGAATCCGTGTCCGAAAAGGGATCTGATGATGAGCCTGGAAACTCTGAAACATGTAATCCTATCCATCGCTGTTGATTTTTCCTTTGTAATTTTTCTCCAATTATCAATTTTTCCCAAAAAACTGACAATTAAATTCATTACGAATTATTGTTTATTTGGTCTCGAGCTTGCAAAAACTTACAAATATGTAAACAAAATAGACCGCAAAAATCCAACAACAAAAAAAAAAAATTGTGGCTTAAGTTTGATGCAATCACACAGTATTACAAATTGAGATATTTTTCTTACAACAACGCTACTGCCTAAGATCGGTTTGCACAGATACATTTTTCTTGAATAGTCCTACTGCTCACAAATAAAATAAAATAAAATAAAATAAAATAAAATAAATTAAAATAAAATGACATAAGATAAAATAAAATAAAATAAAATAAAATAAAATAAAATAAAATAAAATAAGATAAAATAAAATAAAATAAAATCAAAAAAGTAAATAAAATAAAATAAAATAAAATAAAATAAAATAAAATAAAATGAAATAAAATAAATAAAATAAAATAAAATAAAATAAAATAAAATAAAATAAAATAAAATAAAATAAATTAAAATAAAATAAAATAAGATAAAATAAAATAAAACAAAATAAAATGAAATAAAATAAAATAAAATAAATTAAAATAAAATGACATAAGATAAGATAAAATAAAATAAAATAAAATAAGATAAAATAAAATAAAATAAAACAAAATAAAATGAAATAAAATAAAATAAAATAAATTAAAATAAAATGACATAAGATAAAATAAAATAAAATAAAATAAGATAAAATAAAATAAAATAAAATCAAAAAAGTAAATAAAATAAAATAAAATAAAATAAAATGAAATAAAATAAATAAAATAAAATAAAATAAAATAAAATAAAATAAAATAAAATAAAATAAAATAAAATAAAATAAAATAAAATAAAATAAAATAAGATAAAATAACATAAAATAAAAAAAAGTAAAATAAAATAA
This sequence comes from Sphenella marginata, assembly GCA_951509765.1. Classification (NCBI taxonomy): domain Eukaryota; kingdom Metazoa; phylum Arthropoda; class Insecta; order Diptera; family Tephritidae; genus Sphenella; species Sphenella marginata. The sequence goes on from OX608082.1 coordinate 21,687,732, forward strand.
AATAAAATAAAATAAGATAAAATAAAATAAAATAATATCAAAAAAGTAAATAAAATAAAATAAAATAAAATAAAATGAAATAAAATAAAATAAAACAAAATAAAATAAAATAAAACAAAATAAAACGAAATAAAATAAATTAAAATAAAATTACATAAGATAAAATAAAATAAAATAAAATAAAATAAAATAAAATAAAATAAAATAAAATAAAATAAAATAAAATAAAACAAAATAAAATGAAATAAAATAAAATAAAATGAATTAAAATAAAATGACATAAGATAAAATAAAATAAAATAAAATAAAATAAAATAAAATAAGATAAAATAAAATAAAATAAAATCAAAAAAGTAAATAAAATAAAATAAAATAAAATAAAATGAAATAAAATAAATAAAATAAAATAAAATAAAATAAAATAAAATGAAATAAAATAAATAAAATAAAATAAAATAAAATAAAATAAAATAAAATAAAATAAAATAAAATAAAATAAAATAAAATAAAATAAGATAAAATAACATAAAATAAAAAAAATATAAATTAAAAAAAATGAAATAAAGTAGAATAAAAAAAATATAATGAAATGAAATAAAATAAAAACAATACTATAAATATATGTATGTATGTACATACTAATTTGAAGGAATCAAGACCTTTCACTTTAAATTTTAACATTTTATAAGTATTAGTGTGAATTTTTTTCTGACCGGTTTCGCAGTGACTTAAAATGATTTGCAAAAGTTTCTATTGTAATTTAGAATCCATTTTAGCATGCTTTAAGAATAATTCCATGATTATGTGGAATGTAAGAACAAATTTTGTTTGAATACAAGTCCATTATAATGCAAATACGCAAACAAACAAATTGTCCACAAAAATCATTCACTAATTCTGCAAAACCGAAGACTACATACATACATCTACCGTAGACACCTCGCTCAACATTTGCTAGAACATGTGTTGCGGGGAAAACACAAACATTAGTTACAGTAAACACAACAGTGAAATGTGACTGGGGAAATCCCCAGTATATTTGGCACATGTGCGGCAGCATACACAAAATTTTTGCAGTTAAACCATAATGCATTGGTGTTGTTGTTGTGCTGATGCTGCATGCTGGGCGTGTTTGCTTACCTGTAACACTGTGTGACTTGAACCGGCGTAAGTAAATACGAACTGAGTTCTCACACTTTGTAAGGTAATATTTAATCGTGGTAGTAAAAGCAAAGGATAAATAAAAATTAGTACATCCTTCGGCAATGAGCCGCAAAGGAGCATGCGACTAGAGTCAATTATTATCGCATAGTCGATTAATCATGGATCACTCTCTTTAGGATGAGTCATTTGATTTTTTACATTTTCTTTGATGTCCCTTTCAAGTCTTAAAATTAGAATTTCTTCAATATTTACTCGCATAACAAATATGCCAAACACTAAATATGATATCCAACATAATTGCCTGTGAATCTAAAGTACCTACTCACAATGCGCGCATACTACAAATAGTAGATAATCAGCAAACGACAAGCAATTTGAGTGGCGCCTTCATTTTATTGCCAATCACTTGAATCATTTTACACTTTCGCCACGTGTAAAGGCACACCAATCAAGCGTTTAGATTCAATTACAACTGTTAAAGCAGCAAGTCAATGAGTCAACGAGGAGCCGCAGCAACAGTAAATTCTAAAATACATATCTACAAACATAAGTACCAAACCGACATGGTAGTGACTGCGAATACGAAAGAGTATGCGAGTATGAGAGTATGTGTGGGTGAGTGTTGCCTTATTCCTGTTTGGTTTACCTGGTTTTAACTAAATACATGCATGAAGGTCACTTTCCGCTTTTCAGTATTTAACTAAATATTAGAATGCAGACGAGGACGATGCTCCGAAAAATTTCTTCAAATGCTTTCGATACAGCCAAAAGACGCAAGTGCTTAAGAAGGCCAGGAGTAAGTAATGCCAACTTCGTAGAAACCACACCTAGGGCAAAACGGTTGGAACCTGTACGGAGGCATTATACAAAGGCTCTTTAAAAAATGAGAAACTCTTAAAAACGTTACTCGTTTTTGTAACGAAATAGTAACAGTCTTCTTGAAACGGTTTCAGTGTTTAGAAATCCCATACAGAAACTTTCTACAGCAATGATTATAAGAACATAACTGTAACAAAGCGTGGCATAGCGAAACAAAACTTGTAACGCTAACTCTGTAACAAAAATGTAACGAAACCTCAGAAACATTTGAGCATTCTGGGTGTATATTTTCAGTACAGATACGGCTCGTTACGATTTCGTTACTCAGATAGCGTTACAGTTTTCGTGTCAGTGAGCAGTGTTTCGTGTTTGCTTACAGTATGCGTGGTTTTGCTACCTAGAGCAAGAGATATTGTAGCTACAACAAGAACGGTCAAGCCGATTGAACCCAAAACTTCTAATGCACCAGTGAGAAAAGCATGAGTTTCTACAAAATGATATTTTGCGGGTTTAATCGTGAGCAGAATAGTTGCCTGTATTTCGATGGAATATTTTTTTTTTTTGATCAGAAAATGATGTTTATTCAATTTAAATAGATTTTTCTTTATATGGTAAAGTGTCAAATGTATACAATTTAGCGCTCTCAGAGGTGTTAACAAAATTTTCGATTTATACCAAACAAGTAAAATGAGTCAGCTCAAGTTCAACTACATCAAGGCTTGTGTTATATTATATTTTTAGCATACGACGACATCGCAGTAGCTCTGCTGATGCATATGCGAGTATTTGTTGTTAATTGAGTGGGCGTATTGATTGTAAATTAAATGCGGATTATAAAAAAGATTTATGTTTGCACCACATGCGGTGATGATGATGAATTTTTTTTTTCACTACAGTAGTTATACATACATAAATGATTAAATGTAGCCAATTAAATACGCTATGGGAAGCCAAATTGCTCCCGAACTAAAGCAGATGTCGAGAGGTATGCTTACTACATCGAAGCCTCTTCATGCATTGAAATGACCCTGAATTATTTCAATTTATTTAAGTTGCCAAAGGACAATAAATCTTCTATCCGCTTCTCAATTTACTAGAACGTCCATCTTAATCAGCATTGAGATTATAGATCGAGCGCTTCGTACCGCTCTTCGAAACCAATAATACTTAGTGACCTGCTCCATAAGCTAAAGCATAAGACGCCACGCATAGAACGGCTGCTAATTCGATACGCATGTGAAGTGCATTTGCCAAATGATGGGCGAGAACAAAAAAACTCAAAAACAGCAATAACAAAAACAAAGCGATGTATAGATAGCAGACACTCAAATGACGCTTTGGCGCTTGCTGTCTCAGTATAGTTTTCCTATTTTTTATCCCATTTCCTATAACAATTTATTTTTTTATTATTATTTTTTATGCTCGTAGCAGGTTGTATTCATCGATTGCATTATTAATGGTATTTACAAGTCAATGAAATTGTTGTCAATCGCTGTTTACTTTAACGCCACATCAATGCCTACGTCAATCCAATACCCCACCACTGCATAAATCTGTCTGTATGTAGATGAAGATGTGGCCTTTTTTATGACATTTATCTAGTTAGTTTTTGCAAAAGTTTGTATTTACATATGCACATTAGATCGTGCCAAGAAGTTGGGACATGCACATAAAGTAGTTATACATATTATCAAAAAATATATTTTATGGTCACCGTAACTATCACTTCTTATTCTTTTTTGTGGGTTCTCTATAAAGTGAACTTCATTTAAACAAAACAGCGGAACTACAAAAAAAAAAAAACAAACCAATAAATGTTTTTAAAAAAATGTAGTTTCAAACAAAATATGGTCACCGTAGTAATTTTCATTCTTTTATCATAGCTTCGCAAAAGAGACCTTAGTGTTAATGAACCAAAGATGTATCGATAAGACCAAAATATTCACATATGTACATATAATACAAAAAAAAGTCTAAGAAAAGGTTAACGTATACTTATGGTCACCATAATAATCAACTTTTTACTTTTTATGTGGAATTTTTCGGAAGCTATGTTATAAAATGTATATGTACATAAATATGTATATGCATCTTAGAAAATAGATATTACCCAAATACATTTTTTTGGTCACCGTAATAAAATATTTTTGACTTTTTTTGTGAGATTGCTATATGTATGTATATTTTTCAGTAATCAAAATTGCATTTTCATTGTTAGGTTGAGACTACAAATGTCGAAGATATGACACAAAGCGTAGACTGTCAGTTGCTATGGTGACCAGGTTATCTTAATTTTAAGACTTTGTGTATACATAAATATATATAAATAAGTATAAAAGATTGAAAAAAAAAAAAAAAAAGAAGTTTACTAAAACCTCCTAAAAAGTATTTTTTACAAGAAATATGTATGGTCACCGTAGTAATAAAATTTGCACTCGTTTCTATTATATCCCTTTGATAGATTGCTTAACTTTTGTAAATTCTCGGCACCAAAATAGTGTATGCATGTCAAGAATAATGAGTTCATAATGCAAGTTACGAAAATGTGGCAGTGTTTTGAAAGAAAGTTTCGCCAAAATGATTTGGTGGTCACCGTATAATAAATTTTCCTTTTAAGCATATCTGTTTCATTTAAGTTTAATGAAATTTGAACTACAATATTGTAGACTGAAAAAAAACCACAACAATAACAAGTAGCTTAGGGCGGAAATTAATGCAAAAAGTCATAGTTGATAAGGTGACCAGATTTTTTTTTTTTTTTGGAGCACTACCTCAGCTCATAAATTTGTTAAATTAAAAATCGTCTAAGCAAAAAAAAATGTGTTGAGTAAAATACGAAATTAACTTCAGCACACCCTAATACATATGTACTTTAGTATACGTAATAAGATGTCATGTTTTTCATTTAAAATATTTTTTTTTTTAATTTTTTTTTTTTTCACATGTTGCAAGTGCTTTCGATTCAAAGTTGTTGATTGATATCGGCAATGAGGTCATTTCATTTAGATATACAACTTGTACACTTGCTCGTTGGGCTGTCTGTCTGTCCATCAATAGTTCGTCCGTCCGTACGCTCATTAAGCTTTGACAGTGACTGGCCGCTGTTCACCAAGCTCTAGTCACATATCCATGCATTCACATACATACATACATACGTACATACATAAACATCCAGTTAGCTCACTAGAGCTTAGGCTGACTTCATAATCGAAAAACCGGGCTAACGGCAAAGCATTAAAATCATTTTCCGTTTGCCATAAAATGAAGTTGAACAGTGAAAACAGAATGAGAAAAAATAAAATTAATAAAATAAGGAACATTGTAAAAACAATAACATAATTTTTACAGCAAAATCCAAAACAACAAATCTATTCATTTCAGCTTGTCACACTAATAACGGCGCTGGACATTAAATCTGTATGACATTCAATGAGCAGATATTGGGCCTTTTCACTAATCAGATAGATCCATATGGGCTTTAGGAATAAATGCAGTACTTTGTCATGGGTGTGGGCCGTAGTGTAGGGAGAGGAGTCAAGTTTAGTAATTTTCGCTTTTAGTTGTTGCTTAGGTGGTACCAGTAGTTCTCCTGGCCCCTTGCCTAACTCACAATTGAACGATTCCCAGTAACTGCTCATATGAGTCAAAACGCCCATGTATGCTTTAAAGTCACTGCAACTTTTCTATTACATATTTGTTCTATCCGAAATACATTGCAGTTGTTTTTATTTAGTACTTCGTTTTTATGAGAGGAAGTTCGGTGAAATATTTGTTACGCCAAGTAAAAGACAGGAAAGAACGTTATTGTTGTACAGTTTATATACCTATTAGGATGGAGCGAAGTACAAATTTAAAATTTTTAAAAGTATTCGACAAAATGCTTCCAAGAGTTTTTTACATTTTAAGCTTTTTAGAAAGTTTTTATGATTTTTTTGTTGCTAAATAATTTTTTCTAAATAGCTTAACCTGCCATACAGAAACAAGCGTAGACCAAATGTGTATTGAAGAAGTTTTTTTTAAGAAAGTTCTGTATTAATTGGGATTTACTGCATTGATTTGAATCTTGTTCGAGACAATTCCGGTACAAAATCAGGCTATTGGAGAGATTACTTGGTTGTTTTCGTCATAGTTTCAGGAAGAATTTTGAGTGTTTTCAGGGTTATTTGATGACCTTTCGTGGATTTTAGTAATAGTTTTGGCACTTTTTCAATGTTATTTCATGACTTTTCGTGGATTTTTTTTTTCGTAACTTTGTTGAAGTAATTTCGATTTTTTTACGCTGTTATTTTCCCCGAAAAATTTATTCCCAGAATAAACACCTAAGCAATTCAAAAATGGTCGAAAACAGTCGTAATGCAATCCCTAAATTAATTTTGAAATTATTCAAAAAAAATCCCCAAAGTACTTTAAAAAGAAGCATGGAGTGCCGTCAAAGTTTTACGAGTTTTAATTTATTTTCCGCCCTGCCCTAATTCTGCTATCCTCCCATGTTACCCATACTACTAAATTTTATTATTATTCATACTGTTCGCTTATATTATACGAGTTCATTGATCAATTTCGTTTCTTACCATTCAGGAAAACAAAACGTTGGTAGTAAGTGTTAATGGCTGTCACTAAAAATGCAGTTTTGCATTTATTTTTACTACACGATAATCAATTGGACATTGTTTAAAGTAATTGCTAATTTTAATAGTTTAAACTTTAGTTAAATGACATTATAGTCTTGTTGAACTCAGGGGGCTCATACTAGCTTACTTGAGCGTGCTCAAATCTTTAAATATTTAAGCAAAATTAATGGAAGTGAAAGAATGTAAAGCAATAGTTTTTGTAACTTCTGTCCGTCTGTCTATATCACTCAAACACTGCCAATGAAACTTTTACTGTACTACTACACCTTTTCCAAGTGTACTTCAGAATGCGTAAAATGATTTTCAGAAACCGTAAAATGTACTTCAGAATAATCAATTGTACTTCAGAAATGGTAAAATTAATTTCAGAATAGTCAATTGTATTTCAGAAACTGTAAAATGAATTTCAGAATAGTCAATTGTACTTCAGAAATGGTAAAATGTACTTTACGGCTAGTATTCTGAAATACATTTTACAATTTCTGAAGTCCAATTGACTATTCTGAAATTCATTTTACCATTTCTGAAGTACAATTGACTATTCTGAAGTACATTTTACTGTTTCTGAAGTACTCTTGGAAAAGGTGTAGAAGTCTAACCTACAATTTTAGATATACCCTATTTCGATAACCCTACCAGTTACGGAGATAACGATTAACATCTCGACCAAGGTGATCCAATATTTCAAAATCTCCGAGTTCTCTTCACATAAAGTGATTGGCTTTCAAAAAGCAGAAACTAATGAGGGCCTTTAATTCATAAATTAACATTAAACTAACTTTAAATAGACAAAATTTAAACTTCTTCATATAAAAGATTTATTATGTCATATCTTCTTAAATATCAAATTAACTATGTGAATATATTTGGTTATACAGAGCAATCAACATCATCACATTTATCTATACTCGGCCTGCCCCACTACAACCCACTTTATGGTTAGTAGATAAGTGAGCAGAGCAATCCAGCAAATGAAAACGCACCAGACAATATTGGCGACAGCAACTCAGCAATGAACAATAAAAGTGACAACAACACAACACACAAGAATGATGGAAATGGGAAGTAGCACAGCCACAAAGTCGTCGCCACTGTTTGTACAACACACAACAATACAAACACATTTACCGGCTTATGCGCGTACTATAGACAATTTTCTTTTAAGCCATTCAAGCGACTTTTGCAGAAAAGCGGCCGGAACAATCAAACAGTTCGTAGCCAGTCAGGCGACATCATCAGCCAACTCTTAAGTGGTATGGAGGGCCGGCAGTTAGAGAATCGGTGAGTTCGCTTGGCAGACGTTTGTTGGTTACTATCCAATGAATATATTCGTAAGACAGTAAATTTGTTTGTATGTTTACGCTTGGTAATAGTAAAAAAGCAGAAAACCAGTCAATCAAGTGCGGAGTATGAAGATGAAGTTTTCTTCTGTCCATTGCTCGCAGAGTTGCAGTATTTATACGTTTTGTTGAGCTTTTTCTGGTAAAATATTATTTCTTGTTTATTATGCTTTTGCAATGCATGGAAAAACACAATTTAACAAAAGCGAAATACTTATGCGAAACACATTAATAAAAAAAAAAAAAAAAAAAAAAAAAATGTATGCAATCCGAAGTTCACTGTTAGATACTATATCTTTTTTGCCATTTATAGCAAAAAAAAAAAAAACAGAAAAAGAAACATGATTTTTTACAGTATCGGTCTATATCATAAAACAAAAAAAAAAACCTTTTTCTTGCTACCTTTTTAAACTAACAAACTCATCTAAAGAAAAAATCGAAAGCTTACAAAAAAAGTTCAGTATAAATTCCAAAAGCTATAAAACAAATTAAGTTATGAAACAAAACATAAAATTTTTTTTTGATAATTTTTTAGTCTAACAAGCTAATCAAAACGAGTAAATAAAAATGATAAACAACATTTTCAGATAAATTTTGAAAAGCTATAAAAAATAGTTATATAAAAAATAATAGATAATATTATAAAACAAAAAATTAAATTTTTTTTTGGAAACTTTTTAGAATAACTAAACTAATCAAAACTATTTTTCGAAAAAATCAAAAGCCTAAAAAAGTTTTTTTTGAAAGATTAAAAACGCTGAAAAATAAATAAAAAAAAAATTTTTTTTTGAACTGTCGCAAAAATTTATGATTTTTGAATGTTAAAAAACATTTTAACGGCAAAATATTTCTCAAAAACACGCTATTTCAAAGTTTATTTTTAAAGTAAAAACTTACTAATAGTCCTCCCAAAATCATCCCAACATTGTTCCGTGTTTTTTTTTTTTTGTTATATTATAAAACAGCGAGAACGACATTATCTGTTATCAAAGATCAGTTCAACCACTTCCATTTGATATCCATATTGTGTAAACTCATACTAATTTTTTGTATTTACTAAAATATTATCTCAGTCCCCTAAGTTAAAATGGCCTATATGCTTGTTTCTTATTTTTTTTAATTTGTTCAGATGTGTGTGACCCTGTTAGCAGGTAGTGGGGTGTCATAAGATTGTCGCCGGTCGACGTGGTTGACAGCATGCGAATCTTTCAGCATCATTACGAAAGCCAAACAAACGTTTTCATTGATCTGAAAAACCGTATGTGTTGCCGCTTTAGGTATTTATTTACAGCTACATAGATTATCTAGGGTATTCAATCCCGATATTGCGGATATAAAATTTCAGATATCAAGTTTAGTATTCCCTAAAGTATTCTAATTATAATTTCTAAACCTGCACCTTGGAAGCCGCGACCAATTCTGAAGAACAATTTATGGTTTCTGAAATACAATTGACTATTCGAAAACAGTTTTTACGATTTCTAAAATATATCTGCAAAAATTGTAGCTCAAACTTTCGTAAAATAATTTTAAAAAATATCTCAGAATTTGATTCCCAAATCCCAAGTTTGTCGAGGGGACATTCTTTAAACACCATCTAAAATAAATCGTTATTGAAAAAATAGTTTTTCAACGGGATTGCTTGGTCTAACAAATTCGTGCCTGTCTGCATTTCCATATTTCTTATGTTCGATGAGTGAAGAGCATAACGATATCTCGATTTCCTGCGCTGGATATCTCATTAGGTAATTTACACATTCTATGAAACAATGGCGCCTTGAAAGGGGGTGGATGAGATTTACAGGTTCATGATAGCAGATTACGTTTTGATGTCTTGAGTCTTCTTTGGCTCTTAAATCATTCCCAACTCAAGAACGATACGAATTGTTTTGGTGTGACTTTATTATGTGAACTAGAAATTTGTATCGCCTTTTTTTTCTTTTGCAGCTCAAACAGGCATTGACAATTCTAAAAAAAAAAAGTAAAAGTCACTTTCCCAGTTCAAGTGAACATTCATTCATCAACACGTGGTATCGATGTGCTAACAATATTCTCAATGACAATACTCCTCATAAATCTATTTTTGCCAAATTCAATATACTTAAGTAATTGTTCGATTGTGAGATGATTGATTGATGTTTCCGTGGGTGTCATTGCAAAATTTATTTATAAAAATTTTCATACGTCCATTAGAAAAACAGTAATTTGTCATTTGTATGACGTACGAGTATTTGCCAGAGGTACATAAGTCGCATTGTTTTAGGTGCTTCCGGTTAAGAATTACTGTTAATAGTTTTGAAGCATGTCATATAACAATCACAAAGATTTAAAAATTGTTTGCAATTAAGAAAAAAAGGAAATATTTTTGGCAACATTCAATACTTGGTACTTGACCCGCTGAATACAGAGCTGATCACGCGGCTGTTATTTTGGAAAAGAAGAAGAAAATGTTATCCTATTGAGCAATTTGTTTAATTCTTTAAAAAAAATTATTTGATTCGGATTTGAAAAACGCGATTTTGGAACATATCGAACTTTCTGTGTGTTGAATTTATTTTACATTTGCAATACAAAAAAAAAAGATTTGGAAATTTTGAAAATAAAACAATGGTTCATAGTCAAATTATCCACGAAAAAAATTCAAAAATAAATTGTATGGACTTTTGAAGATCGTTTTTTTTTTTTAATGACAAAGGCATACGTCTCCATTAGCTTCTAAGATAATAATATAAAGTTCAGAAAGAATAAGAAAAATATCCGATTACTTCTTCTGAAACATAGTACAACACCAAGCAATAATTTAAATATAAAAAAAAAATCACACAATTTGTATACTTTTGTTCTAATTGCCATCAATAAATCCTAAAATAGCCAAGTAAATCAATAGAAAATTTGGCATACTGGCGCTTCACACCCACACCTGCACCCGTTGGCTAACAAAAACGAAAAAAAACCCGAAATCCTATGCATAGCAACATTGAAATGTCTATTTGCTTCAGACGTGAGTAATGTGAGTAGGATTGTACTGGCGGTTGGTTGTTTGCAGTTTGTTAGACAATAATTATTTTAGTTAAAAAAGGTATAATTTTTTGTTTATGATAATTGGCTAGTTTTTAACTATCACATGATTGGTGGACTCATCATTATAAAAGCGGTGGGCTGGATTTACAATAGAGGTGTCAAACTATCGATGATAATATTGGTATAATGACTAGTACACATTGGCACGCCTTTTACCGGGAGAAGGCTACATTCATTAGTATTTTATTTTATTTTATTTTATTTCATTTTATTTCATTTTATTTAATTTTACTTTATTTAATTTTAATGAATTTAATTTAATTTAATTTAATTTAATTTTATTTTATTTTACTTTATTTTATTTTATTTTATTTTATTTTATTTTATTTTATTTTATTTAATTTTATTTTATTTTATTTTATTTAATTTTATTTAATTTTATTTAATTTAATTTAATTTAATTTAATTTAATTTAATTTAATTTAATTTAATTTAATTTAATTTAATTTAATTTAATTTAATTTAATTTAATTTAATTTAATTTAATTTAATTTAATTTAATTTAATTTAATTTAATTTAATTTAATTTGATTTAATTTAACTTAATTTAATTTAATTTAATTTAATTTAATTTAATTTTATTTTATTTTATTTTATTTAGTTTAACTTAATTTAATTTAATTTAATTTAATTTAATTTTATTTAGTTTAGTTTAATTAAATTAAATTTAATTTATTTTAATTTAATTTAATTGAATTGAATTGAATTGAATTGAATTTAATTTAATTTAATTTAATTTAATCTTAGAATTGTAGTAATATTATCTTTCTACGAGTTAAAACATCAATGTTTCTGCATTTTACTTATTTAGCTTCCAATCACATTATTTTCTACTTCAACTATTATGTTTTTGTTTATTTTCTTTAAACCTTTTATTTGCTTTTTTCTTGTTTTTGGCGATAAATGATTTTTGCGAATTGTTCAAATGTTGCCCGCATTTTTATGATTTTCGCCATAAAAATTTCAAAAAAAAAAAAAAAACAAATCCAAAAACGCTACGCTGCTTACGTGCAAATTTAAGCTCATCAAAAAGTTTGAGCGCGTAAGCGAGTAATGGCCAAGCGAACATGTGGACATGTGTAAATGAATTAATATCGTTGTACGTACAAATTTACATTCACACGAAGCTACATACATAAATCAGTAGATAGCAAATATTCGAATGAAGCAAAAAAAAATAATAATGATCAACTCTATGCAAAGTCAGTCACCTTTAAAATAGTTTTTTGATACCTCAAGTTGAATTTAAAAGTGAATTTTGTCTAATTTCCGATACGCATATTCTGCAAGTTGAGCAATATTTGAAGTAAAAGTTTCTATTTTAGGCGCTTAGAAGGCTGAGTAAATTTCAGTAGCCTGCAGTAAAGCAGTACTAGAGTTTCAAGACAAGAGTCAATGGCGAAAAAACTACAACACCGACGATGACCAAAAACCGAATAAAAACAACAAAAATAAAAGTTTTTTTTTTAGTCTCAACAGCCTTCGCTACTTCCGCGTAATGCGATGAGGTGTTGCTCACGTTGGTGACATTTTGTTGTACTCATACGATTTGTTATTATTATGCTGTACGCTTTACTGCACACATTTTCGAAAAATGTCGCAGAGACAATCACAAAACAAAAACAAAAATATTATTACCTCATAAAATTGAAAAACACCAGTCTTGTAGTACGGGCGCTAGCTATAACAGAATTGCCGAAATAAAGGAAAATAATTTTTGTCATTTGCGTTACGAGTTCGTGGAGGCGACAGATAGCAGCAGTGTGAGAGACACCACAGACTCATCGATCGTTGGCGTTTTGGTGGAAAAACCTCATTTGTGTGACACATGCACAGCAAAGACGGGTAGCCAAACAGTTGGTGAATATGAAATTGTTTGTGAGACTTTTTTTTTTCATGAAAAGCAATATTAATGCGTCTGTATTTTTAACATTCATAATTATTTTTACCTACACACATGCATACGTGCATTTTAATTATTTAGTTACTTGACAACAACAATGTTTTTTTCTGGCTGCTACTAGTCGTAACATAATTTGGCGACATTTATAGTGGAAAAGTCGAAGGTTAACACTAGTTTTCTATTAAAAGAACACACTAAAAACGTAGAAACATTAATAGGTATGTATGTATGCGCATTGAAGACGTTAGAAATTAAAAACTGCTAACGAACTAGTCCAAAATAGATCAATTTTGAGTTTGATGAAATTTTCACAATAGGAAAAATTAGACACTGCCACGCCTCCATAACATAGCTCAAAATATATTTCGTCTGTTTAATGACACTATAGTTCGACCTGTGATAGTGAATTTAATCACTAAACTTAATTACTTTCACTTTCTATTTTATTTCGTATTGTTACAAAATTAATTTCTTATTTTTATTTTCATTATATTTTTGTTTTTAATTTAATTAATTTATTTTTATTTTATTACCATTTTTTTATTTTTTATTTTATTTTATTTTATTTTATTTTATTGTATTTTATTTTATTTTATTTTATTTTGTTTTATTTTATTTTATTTTATTTTATTTTATTTTATGTTATTTCATTTTATTTTATTTTATTTTGTTTTATTTTATTTTATTTTGTGTTATTTTATTTTATTTTATTTTGTGTTATTTTATTTTATTTTATTTTATTTTATTTTGTTTTATTTTATTTTATTCTATTTTATTTTATTTTATTTTATTTTATTTTATTGTATTTTATTTTATTTTATTTTATTTTATTTTATTTTATTTTATTTTATTTTATTTTATTTTATTTTATTTTATTTTATTTTATTTGATTTGATTTGATTTGATTTTATTTTATTTTATTTTATTTTATTTTATTTTATTTTATTTTATTTTATTTTATTTTATTTTATTTTATTTTATTTTATTTTATTTTATTTTATTTTATTTTATTTTATTTTATTTTATTTTATTTTATTTTATTTTATTTTATTTTATTTTATTTTATTTTGACAAATGACAAATTTCTTATATCGGAGCAGTCAATGCGAGTTATGAATACAGTTACAACACCAAACCCAGGGGGTTGCTTTGAACGAGAGGAGTGAGAAGCTCTGAAATATTTAGTAAAAACTAGTTGCCTGGCTAATCTGTTGGTAATTATGGAAGTTTTTGGCGTACAAAGGTTTCACGAGGAGCTGAAAATTGATCTGCGGAAATTTTGTTTTTCAAATTAACTTCGACCATAACAGAGGTTAACTATAATAGCATTCACATACATATGTATGTATACGTACATACACCCACACATACACACATTTACACCTACACACTCATTCACCCTTAACAAGGTGTGTAGTTTTCATAGTTGGCTATTTATAAAGTGTCACACGTTCGACACTTACGTTTCGGGCAACTGAAAAACATGGCACCACGCCTCCCTCTACGGGTGTTGCTAATGCTGCTGCAGCTCGCTGTCATTGATGTTGACTGTTTACTTGCTAAATAAACACACAGTTTTTGTCTTTCAAGTTTTTAAGTTGTTTTTGTTTTTGTTTTCTTGTACGCATGAAAAGAAAATGATTTGTGGCGTACAGAGCGCCTGGCGCTCATAAATGTCGCTGATGCTTGACTTGACACAACAACAACAGCGGCAAATCAAATGACTAGCAACAACAAATAACAACAACATTCGACACCCTTCGCATCTTGACCTCCGTTTGTGTCAATACATTTGCGGCAGTGGAGCATGGTTATCAAAAAAAAAAATTATAAAAAAAATAAAAAAAAAAACATAAAACAACAAATCCAGCACTTCAAGCGCTGCTGGTTGCTGCTGGGTTGATGAGTACTTTCTAGAGACGGGGCTGTGTCGTCTACCTTTTGGCCAGCGTGCGGGTAATGGTTGTTTGTCGCCTGGCGTCTGAGGTGGATTTAGTTTTGTTTATTTGTTTGTTGTTATAGGCGAAGCATATGTTGTCATTTGACCTAAATTTTGTTTGTTTTCTAATTAAAAAAAATAAAAAATAGCGTGCGTATTGCTTTTGTTGTATGTTTTTGTTTTGCTTTTCAATACTTGTTAAGCGTTGGCAAAACTAGCGGAAAATATTGGAAAACATTCAAATTTTTTATTATCTAATAAATTTCTATAGTGCAGGTGTATTGTCTTGTACATATATATGTATATGTATGTATATGTGCTAGGCGTGTTTTTTTTTAAGGAAAATGCCATTTCATTTACAAATCTACACTGTTGTGTAAAATAATGGAAGCACGAAATTTGATTATTAATTTTTAATTTGTGCGCTTTTTAATAAAAATTTTATTGACAAATGGTGGTTTTAGAATAATAAAAAAAGCATAAGAGGCCACGATTAATTATTTAAGCCAAATTGATAGCACTATTTTGGGAAACAGTCTAATGCTTGCTAATAACACATATTTATTTATGCTTTTCTAGAAAATCCCCATTCACCTGGTACTCAGCCTGATTCGTTTGTCCTATACAATCGATATTTTACAACACAAAACATCAAAATTTAGGCTGGTTGTATTATTTTGTTAACCAGTGTATATAGTATTTCAAAGAAAATAATCTACAGAGGGAAATAAATTTGTTTTAAAATATTATTGAAGCATTTTAATTCCTAAAATATTGAAGAACTTATTGTGTCGTAAGCAAAAATACCAAAGCTCGAAAATATTTCGCATTTCACTAAAGTAATTTATTTGTGACTTGGATATTTAAATAAAGAAAATAAATAAATTAAGACCAAAGATTGTAGATAATCAAACAAATTAAGAAAATCTCTTAAAAAAATGAAAAAAAACGTGTATCTAAGGAAGCGAAACATTTTATGAAACTGAATTATATACCCAGTTGTGCAATATTGTGGTGTCTCAAATGTAACACCGAAGTTTTATGGAGTCTAGCAAATACATAGCGCCAAATCATTTTGTTCTCGCCTTCCACCAAAAAAGTTTTGTGGAGACTTGCCACCCTCATACTTTGAATTTATTTCAAATTTTTATGATTTATTTGGCTTCATATGACTGACCCAATTAAATTTCGAAAGGGATATGGACATAGACTGAGTATTTATTATTGCTTTGCTAAGTATTGAAGTAGTCGCGACACATAAATTATTAGCCCTAGTCTCAAAAAACAATTCCGGAAGCATTTTAGAATTCGAAACCAAAGATTTGTTAATTGAATGAATATAAATTAATTAAAGGGCACACACCGAGAACAAATTAATTAGCATAAGTTGAATACGAGTGTGCTAAAAATAGGGTTAGGGTCATTTGTCAAAACCAAAAGTAGATTAATAATGAGGGGGCGGGGGGGGGGGCGCGGTATTTGACTTTTTTAATTTTTTTTTTGTTTTACTGTGTTTTATTTCATTTCATTTCATTTTATTTTATTTTATTTTATTTTATTTTATTTTATTTTATTTTATTTTATTTTATTTTATTTTACTTTATTTTATTTTATTTTATTTTATTTTATTTTATTTTATTTTATTTTATTTTGTTTTATTATATTTTATTTTGTTTTATTTTATTTTATTTTATTTTATTTTATTTTATTTTATTTTATTTTATTTTATTTTATTTTATTTTATTTTATTTTATTTTATTTTAATTTAATTTAATTTAATTTAATTTTATTTTATTTATGTTATTTTATTTTGTTTTATTTATTTTATTTTATTTTATTTTATTTCATTTTATTTTATTTTAATTTCATTTTATTTTATTTTGTTGTTGGTGTTTGCGGTCTGTTCATTTACATATTTTTGTAAGTTTCATGAGCTCAATACCATTTGATAACAATTCTAAGTCAAATCTTATTTTTAGTTTGCAAGGAAATAATAATTTTGTATTATGTTTAATTTAAATTAATTTCCTGAAGCCTACTGGGGTCGTGCTATAGTTATGAAACACATTATATTCTTGAGCAACAAATTTTAAAGGTTTTTGTTTTAATATTTCACGGCATTACTTTGACCTGGAAATAAAGCATATGTGTGCTTATATGTATGTACCTATATGTAGTTATATGTTTTTATGCAAGATGAGAGGTACTAAATTGCACAACTCAATATAGAGATAAGGAGCACGTGCCATTATTTGCTTAGTACTCGTACTTTTCTAGCAATATTAATATATTTTCTTGCAAATAGGGCAAGCTATAGCTTATTCATATGCGATTGCCATTGCCAAATGATTCATTAAATTCACAAATATTAGATCATATTAATTTCACCGTCTGTTAAAGATGCTTATGTAAGAGCATGTATGTGCATATATGTATGTAAGTGTGAGTATGGTATTTATGTGAGATGTAATGTGGGCGAGAAAAACCGAACATTTAAGTGCACAATTACAGCTTCATTTCTATTCAATTAGTCTACAATGCAATTATGATATTTATTTCTTTACAAATTTATTTTCAATGTTTTCTTTAATTCGATGTTTTAATTGATGTTATCGGTTATTTTAGATTTGTAGCACTGGAAGAACTTATAAAAAAAACGTTCAAACTATCATTATTTGAAATAAACCCCAATTTACTTTATGTACTCTATTGAAAAATGCTAAAATATTTGTAAAAAAAAAAACACCCAAAATGCATTCATAGCAAAAGTTTATGTCATAAGCAGCTAATTTATGCAAAACAAATTGTTTGTCTGTGACCATGCTGTCAATTTGCCCATATTACCGCAAATAAATTTTTAAATGATAAATCGCATTAGAGCTTTATTGCAAATCGATGACTAAATGGCACTACAAATCTAATACAAAAACGCCTACGACCACATGACGTCGCATTGTCTGCCAAAAATTGTTGTTCAATTTGGTCAAAACGTTAGTGAAATGACCTCATATCGTAAAGAATTTAATTTATGAATTCGCCAAAATCTTTGTATGTTCGACGTCCTCTCTTTGCTGATCTTCTTTAGTGAAATTTCTGCTGGGCTGGCGTTAGTTTTTTTTGAAGGTCATCGTAATCTAAATACATAGTCAACTATCTGATCAGCTTATATGTGGCTTATTTATGGCTCGTTGACGGAATTTTGTTTACTTGTAAAAAAAAAAAGTGAGACTAGTAGAGCCCTAGGTTGACGCTCATGAGTTGAGTAAGAAAGTCTAATTAAATTTGAGATCTTCTCGGCACTTCTTAACTTATCTGACGGTTGCTTGTATTAAAATTTTGAGACCTACATATATCGATATTCACTTTTATCGATTTTTATCGATTATTTTATTACCACACTAGTTCTTCCAAACAAACTAGAATTTTTTTTCTTTTCAATTGCTGGCTTACAATTTAATTTTAATCATAAAATTAGTGTACGTTTTTTAATAAAAATCAATTTAACACTTTAAGCGCCTTTCAAAATTCCATGAATGGTGATGACGTGTAAAATGCATATCGACATTTAATTAGTAGGCGTTAAATAGTGACGCCGTTAAGTTGAATGACAACACACATTTGTTTTTGTTTGTATTCTTATCAGTTCCTCTCATACATTTTCAGAATTGTTGTGCTTTATAGCCTCTGATAAGCGAAGTAATCAAATAATTAAGCGCCACTTGAGTTGTGTGAACAACGAACCAGGTACATAAATACAACAACTTTCACACAGCCATACATACATACATACATACATCCATAAAAATTTAGCTTGAACACACTTCCGAAGGCGTATACACCTTTAGGTATGTGGGTTTGTAGCACTTCACACATGGCGCCGGTATTTTACAGGTGTTTCCCCAGTATTCGTCAATGTTGCTTAATTAGTTGACTTTAGCTGATTAGCGTGGAATGCCGTAATGTTACATAAGAAGTCAATTACTTGCGTTGAATATGAAAATAGTCATCAATCTTTTTGTTTTCTTTTCAAGATTTATGCGAATATTTGAAATAATTTATCAAAAGTTGAGGTTTATAAAACGACGAAAGAGTGAGTGAGTGATATGTATTAGTGATGTAGGTCAAATTTGAATTTTTTTAAAGGCATTCAAAAAGATTTCATAGGATTTTGGAATACAACCCAATATGCAAATAAAACACGTACTAGAAGAAGAAGGACAATTATCCAGCTCAAATATAATAAAGCGTGCTCTGTGAGATTCATAAGAAATGCTCCAACTACTTTTAGATCAGTCTGCTTACATTTCAATAGAAATAAAAATTTTGAAAATTGTGAGTAGATTTGACTAAAGCAGTGTGAAGATTGCATATGAGTCTTTTTTGAGTCTAAAAATACCTATGCTGAGACCAAAGCGATTGCATATGTATATGACTCCTGCTCAAGCTTATATGACATGTGTTATAAGGCGCATAATGGATTCATTCATTCTCATTTCGTACTCATACATGAATTTGTAAGGAGAGTACACCATTGAGGACTCATTTTTCAGTCATTTATGACTCCAATGGTTTCGAATCTTTTGATTGTGATAGAAAACACAAAACTTGTTTGAGGGCTCCTAGTAACTTTGTATCTAAAAAACTCGAACTATTTTTAAGGGAATGGGACATTTTTGAGCTTGGTATTCATACCAGTTGAGTGGCTAGTTGTATACTCGCTAAGACGTCAGGCTACAAGTTGTCACTACCCAACTAACCAGATAATACTTTTTAAATAAATGAATATTGTAGAGGGAAACCCGCAAAAGTCGATCTAAAGAGAGATTGAGAACTGCCTAAAAAACGGCTCCATACGACTAAAAAAATGATCTAAATTTAACGAAATGGAAAACAACTGCATAAAAAGAGTCAAAAACGACTTTAAAGAGATTAGTAAAAGCATAAAAAACCCTCCATGTGACTACCAAAATAATCTAAACCCATCGAAATACAGAAAAAAAAATGTTTAGAATGAGTCAATAAAGACTCTAAACAGATTCAGAAAAGCCGAAAGCAGGCTCCGTATGATTACAAAAAGAGACTAAACTCATGGAAATTGAAAAAAAACTTGCTTAAAAAGAGTAAAGAAAAGTCTTAAAATATGTATTTTTAGAAAAGCTGAAAAAGGCTCCATATGAATAGAAAAAGGATATAAGACCAACCAAATTGGAGAAAAAAAAATTGTTAGCAAAAGTCAAAAAGGACTCAAAAAGAGATGCAAAAAAGCCAAAAAAGGATCTGTATGACTACAAAAATTATCTGAATCCATCGAAAAGAACAAAAAAAAAATTGTTTAAAAAGAGTCGAAAAAGACTCTGAAAGAGATTCCAAAGAGACTCCGAAGTTTATTTAACAAAGAGTGATAAAACACTCAAAACACCTCGCGCTCGAATTCATTTTGAATTTTTTCTTATAACTTGATTTATTGTGAGCTCCAAAAAGTAGTAATTTCCGCATGGCGTACTTTTCGCACCATTTGGTTAACTGGGTGGTAATTTTGTCTGTTGTGTGGGTGTTTGTATTCGTTATTCGATTTAACATTCAATGTGCGATCTTATCTCTGATCTCTGTCAGTGCGTTGCGCCGTATCTTTTGCTATGCCGCGCCGCACCACTTACTCCATTTGAAGTTTCACATTTTTGGCTTATCTCTGCAATTATCGTATTGTTTTTACAATAGTTTCGATTTTTATTATATGCATGTAGATATATATACATATGTTACAATTTATTTGTTGTACTTTTATGTCTTTGGGGATTGTTATTAAGCGCTTGGCTTTTGGAGGCTAATAAACTATGAATTTGAATTATACTCAAAATTGTTTTAACAAGTTCTAGTGAATTAAACAAATTTCAAATTTGGCATTTGCAACAAAAAACCAAAAAAAACAAAAACACAAAAACATGCTTTTTTGTTGCTTTGAACAGCGACAAACGTTTATGCATTCCATGACTTTTGTTGCATTGAGTAGTTAGTCATGAATTTGAAGTAGTGCACTTTTGAATATTCTAAGAAACAAATCCGATCAAGTTTCAGAACTTGTAATAGACTGATTTCGATTTCGATCTTCGAGGCCAGTTGAGATATGATAATACATTATCACAACACTTAATCTAACACTCATTTGCACCTATCGTTTGATACACATTTTGCACTAACATATTTTGTGTAATTTTGGTGCACATATTATGCGATATCTCCCAAATTGGCCGAGTTATCGAAAAACTCGATAACTTAAATCTTAAACTTGACGTCAAGTAATGCAACGGTGGCAGCTAAATGCAATTCTATTGAGTAGTTTTCGAGTGATGCAAGTACAAACACACAGACAGACATACAAAAATTTTCAAAACCATTGCTTTTGGATTGTATTGGCTCAATAATGATCCTTCTCATTACACGTGTTTAAACGACTTAAGCAATTTCTTTCGTTTATTTCATTTGCGCACCGTGTTTATAATTCGCAACCAGCTTATGAAATATTCTGAAGATATAGTTTATTGCTACATAACCCAAATGGGGGTTTTCACAACGAAATTGAGGAAGCCAACCCCGTGCAATGCCTCAGAGCCAACAGTGCTCGCCCCGAATTAATAAATACAAGGTGTACCAGGTGTCCTGCACCCTCCCAGTTCTATATAGAACAAATAATTTAAATACAAATAAATTAATTATAATTTACTAAAGGTCGTCCCTATTAAACCGTGCTCTGCATACCCCCGACTTACTCTCTCAAACAAATAAAAATAATAAAAATCTCAAATTAAAATAAAAAAAGCTATTCGCCCCCTCAAAGCTTAGACAACAAGTTTGTTGAAACAAAAAAGCCCATTATGTGTGTGTTTTAAACCCTCCTGCACAGTTGGGGAAATGAGCGAAATGAATTTCGAAATCAACTAGGCATCACGGCCACTTTGACCACAGGCAATAAAAGCAGGGTCGGGCGCTTTGCACTTGGACTTTCATCTCACAATTTCCACTAGTTATTCGATACTCAGCTGCGCCAAAACTATTTTATTTAATTTAATATTATTTTAATTACATTATAACAATTATTTAAGCTTATCTTCTTTTACTAAACACCATTTTCTTATCTACATCTAAACGTGACGTTTTCATTAAATCTGCAAGATAGCAGCTTTAGCAAACAAACAACAAACACTTAATACGAAAGTAAAAATAAATCAAAGTCACAACACACCGACGCACATGCTTGAGAGAATAACAGAAAATGGAATTAGGTGAGAAAATAAACTATGTAATTCGCAAAACAACTAAAATGCGTTCACTAGAACAATTTTTAAATAAATAAATATTTATATTATGCTTAACAGTAGTGGCAAATGTGCGTATGTATGGCACAAAAACTAACAACAAAAACTAGAAAATCATTGAGATATCAGCAAAGAAAATGTGTGCGAGCAAAGCATGTGCTGGCAAAAGCTGATAAGGACGGGCAAAACAGCTGATTACAATTGATTCAGAGAAAAGAGAATGTAATTGTTTGCATATTAGCGCTCATTGGTTGTAGTTGCTTTGCCTAGTGATTGGTGATGCATGCAAAGCTAACAGAAAGTAGTGAAACTGAAACCAAAGGAACTACAACCTTCTAAATATTTATGACCACGTGCGACCTTCTAGGATCTGTGATTGTTTTTGTAGCAGTATATCGACCTTATTGCTATTCGTCCAGTGAGCAGCGAACCTAATCTGAAAAGGTCACTTGCATTCACCCTCTTAGCAGGTTCGAAGATCGTGTTTCGTTGTAGGAGCACCACAGATTCTTTGACACTCTGCAGTACTGAAAACTCTTCCACTTATTCTTATACTCGTTCCGATTCTTGAGAAGTCCCTTCCCCAAATTGGGCTAGCTGATTCATATTCTATCCCGCTATTTACCGATAAGTTGAAGTGTTTTCCTAAAAAAATTGCAGTGAGACTCGGTACTCAGCTCAAATAGTCTCTCGAAGTATTTGAGAATTAACTTTTTGGTCTGTCTCTTTCCTAGTCGCGTCGAAGATTCATTCCTCATCGTACAATTGTCCTCCCTATCCTGACCTGAAAGTCAAGATAATCATAAAGGAGACAACGCGCTGCTGATTTTTGGAAAGTTATCTGGGAGCACTGGGCACAAGCACGCATCAAACTGCTTCCTTCTTCTTCTTTTGCTTTATTATTATTAAAAATACTGAAAGTTGTTGATGAATGAAATTAAAAACGCCAACGACAACAATGATAATTGCAGAAATGCAAAACCAAAACAAAAACAAACAAGAGAAAAGAACACAAAAAACAAAAAAAAAAATTGAAAAACTGAAGCAGACGCAGACGCAATGCCAAATCATCATAGCGGCAGAGTAGCCGCACAAACAGTAGTCAGAAGAAAACAATACAAAACAGTACGTAAAATAAACAGTGAGAAAGATAATATGCAACTGAAAAAAGGGGGGGGGGGGGAATAAGTTAAAATCACAATAATAAAGCAAATAACAAAACATGACAAAAACAAATAAACCAATGCGCTGGTCATAAAACAAAAGACGATACGCGCCAAAGTAAACGAGATTAAAACAAAAAGCGCTAAGCAAATACATATATGTAAAGCGTACGAGCACAACGAGCGAGCTGGTGTGCGAACGAGTGCGCGCGCTGAACCGCAACGCCAGCAATGTCGAGCTAACGCGCGTCCAGTTGGAGGCAAGGCGGCATGGAAAATGAGCGTGCGCGCGCACCAACGTAGACGGGTAGAGAGCATGGAAATTTGTATATGTATGAAGAGCGTGTACTGTTTGCATGTTGTTGCTTTTGTTGTTGTTCAATACAACAAAAGAGGAAATACTAGTAGCAGCAATAATAATAACAACAACAGCAACACTTATTAACGCCAGCCGCAACCACATTGACGTGCGCGGGCAGCTAGTCGAAGACGAAGTAGCAACTAAAGCGCTCACAAACAAAATGTATGCTTGTAATAACAACAAAAACAAAAACAAAGCACTGTGGCAACTACAATAAGCGGAAGTTTACTTGCAACAATAATGACTTGCTCGCCTATGTAAAGTGCAGATTTCTGTAGTGGTGGCAATGAACGCGCGTTATATACATACATACATACACACACACAAACAACAAACACATGCATACATACACAATGCGCACAATGTGTTGGTGGTGGTGACTGAGGCAATGCCAAGACCCATCACAAACTGCTGGAATAAGTTGCAACAGTTGAATAAAAATTTAATCATTATATAGAATCTTCTTATCATTGTTGGTGTTGTTTTTGTTGTTGTTGTGCTTTTATTTTAGTATGCCGTTTTAGTTTTTGATTGTTTATAATTTCATTATTTGTTGTTGCATTGTGAATAGTTGTATTGCAACCATGTTGTTGGCTTCCGCTGTTGATGTTAATTTGAAAAAGTCGCCCTTTCTAGTTGCGCCTCACACACACATCCATACACACGCTTGTTCAAATGCGCATTAGGGTGCTACTTCTTTTAATTGGCACTTTTTTCTACTAAACTACAGAGCAAAAGTAGCACGATAAGAAGAAGAGGCACTTTCGTCCAAATTTGAAATATTTTCTTAAATAAAAGTAGCAGGTTTTATCTTCTCCTAATTGGACCTTGGCACTTTGTCAAGATGGTAATTAATGGCCACAACTTCACGTTGACTTGATGGTACATTCGGATCTCATAGTCCCCAGTTCATTGCTTTCATAGAAGGTAACATGCAAGAGCAATCGAGGTGTTATGGGGTCGTTTGATGATGCCAGTTGCGCCGAACTTTCCCTTTTCCAACCATTTTTTTAAAAAAATATATAAGTAATCTGACCTTCGATCACTACGATCCCTACACTACAAGACAAACTGCAATACAAGATACATCAGCAAAATTTTAAAATAAGGAGCAGCCTAATGCGCAAATGTATTACAGTAAACTCTTTGTTAATTGTAACGCACAACCTAAAGGCTATCCAAAGCTTTAAATTTTATTCATGCGTTGTGTGGAAAAAATCACTCAAAACCCTTCAAGAAAGAAATGCTGATAATTCCGCGAAATTTTTGAAGAATTTTTAATTTCATTATTATTGTACTTAAATTGATTGGGTTGCAAAACTGCGTACTCAAAATTTGTTTAGAAATTCTGCCAAAATACTTTTCACATTTTGACGACCATTTTCCAAGTTTAATTAACTTTTCTTAACTTTGTGTAAACTTTCAAATTTCTTTTAATGTCGATTCTGTTACGAAATTCTCTATATTTTAAATTATTTAATTAATTTAATTTATTTTTATTACTATTATATTGAACACTGTACGACGGTAACAACACAGCTGTAAATGCTTTCCAAAAAATAAAAAATAAAACTTGTCTATCAAGAAAAATTAACATTTTTTATAACACTGGATTGACACGCATGCATGCAGTTTAGGTGGTATTGGATTAGCTGTTATGCAGTTTAGGTGGCACTGGATTACCTTCCAGCCTCTTTGGGTGTATTGCTCTAGCTAGACAGTGACTTTCCTTAAGAGGTGAGATCGTGATTCTATATGATACTCAGCAAAGCAAATGTAAGGTAGACCAAGACTAGCTAGGAAACCAAACAGTTTAAATGCCACTGGATTGACTCGTGAACTCACTTAAGGACACATAAGGTGAACGTAAACTAACGTAAATTTAGATAACACTCTATTGAATTATTCTCTCTTCGCTTTATAACCAACTAAACGGTTTAGAAAACACTGTACAGCCTTCTTCTCTTTTCGTATATCAACTTTATAGAGGTCTTACTGTACATGCACTTAATATTAAAACTAATTTTTCTAAACCTTTACTTTTTTAAAGGTACCACAGGTAACTCATACACATACACACACACACACACATATACACCTTGAAATGCAATTTTTACACCAAATAGAATTGTTTTTGGTGTGTGTTTCGGTGTGTATGTGTTTGTGCTCATCATTTACGGGTGTGTTGAATAAATTATTTCGGTCTAGTGGATATTAGCAGAGCGTGAAGTTGACAACAAAAAATAAATGAAAACAAAAGCAACAACAACAACAACAACAACAATATGTAAAGACGCTGTTTTTCATTGTACAAGAAAATGAAGAAGCGGCAAACAAATAACAATAAATGATGTATCAAGAGCAACTGGTATATGTACATACATACATACATACATAGCTAGGTAGGTAGGTAGTAAATATATTTTTGAGCTTTTTTATGTTTGTATTTTATAGTTACATATGTACTTTTTATATATAGTACATCTGTACTTATGAAGGCGTTTATTTATAAATGTTTCGAATTTGTGTAAATTTATTAAATTTGGTTTTGTTTTTCTATGGAGGGTAGTTTGAAATACGATTTTTCAAATTAACCAAACTGTTTATCAGATTTATTTTCGATAGCCGGAAAAGTCGATAACAAAACATTGTGGGTATTTTGGTGTACTCCCTAATAAATACTTCGATATTGGTGCTAACTTGGTTTAAAAAGTAATACTGAGATTATAGATGACATGTGACAAACGATGATATTAATAGTAACCTTCTAACGCATCTCTAACCTTAACCTTATCGCAGTGGAATCTGCAACCATAACTGAAGCTGTAGCCGCGACTTTAACTTTGTCGCTATACTGCTATGGCTATGGTTGTGGCTGCAGTTGCGTCAACGGTTAAGATTTTAGTGACAGTGGAGCTTGGAGCTAAAATAACGGCTATGATTTTGTCTAAGTTACGGGTATGGTTACGGTTACGGTTACGGCTACGCCTCCGGTACGGTTAAGATTTCTATAACAGTTGTTCCTACCGTTGGGATTATAGTATTGGCCACTACCCCTTTGGGTTAGGGTGTGTACGTGCTTTGGTCCCAGTTGCAGGACTAGATATGGGTATGATTATGGTTTTATAACAGTTTCTATTACGGTTATGGTTATGCTTTGGTTATGGTTTTCGTAGTAGCGTATGTTTTGTTTATGATTATAGTTTTGGCAACATATGTTGCTGGCGGATTGGATACGGTATGTTTTTTTACTACAGTTACGGGATCAGACACGGTTACGGGTATGGTTTAAGTTTATGACAAGAGTGCGGTTATAGTATTCTGACATTTAATGTTACTGCTTGGGTTAAAGTATAATTTGTGGTAACCGTTACGGTATCATATACGGTTACGTTACTGTTTTCTAAAACAGTTACTGCTGCGGTTACGGTTATGCTTTTAGTTAAAAAAAAATTTGTTTATGGGTATAGTTTTGGCAACAGTTGATGTTATCGGTTAGATTCGTGTATGATTGGGTGTACCAGTTGTGGTATCAGATACGGTAACTATTAGGGTGTTATAACAGTTTATGGTACGGTTACGGTTATGGGTTTTATAACAGGTTCTGTTACGGTTACGGTTAATGTTTTTATAACAGTTTATTTTATGGTTGGTACTCTGGTTTTGGTTTCACCTGCTTCTACGCTTATGACTACTGCTTTGGTTTCCGTTATAGTTTTCATGAAATTTCTCACCACGGTTACGGTTACGGTTACGCAATAGGTTTTGCGAGCTTTTGCCACTTGCAAGATTTAGAAAGAATTTGTGGAGGGGTTTTTTCCCTAACAAAATTCTGTGCCGAAGCAAAAAAAAATAAAAGCAATTCAATTAAAACAAGAATCATCGCTAATTAGTTGAAAGTATTCAAGTGCAAATGGCAGCTCATGAATCCAGTCTCGTGCATTCATTCATTCACATTATCTCTGAATTATATTTATTATTATGTGTATGCATATATTTAAATTTATTTGATTGCTACAATTTGCGACTTGCTCTTAATGAAAATGTGTGTGCGTGGAGTCATATTTATGTATCGCGTGCCAGCTGCCCTTTTCCTGGGTTCACTAACCAAGCGCTACACAACAACAACAACGACAAGTACCAACAGCGCATTTAGCAGACTGACTGACTGCTAATTTATGCCTTGCATACAATTTGCACGAATACATTTTTACATTAAAATATCAAACAACTAACAATTTTACAATCATGCCTTTTGTCATATTAATTTTAGAAATTAAATTAAAAATTTTAAAATATACCACAACCGCTTTAAATGAAAGTTGGTATAAAACATAAAATAAAAAATTCAACTCACCATAATTTTCGCTCACTGCATCCTTAACCGCTTCAATAACGCGTCGCGTTTTCCTTATCGGCTGACCGAGTATGGTGAAATTGCGCATATCAATTTGTTGTACAAAGAAAAGGTAGGTGCGTTGCAATTCTAATTCATCGCCGCGCACTTCACCACGTGGACGCAGCTGTTCACGATAGATGTCGCATTCGCCACTACTATTAATGTATGTAAATTGTAAACGTACGAATTGTTCACGTTTCACCTGATAGCCAATTTGTTGTTTATATGCATTCAACACTTGTACAGTGGCAGCAAAATTTTGACGACGATCGGGTGACATTGACGTAATCTTGCCCTCGAACACAATGGGCGCTTCGAATGCTAATTGTGCGGGATCGCGCGCTGAACAATAACGACGCGTACGTTTGCGTTGACGTTGACGTTGATGGTGTTTATTGTGATTATAATGATTATTATTGTTGTTGTTGTTGTTGTTATTATTGTGATTATGGTTGTGCTGATTGTGTTGATGATTGTGGTGTTGATGATTGTGCGCATTGCGATAGTTGTTGTTAGCGCTGAAACTGCTGCCATGCCCACCACCATTGTTGCTATATTGATTTCTTTGTTGATATTGTTGTTGTTGCTGTTGTTGTTGGCGTTGCTGTTGATATGCTTGGCGTTGAAATAAGTTGCTGTTCATTTGTTGCCAACTATTGCTGCCGCTGTTGCCGCTAGCGCCATTACTTTGCTGCAAACGTTGAAATTGTTGACCCAACGCGGGCTGCGTTTGCATGCTATAGAAGCTGCCGCCTGCACCACCGCTCAATGTTTGCGTCAAACCAAATAAGCGCGAATCACGCCTTGAACGCGCCGCTTGATCTTGTTGCAATTGTAATTGCAATTGTTGTTGTTGTTGTTCGCGTTGATGCTGCAGCATGTGTCGTTGTTGTTCAGACAGCTCGCCGCGATAGGGCAGTGAAGAAGGTATTTCATAAGCGGCGATGCGATAATGCGTGGGCGGCGGCAACAAATGTACAATGCGCGTCAAATTCTTGCCATTAACGAGTTGATAAACTTTTTTGGTAGGATACTGTGAGATAGGCAGTGGCGTGCTGGTGGCTGCTGAGGCATGTGGCGCGCTTTGTTCGAGGCTATGCGGCGCGTTGGTTGAAAAATGTGGCACGCCTTGTGGCAGGCGCTGCGCGCTATGAGCAACATGTTGTAAGTTATGTGTTGTATGTTGCGCATACAGTCGTCGCGCTTGTTGTTGCTGCATGAACCAACTTGGACGTTGTTCGGCGTTGGCGTGGCGCCGTGCTTTGTAGCTTCGTCGCGCAAGTTGTTGTGGCAGCTGTAGTGGTTGCTGTTGTTGTTGTTGTTGCGCCCGTAAATAATTTCGATTTTGTAATTGTTGTTCTTGTTGCTTGTTTAGTGTTGGTTTATAGTGTTTATTGTTGTTATAGTTGTTGTTACTATGCCTATATGCTTTTAATAAATTAATTATGTGACTATTATTTTTATTTGGAACTTTTTGTTGCTGCCGCTCATCAACGACCTTTCTCAGCGCCGCACGCTCATCAACATCTGCATCTTCAGCTTCAGCATCCGTTACATCAGTGTCATCGTTGAGCACATCTTCATCATCTTCCTCTGATGTTGCGCCTGCATAACTCTCGCCATCCAGCGCTTCCTCTTCTACGCCCTCTTCCGCGCCATCATCAGCATCAGCATCATCATCATCATCGTCTGCAACATTTTCATCATTAGCAACATGTTGCACACTAAACTTAGGGGTAAATACTGTTTTAGGCGCTGGCGCCGGCGCTGCCGCTATTTTTGCTGCTACCATAGACTGCGTTATTGTGGGCGTTGATGTAGCGGACAACGCTCGGTGGCGATAATAAGCGTACGCCATGTTGTCAGCATAAGTTGCGTGCGCTGACAGAACGCGCTGATTGCTGTTGGTGTTGTTGCTGCTTTTTTTAACATTGTTATTGTTATCATTATTTCTATTGTTGTTGCTGTTGTTGTTGTTGTTGTTGCTCACTAAACTATTACTACTAAATAAACTATTGCTGCCTGTGTTAAAACTATTTCTACTGCGCCAACTGTTTTTGTTGTCATCAACAGCGCCCCCTATAAATGTGCTACCAGCGCTACCCCGCTCCAATACATGCGCAACATCTAACGCACGCACTAGACGATTTTCATAAATGTTGCTATCTGTTGTTGTCACATCGTCGCCACCATCGTCGACGGGTATATAAAAGCTTTCTTCGATGATGTCGCCAACAGTTGCAGCTTTTACTGTTGTTGCTGGTAAGCCAGCTTTTCTTTGTGTGAGTGGCAGTGGTAATAATGATCTTATGGTATTTGTTGTTGTTTTTGCTATTATTGGCGAAATCACAAACGCTGACGCATCCGCATCCGTATCCGCATCCACACTGGCCACTCTTCGACTCACATGCGCGCGCGCATTGAGAGTGTTGGTGGTGGTGGCAGCCGCAGCAGTGCATGTGGCCGGCGTTGCGCATAGACAAAGCAGCAATAGAAAGATTGGTAGCAGCAATAGCCGCCACATGTTGTTGGACATTTGTAATTTCGTTTGTAGACTCCATTTGCGCAATACTCGCGCATACATGGCGTCCGCCCGTGGGAGAGTTTTTATCAACTCTACAAAAGACGCACAGAAGTTACCAAACAATAAGAATACGTTTGGCTTTTAACAAATTTTTTTTCCCGTTTTTTTTCTGTTCTTTTTTGTTTTTTATTTACTTGAAAATTATGTGCTTACACTCTGCACTGGTTCGCTCTCGCTCACTCTCTCTAACACTCTGTTGCTCTCGCGCACGTAATTCAAGCCAAAATACGAATTACTTTTTTTATTTATACTGAATTTGTTTTTTGTTTTTTTTTGTTTTTACTTAAAAATTATCCAGACTTATTAAAGTTCTCAAATTTATACCGCCGCGTTTTTTTATTATTATTGTTATTAATTGACCGAACTTGCTGTGCGCTCGTCTGAACTACTCAAAAGTTGTTTGTTACACTTTGCATTGCCTTTATCTTTGGCCGCATGTCCATGTTGTTGTTGTTGTGGTTTTTGAAAAAAGTGCTGCCGAAATGAATTATTCACAAGCCACATTTTCACAAAGTATTTGATGCTTATTTTTTTAATGCACAAATTTTTTTTTTTAATAATTAATTTTTTTTTTTTTTTTGCAATCTTGATTAACTCCAAATATTCTCAATTTTTGTTCAAAACATTTTTTTTTCAATTTTTTCACTCTTATTGCTGTTTCAATTCATTTCTTAATTACTCTTAACAAACACATTCAATGAATTCCATAAAAATTATTTATGAATTTTGTTACTCAAAATGAATATTTTATTCGTTTATTTTCAAATTTTTTTTAGTCGTATTGTTCCACGGCACAAATGATTTGCTAAAAGAGGAAGTAAACAAAATGCATTTAGTAACAAAAAAAAAATTGTTTCTTTGACTTACGTAGTTATTATGTAAAACGCGGTATCACTTTGAGCTGCAGTCAATTATATACCCTTTCATCACCACATAGATATGTATGTAAGTCATTTAAGTGAGTGAAAGCTTTTCATTTTTATAATAATTTTTTTTACTAAACCGCATTTTACATAATAAGCCCATTAGATTTGTTTTTTCGAATTTCACTTCTTTCCATATTTCTTGTTTTTGTTCTTGAATTTGGTTATTGTTTTTATATTACTTTTTTTGCAGGTTTACATCGAACTAATAACCGCTGGTCGTGTAACAAAAGCCGAGTCAGTCCGGTACGATTAAAGCGACTGCTCAATTTACGGTACATTAAATTGCCTACATGGTCGGCACAGGTTACGTATACGCCACGTGTGGCGCAAGATAATTCCTTATGCAGCAGTAAATATTTTTACAAATATGAAAATAAAAGGTCATATTTTGTTCTTTTAAATAAAATTTTAAATTATACATATGTATATATTTTTTTATTTTTTTATTTTCAAACTCAAATACTACACATTTGCCCAGCTCTAATCAAAATTAGCGCCAATTTCTCAAAAAAAAAAGCTTTGCAATTTCGTTGTTTTATAACATTTTTATTGTTTTAGCTTGTTATAGAAAATTACAAAAATAAATAAGTTGTGTTGTTGAGAGAGTGTGCCAAAAAAAAAAAAAAAAACAAAAAAAAAAGTCGGAAAATGACTCAGCTGTGATAGCTTATAAAAAAATAAAAGTCGCGTAACTAAAGTGGCAGACACGGCAACAATGTCAACAAGTAGGCAGCTACATATGTACATACATACTTACATACAGGCAAACACACATACATACTTATCAAGTGGGAGTAAGATCAAATGTAGTTCTCAACGCAAACACGAGGCACATAAAAAAAAACAAAGAGATTAAAAAAAGTAAAATCTATGAAACTACGAAAAAATACTAAAATAAATAGTCGCACAATTTTTGTTGTTGATGCATGTGTCATAACTTTTTGAACTAAATAAAATAAAAAATATTAAAGGCAGGGACGGGGATATAAATACATAAGCTAGATTAGATTGAAAATGCCCAAGGATCCATTGTGATACCTTATAATAACACTGTAGAACAGCAATTTTGCAACAGATAAAAATAAGTGCGCTCAAGATCGCCTAAGCGGTTAATTAATGATGATGACTACGTTTGCTACTCATCCAACGTTTTAAAAGCTGTCGATATTTTCGAAATAAATGAAACTTCTGAAATTTTTATATTGAACTACTCAGTAGTCATATGAAAATACATTAATGGCAAGTGTGAAATATTTTGGAAATTAGACAGCATAAGAGGAATAAAATTAATCACGCCTAATGACCGGCAAATACACCCACCACAATATTTTGCAAGGCATGAATCAGTGGTGAACACGATGAGAAGAAAAAGAACAGAGAGACGATTTAATATTCTGAAGTGAAATAGAAAATGGTAATGGCTGGGGATGCAAATAAGCTTAAGATTTCGGTTTCGGCGCTGATTGTTATGAAATGGATTTATAACGACAATCGATATCTAGTCCACTTTTATATGAGATATTTACTCCTAGCTATAAAGAAAATTGCCTTAACCCATTATAAACTGACCCGTGCTTGTTTAACTGCATTTGTGTTACCGTATTTTGAGTAGTTTCGTGTTATGCAATACTATATTACATATGATATGTTGTGTTATGCTATGTTCTGTTATGTTATGTTATGTTATGTTATGTTATGTTATGCTATGTTATGTTTATTTATGTTATGTTATGTTATGTTATGTTATGTTATGTTATCTTATGCTATGTTATGTTATGTTATGTTATGCTAAGTTATGTTATGCTATGTTTTGTTATGTTATCTTATGTTATGTTTTGTTATGTTACGTTATGTTATGTTATATTATGCTATATTGTGTTATATTACTTCATTTAATGTAATTCTATGCTTTTTATGCGCTATCGTATTCTGCTTATGCTCTGACATGTTAACTAATGTTGTTGCCTGTTGAAATAACCTGCAACACATAATGCATAAACACCTGTTATACATATGTACATACATACAACTATATTCGGTTATGTTATAATATGTTGAATTATAAAATTTTTAGGTGCGGCATGTTTAAATTATTTTTTTTTCTTTCTTCTTAAATTTTTTTATTTATGTACATATTTATTCTTTTCCTTTCCTCCCACTCCCAATTTTTTCCTTTCATTTAATTTAATTACCAGCTGGTGTGGTGGTATTCTCTAGCTGAAGGTAAAGTAGCCTATTCGGGCCACATTTTCGTTTTCTATTTCATCAATTTTGATTCCAATTAATTTACTTTCGCAACATCCCTTTCAGTCAATGCCAATATGATATTAATTCAAT
Source organism: Sphenella marginata (assembly GCA_951509765.1). Classification (NCBI taxonomy): domain Eukaryota; kingdom Metazoa; phylum Arthropoda; class Insecta; order Diptera; family Tephritidae; genus Sphenella; species Sphenella marginata. Next base: position 21,721,692 of record OX608082.1, read on the forward strand.
CTGCCAAAGGTGCGAATGTTAAAGAACATACATACATATAAATTTAGCAGAGAAAACATTTGCTAATTTTGATTGAAATCTTGCTGACGTGCGAAGATCCTTCGAAACTCATAGAAACGTCAACATTTGCATGTTATGTTTTTTGGAACAAAAGTTGTTTCTACTTTCTGCTTTTTGCATTTTTTTTATTTTTGTTCAACTTATTTGTATTTGTCATACTTGCTTCGATTGCTGTTGTTGTTGCTATTTTAGCCGGTATATTTTTTTATATGTATCTCCTCAATCAACGAATGGCAATCGCTTGACAGCTTACGGCCAACAACTGGTCTCGGCAAATATTACTCGGCCAACATTTGAACGAGCACAAGCGAAACGCAAAGGTAGCAACAGCAATTCGTATGTGTCGTATGTATGTATGTATGTGAGTGAATGTTGCTCCTCACATGGCATACGTAAGTTAAGTCGAACACGGCCAGACCCCATACAACACGCCACCCCATTTGCTGCGAAAACTGTTCGTCTACATTTGTGTGTATGGATGTTTGTGTGTTTGTGTTTGGGATGCTGATTCATACCAGGTTGCTGACGCGCCGCTATGTTTGTCGTCTCTTGATTTTATAGCAATTTTTTCGTCTTTAAAAGCAAAACCAACAACACAATTTTCTCATTGTCAATAAGATGACGATGACAACAACAACGACGGCAACTCGGCGACATGTATTTTGCGGATTTTCAATATTAAAATGCTTATAATTAGCAGCGATACAACTGAAAAAGACGAGGTACGGACAACTAGTCTCGCCAGGAGGATGAGCTTAACGAACTGTGAAGTGATTAGGGCGCTTACAAAACATATAGCCATATGGGTCATTCTAAAGTAATACATATATTGTCAATGATTCGAATAAAATATTGTGGAAACAGAAGTGAGGGGCTTGGTGTGTACAAGGGCAAGACAAGTATTAGCTGTGCTTCAAAACCAAATAGGAGGGTCGCCAGCGCTATCATATCAAAAAAGAGCACGCTCTCTCAGATTGTCATCAAACCTGTTCTGAATCATAGAAGAGGAGATGACCCTTGGGAATTTAAGAAAAAAAGTCTTTTCATAGTAAAATTAATTTTAAAGTATGAAAACCCAACTACCATCGAACTAGTTCGATTTTCGCTACGCGCCAATTTCGTGCGGAACGACTCACATGCAAAAGGATTTTCTAGTTTTATTATTGTTGGTATTTTTTTTTTGTTGCAGGCATTTGTAGCGTTGGCGGTCGCTAGCAATGAATATTTGCAGCCGTACTGGCACTGAATCTTCTCAATCTCAATTTGACTCTGATGTGCCATTGACGACTGCGCCTCTGATAAATGTCTATTCAGATTGCAAAGGCTGCAAGTACAAATGGTAAGTACATACGATTAATACATACATATATGTATGTATGTATGTTAGTGTGTACTCTGCTGTTGCTATGTTTGCTTCTTCTTCTTTTGCTTTTCTTCTTCTTCTACTAAATTTTTTTTTTTTTTTTTTTATTTTGCAGCTACCCACTTGGGCGCTGTGATGTGCGATATGCCAGACGCACTACGTTCTCTAATTTTAGACAATGTAATTATAACAAACAAAAACAAAAAACAAAAAAAAAACAACAAAAAATACGAAAAACCTACAACAACATCAACATTGATAAAGCAACCGTAAAGAAAAAATACAAAAACAATAGCGTAAAACAACACCAACAACAATTAAAACAAAAATAACAACAACAACAAACTCAACAGAGCAACAACAACAACAACAACAACAATCAAAAGAAATAGCAACAAAAATAGCCAACAAACAAAGATATTTTGTATACACGAATACGCTCATAAAACGATCAACGATCAACGATCAGCGTTCGGCCAAGCACACGAGAGTCAATTTTATGCGCGTGTGTGTGTGTGTGTGTTGTATGTGGCGTGGGGTGGAGTGAGAAGCATAATAAAGTGCAGTAAAGTAAAATGCCGCATGAGATGTCGATCGGCCGACTATGACGGCAACAGCTGCTGTTGTTGCTATTTGTGAAGGCGATGACGGCGGTGGTGGCGGTGGCGTTAATTGTGGTTCTGTTGCTGATGAGCGCCAAAATGAGGAAAATTCAAAAAGATTTTCATGCGCGAGCATCACATTTGTGCTTCGTAGCATTTAGAACGTTTTGTGGAGAGTTGTTGTGTTGTGTTGCGCGTGTGTGTGTGTGTACCTCATATGTGTGTGACTACACACACACACATACACATCAATATATGTAGATGCGTGCATTTCACACTCATTCACATTTGTTTGAAATTTTTCTTATATTTAGAGCTCTTTGCCGCCGTTGCAATGGGCAACGTGCTACTCGTATACATTCTCTATATTCATTTGTGTATGTATGTATAAATGCTAGTTGGTAGCCGTATAGCAGTTCTCTTGCCTTATCGAGCGTATCATACGCTTTTGTGTATTTGTATACATAGCAGAGTCATTGTATGTATGTATGTGTGTGTGTGTGTGTGTGTGACTTTGTGTATCCGCATGTAACGATTACACGCCCGCAATCTGATGGTGAAATATCCGAAATATGCCAATCTTTTCTAATTGTTGACTCATGAACTTCTTCTACAGGTAATCCTTAATATTATCGAAATACAAGAAGTTGCACAAAAATCATACGCATACTTTGTTTTTAAAAAAAGAAATACAATTTCGCTATAACAAAAAATTTAGTTCATTATCCAATCATTTGGAGGCTATTGATATGTCGTTTGCTCTAAAAAAGCTGCTCTAAAAGAGTCGCCAATTTCACTTTGGTCCCACTTTATTGAAGCCGCTAGAGCTATGGGAAGAATTTGATGACAATGCTAGATAAGGAAAATGACGACTAGGCAGGGTACGTATCGCTATTACAACAACAAGGACCTCAAGAACCTGAAGAAGTGCAGGAAGTGGCAGCTCACACTTCAATGGAAAGACCTATTGAAGAATGATCTAGATATGTAATCATTGGTGTTATATGACACTAAGGTTTAGTTATTACGGCAGATGGCGCTGTTGTATTTTCGTACATGTCAACAGTTTTAGCACAATAAATCGTTTCCCGAAAATGAGGCAGGAAGGATTAATTTTTTTAAAAAATGTTGCCACCTGTTTACTATTCTTCATTAATATATTACTCTAATGGCTTACAAGAATGCTAGAAGTATGGGCAAAACATCATCTTATTTATATTTAGCTTACAAGTACAATAGAAATACTGAAAATCAAAGCTTAGGAAAATTTGTATGAAAGGGCAGCTCGGCTAAAAAAAAAGTTTGCCAAAAATTATAAAACTCTTTTAGTTAGTTAGTTAGTAATTAGTATCTTTTTATACTCAATTTTGAAATTTCAACGAAAATTTATCGAATTCTTCTGAATTTTCCACAAAGTCCTTAGCCATGATTTTTAATATTTCTATTGTGTAGCTAAGCACACTTTCATTTGAAATTATCGAAATTGTTAAAAGGAAGTAGTGCCTGCTGTTTGATTTCGACTGTGAGCCACTGTACGTAATTTATTTTCTTTTCTATATCTTTTTCCATTTTAGCATTTAGATAAGTCGGTCAGCCCAGTTACGGATTTCTCAAAATATCACAATTTTTCGATTTGAATTCGATTAAGCTTGTTCAAGAGCATCTGAAACCATTAATTGTAAGCAATTTTCTTTCAATCTTTTTGTAGATAATTCCAAACCTTTCAAATGAATGAATTCGGAATCAGTCGAGTCGCAAATGAGCAGTTTAGTACGTTTTATATGGGTTCAACTGATCAATTTTGTTTTAGCTTGTGGTATGAAGAGACAATATTTTCAAAAACCAAATTTAAAACTTTCAACATTGAGTTCTGATTTCAACGAATTAAAATTTTTTGAATCGCGTGATATTTCAAAAGTTAAAAAAAATATAAATTGAACAATAAAAACTAGCATTAGATTTCGAAATCATAATCCTCAAGCTTTTATGAGTTCAAAACCTTGAACAGAATCCTGCATGCCTAACACGTAACACCCTTCAGCTTTCGGACTTTATTCTTATTCAAAGTTGGTAGTAAAAAAGCCAATTCTTTTCATTCTTTAAAAATGCAGAGCTCTTTCCTAGCACGTACATACATATGTATGTATGTATATAAAAACTAAGAACTCTTTAAACACACACATGCACACAAACACATGTGCGGTCATATGGTCACTACTGCTATGTAGACATCTATGTACTATGTATTTCACAAAATTTTCAAAAACACTCAAAATGCATTTTTCAATTTTTCCCCCATTTTTTTCATACTTTCGTACATGTATGTATGTTTGTATGTTTGTATGTATAACAGTCTCTTCTTTAGAGGCCTGCCAACTACCTATGAATGTAGATATTGCCAGCAAAGCTGCCCCAATTTTGCCGCTACAGTTCACAATTTCCCAATTTCACGTCTCTTTGCACGCTAAAAAAACTTAAAAAAAAAAAAAAAAAAAAATTAAACACTTAAGATATATGTATATACCATTTGTATGTATGTATATGCTACATAACATTAATTTACGCATACTATATATATTCTTATTTTTATGCATTGCTTTTCTTTGCCGATTTCTTGGCTTTTCACAATATTCTTTGCTTTCGTCCAACCTGAGTGTATTTTTTTAACGACACATCTCATGGGGCTTTGATAGAAGGGACGGCATGAAAGCCGTAAGGGGTGTGAGGTGATATTGGTGATATTTTGTTGAGGTGCTCATCGTCGTCGTAGTGCAATGAATGTTCACGGGACGCGGAATTTTTTAGTTTTTCGCATTTTCTGCGGTCACGGCGGTAAAGAAAATTTTTGGTTTTCTTTATGCTTGTGCGAGTAGTTTTTCGAAAATAGATCGTTCAGCGAACACTGAGAAAAAAAATTTAATGAAAAAAAAAAAAGAATAAGAAAATTATAGACTTAGCCGGCGGCAGACCACGCACCGGAACCAAATCATTAAGAGCAGAAAGCAATAAAATTTATGAAGTAAAAACGAAAATATAATTAAAGATGTATGTATTTATGTAGCTATGAAGCGCTAAAACTTGCTTTGTCTGCGTTTTTGAAAAACAATTTGTTTGTGGAGATTTAAAAAAAAAATTTTTATTAATTTAAATTTTTTTTTCTTTTAGTTTATTGTTAAGTTTTTTTTAAGGGATGCATAGATTTTATTGTTTTTTTTTCATGTATTTTTTCAAATTTTGAAACATTTTTAAGTAGTCACATTTATTGGTAAATTTTTATTTTTTAATATACATATTTCGGTAAGCTTTACGAACTCAAGACGAGTTGATAATAATACTTTTTCATTTTAATTTTTGCAGTTTTTTTTCTTTTTTTTTTTGTAAATGCAATTTTTTTGAAAATAGTATTTAAGTTTTGTGAAAATGTTAACATTTTTTTAAAACTTTTGTTTTTCGATTTCTGCTTTACACAAAATTTGTTTGCATTTTTTTGGGTTCTAATTTTTCGCGCGACATTTTTCTGTGGGGAAAAATACTTTTTTTGGTTAAAAATATATGTTTATATAAATTTTTTTTTTTTTTTTTTGAGGAAAATTTCATATCTATTTTTTTTTTAAAAGTTTTTCTAATTGTAATTTTTACCTCCTTCAATTTTCGTAAACGTTTCTTTTTTTGCAGTATTTCATGTTTATTTAATTCATAATATTGTTTGAGAAATATTTACTTTAGGTAAAAATGTGGTTTTTTTTCTCAATTATATGCTCTGATTTTTAGAAACTTGTTTCTTAATTGTAAGTTTTACCATATCCACTTTTCGCTGCAATTTTCCCGAAGTTCATCCTCAAAAAAATGTGCATAGATATTTTCTTGTTTTTTTTTTTTAATTTTCGTTAAAACTTAACATTTCTTACAAAACATTTTTTAGTGCAAATTTTTGCTTGCACTTAAAATTTTTTACTCATTTTTTTTCACGCTAAATTTGATTCACAATCTGAAAAATATGCAACCAGTTCTTTTGATTTCAAGAACTGTATAAATTTACACACAGCATATAGTAAATATTGCTCACTTTTTTTTTTTAAATTTCGTTGCTAGTATGTATTTATTATTCATTCGCATTTCATTGTAAAAAATTTTTAATCATTTTTGAAAATAAGCAACATTTCAGCATTTTAAACACCGGCCGCCTCATTAAATTCACTGTTATAGGTATTGCTTCTTCTAAATATTTATTTATTTATTTGTATATCTTCACATCTACTTGTGTGTGGGTGTTGTTGTTGTTTTCATGACGACACTATACGCAGCAAATACACTCATATATGTAAGTGTGTATGTATATGTATATCTACATATGCATTGGTTAGCTAGTGATATTTAATTTCAAACAACCTCCATAAAGTTTCTCAAAAAATCAAATGCGGAACTGTATACTGCGATCGATTTCCGACATTACATGCGAACCCAACGATTATTAAACTACCACTAAACCAGCTGCTAAATTCGCATCAGCCGCATTGCGTTCGTTCACTCGCATTCGATTATGTTAACTGTTAACTTAACAGTGCTTTGTTAGCAGCAATGTTCGTTTGCAACATTTCTTTTAATTTGTTGCAGTCAAACATGTTTGCTGCAGAAATGTACGTTTGTGCTGTGCTGTTAGACAACAGTGCTGTTGAGCAAATGTTAATAACATAATTTTAATGTCGTTTCTAAGACCCAGTTAAACCGTTTATACTTCTTAGCTATTTGAAATACATCGAAATTCACCAAAATTGACGTGTCGATGCTTGCAGGGGAAAACCAAGTCTTGATAAATTGAAAATTTCATAGTTCATTTTGGCCCTATTTTCTTCACAGCTTTAATCGATATCTCGATATTTACAAGTTTACTCGACGACACTTGCTACATGTTTGTTCGCAACATGCTTGTTACTAATATTTAGTATGCAACATGTTGTGTTTACACTTTGCATTGAACTGGAATTAACAAATTCCACACGAATTTAATCGCTTTTTCGCTTCTGTGCGTGTTTCATTAATTTTGCAGTCGCTTCTGCTGATTCGCCTTCTTTTGCTGTTGGTGCTGCAGCTGCTGTTTCTTTGGGGATACAGTGATCCCACGACTGTGCGGAGCAACTGCAGCAGAATCAACAAAATTAGAGATGGAAGGAAGATGAATGAAATGAATTGGAAGATGAGTGAAATGAATTGCGTTAATCGAGTGATTTTCTTAACAAAACTGTAGAATAGAGTTTTGTGTTTCTTTCTAATTAATAGTACAGTATAGCATATACATATGTATGAAAAGGAATGTTATTACGAGGTCGTGGATAAATAATCGATTTTTAAATCAATCAATGCTTTTTTAGCTATCAGTTTTTTGTATTAATCTTTGAGTTTTAATACATCGATTATAAGAATTACACAAACTAAATAAATTCTTGTAAATAGTGCCATCTGCGCAGAGGATTAAAAAACAGTCTATGAAATTTACACACAAAAATTTAATTGCGCTAATATGGCAACCTTATTACGTCTAAAATTTTCACACGTGCGGCAGTTTGTCTGCAACGAAGCGAGTTGAAGGCTATTTTTCACCTTCAAATACCGCTAAATGACAAAACCAATGTGATCTGATCTGACCCAAAAAGAACTAAATGAAACCGCAATGTCGTATTATGGGGTATTTTGTAGAAACTTGTGTCAAAATCCAAAATATTGTGAATGATTAAAGCTAGAAACTTAATAAGTAAGATTTTCAAGGCGCAAATATTTGCCAATAAATATGTTTTAAAAAATTGCAAACATTTTCAGCTGAGATAGGTCGTTTTTGGATCGAGTTTTAAAATATTTTGAAATAGGGTGATCTTCCACTCAGCAGTCGAAATACAAAAAATCGAAATTTTGTGCTTAAAGAACAACTAAAACTAATCCAAAAAAAATCAAAAATAACCTAACAATTTTGAAATAAGCAATGACAATAAAAAAAAAATATTTAAAAAAAAATCAGAAGTGTTAAAAAAAAAATAATAATAATACAAGAAAAAAAATTTATCAAAATCAGCGAAAATTATATTTTCCAAAATCCCATGTAAAACATTAAGGGCCGTTTTGTCAAGTGAACTTTAAAATTTAAGACTGGTAAAGCAAAAATTCCATACAAAAAATGTCTTTATCTACATTGAGAAACCAGCCTTAGAGCGGTTTTCGTCTTTTTATAAAATTATTTTAGAAAAATTTTATGTTTTTTTTTTTTTAAAAACCGTTTTAATACTTATGTATTTAAGAAAATTTAGTCCGTTACGAAGTTACATGATATTGCGACAATCCTCCTCAAAATGTCCCACAGTGCAGCGTTGGTAAGACTTTTTACTTTCTTAGTGGCCCTGACAATGGTTGCCTCTACTTCCACACATACACACATATGTCGGTGTTTGCATATTGGTGGCGAAGTTGGTGGCAATGATTATTTTTGATGTCTACCTTATTGTGGTTATAATTATAGTTGTTGCATTTTAATTCATTGGTATTGTTGTTGTACTACGGATATGTGCTCACAGGTGGTTTATTTTGGCTGTTTGCATTTACATAAAAAAAAATTGTAATTTGCTTTGCAACCAAGAAATATGAAAAAGAGAAAGAAACCAAAAATAAAAAATATTCTACCCACAAGCGCACGTTCACGGCTAAGAACAAAGCAACAGCGAAAATGTGTAATAAAAATCAAACATTGATAAATTTTGGTAACAAAAATATATTAAAAAGCAGCTGAAATGTGAAAAAAAAACAACAACAAGCAAAAAACAACAAGAAAAAAACGATGATATGCTTATTTACATATATTTCAGTATTAATGTGTGAGTGTGTGTGTGTGAGGTTGTATGCAATTTAAGCATATACCCTACATACATACTTGCCTACCCATACACGACTTGATATCTGCATTTTTGAACTATCCATTTTATCGAGGTGAAGCCAGTGGTGTGGCCAAGAGATGTGTCCTAGTTAAAGGAAAAAACAGCGAATAGGTTATTCTTCAACGCCATATCGCTAGATTTATCATTTCGGTAACCAAATCACCAAAGTACCTATCTAGGCGGATAGCTCAGCTATCATGCAAGCGGTGAATCTCATTAGTGATGGAATTGTATGTAAAGATAGCTTCATCTTTAGTGATAATCAGTCAGTTCATAATGATATCTCTAGACACATTATCGTTTATTTCTAAACAGGCTATAGATCGCTGCAGCAGACGACCTAACAGAACAGAGTACACGTCGTCTGTGTCCCAATGTTTTAAAGCACTATTCTTAGATGACCTTGGTTAGCAGGCAAACAAATTGACGTCACCGATCTAATATGTGCTTCATTAGACTCGCGGGTTTGTTGAAGATGTGGGGTTAAATCTATTGTTGTTTCACCTTAATGATCCTTATAGGTTGGCCTAAGTTATCTCTAGCCACTCTGCGTCAACTACCTTTCAGCCAGTTCGTTAATGGGAAGAGCTTGCTTGACCAACAGGTTAGCGTACGAAAATTCTGGCAAAAAATTCGGAAAATTGCAATGGATTTTGAACTCGGGCCTAGCTTCTGTTAACAAAAGCGTCCATTTCTCTCCCCTATTAAATGCAGAAATCGAGTAAGATGCCCCATCCAACCCCACAGTCGAAGACGATGAAATTGCTGTGGAGGCGATTAGATTGTCTGCTGAGCTCTTTAAGGATATGAAGATTGGAATCTAAGTGTTCTATAAGCTGCATGCAGAAACCAACAAAGTCCAAGGAATTAAAACCCAGCTTACCCATTTGATGTAGATTATGTTGTGCTGAGAAGGTATTCACCCCGGCACCTGCTGTTAAAAGCAAAGGAATAAACATAGGTCATAGAGCAACACTCCGTTGGAGAGACCAAGTGGAGACCAATTTGCGAAGCTGTGGTGTAACTCGCCCCACATGAGAAAGACCACAATTTTGAGTTCAGGCGAGATCAGAGTTTTACTTAAAACTTTCTTGTTTGGCTTTTCTTTGGTCCAATTTGAGTATCTTTTTTCTGAGTAGTTCGTTACTAGTCAGTTAATTTGTGGTATTTGTTACACTGCAGGGTTGCAGCACACACGCATACATGCATACACATATACATATGTACCTAACGTCATTCCGTCAAAGATTAAATGTCGCGTTCGTCAAATGTTAAATTATTAAGAATGTCGTTTGGAAGACGCCAAAAAGTGCACAATAATCGTGGATAATTAAAATTAAATTAGTGTGTGCAAATACAAAAACAACAATAATAACAACAACAAACGTGACACGCCCACACAAACAAATACCCGCCATATGTTGTTGATGTTGTTATTACTGTTATGGTTGTTGTTTTTGTTGTGCGAGTATTTAAAATATTTCATGCTTCTATGCGTAATGTTGTTGTTACTATTGTTATTGGTAATTTCGTTGTGTTTTTGTTATTACTGTTCGTTGTTTGTGTTCTTGTTTTTGTTATTTTTGTATTGTCAACACTGCAACCACATGTCATCAAAGCCGTGAAATTCCAGCAAAGACGTTGTCGGCTTGGTAGATGACATTGACGAAATGCTGTCGACGACAAAGTTTCAATATTTTTGTTGGTAATGCGTTATTTTTTTTTTTTTGTTCTTTCTTTTAATTCATTTAATGCAGCTTATAAGTTTATTGCTCTTCCGACTTAGAATTGCTTTTGTTTCTTTGAATTAATATTTTTTGTGTTGTTTTATACTTTCCTCTTTTATTCCTTCTGCTGCTATTTCTACTTCCCCTTCTGAGATTTTGCTTCACCTTCTCTTAACATATCTCCTTCACTTTGTCATTCTGCTGTTCCCTTAATCGTATTCCTTTCCTTATTCAATTTCTTCCTTTCTATTATTTTATTTTCCTAAGATGTCGAGTAGGTATAAAGAAACTTACCGCGGTAGGAACGGTCCAGTCGTTAAACCATGTCCATACCTATGGGTACGATCTCATCATGTTTAGACCTTTCGTTGACTTTTAATTATTTTGTTTGAATCGGTAAAAAAACTAACTTCTAACTAACTACTAAGAGGCTCATTTTTAAATAGCTCATAAGTCTTGCAACCATAAAATTTAAAAAATATGTTCAACTGGAATTTTTCCACCTCTGAAAATTCCAAAATTCTCTTAATTTAAACTGAAGAACATTTTTTTTTAAACTTTCCCGACAGGTCTCTTTGGAAAAATGTGGAACCACGATTGCTTACGCCACGAAGAAAATTTCGAGCTCTCGAAAAATTTAAATTTTAGTGAAGCGCACAGTAGCTCCCAAGAGTTCGTTTTTCGGAATTGGAGGCCCAAAGGTCCACAAGCTTATCAGCCAAATGTGTGAATCGTAGACAACAAGCAAAGCATGAAAGAAATATTTGAGAAATAAATTAGTCTCAGCATTAGCAGCTGTGTAAGAGAGAGAGCGAGATAGAGAGAGAGAGATAGAGAGAGGGAGAGAGAGAGAGGCCACGAGAGAACTAAGTGCACCCAGTTGAGCACGAAAGGTCTTACATTTAATCAGTGATCGGCAAATACTTTCCTGAGAGTCAAAAAATTTTTTTGCACATTAGACTGGACCACATTTTTTTTTAAATTCATGTTATTTGCAGAAAGACGAAAAACCATGCTGTAAAGAATATAAAATCTTGCCGCTTTTAAAGATTTGTGTTTTCTTTAATAAATTTAAAAATAAACGAATTTTGAGTACAAAAAAAGAATAACAAAAACCAAGAGATTGTTGAATGCTTTGCCGATCACTGCATTACATAAATCCCCCATACCAAAAGTCCCTGAGACCAACAGTTGCATGATTGAAGTGCAACAAGTTAACTTCCTCCCTTGCTTCAATGTGGAAGATTGCTTTTGTGCTTTTTGCAGTTGTTTGTCTACAACATTTTTTTTTTTATTTTGTTCTTTCTGGTACCGATTTTTGACTCATATGAGGGCAGGTTGATAAGTAAGAGAAAATGACTGATTTTCGTCCACAAAAGGTAAGAATATATTGTAGTAAAGTGGAGGAGTGAAAGAGTAAGAGCTATAGCGTAGTAGTATAGATTCATTTCAACATTATAGCTCTCAACCAATCCTAACTATCCATCTTTTTCTTGCCTGTGCCAACATATTTCTAGGAATCATGGACATAACGTAATAATCTTTAATCGAAAGAAAAATGTTCCAGAAGATCATTGACCTTTTCCGAGGCGAAATGTGAGTATCAAATGAAATTTAAAGATGCGCCTTAAGAGGATTATACAACATAATTTGTCAAAAGCGGAGCAAGGAGACCACAAGTGTGCTAAAAAAATATAACTAAAGGATGAGAGGGCACTCTCTTGAGACGCATCAGACTGACCTCGTTACTCGCTTTTCGCGCAGTGTTAGCGAGTTTCTTATCAGATCTTCTTCAACTTTGTCTTGTACTAGCTATAATTTATGTAAATGCATAAGTTTGAGTGTTTGTATAGTCCAAAAGAAATTTGTATGATGAGACAAGTGAAATTAAGTTTTGTGCTACGACCTCCGTGTGCACTTCGTTCTTCACCAATGGCTAACGCCAACACACCCCTACCACAGACAGTTGGTCGCGTTTGCGCATTGTGATATTTTCGATTTCGAAATTTGAATTTTTTAACCATTATAATTACACACTTAAGTGACTTTAACAACAACTCGGCATAGACACATTCAACTCGCAACGTTTCGTAAACACATTCGTATGACTAGAGACCAGTTAGCGCATTTATCAACTTCCAAAAAAGGGAAGCATTTTTTCTTCCAAACAATGGTAGCTTCTTAACTTTTGTCTCTTTGTTTTTTGTTTGTGTTTCTTGGCGTTTTCTTTAGGTACATGCGCGCTACTGAATTTTTTTTTTTTCAATTTTTTTTTTTTTTTTTTTGTTTATGGCTACTGTGTTGTTGGTATTGTGGCATTTTGTGGTGAGAAATTTAAATTCTTCATATCACGTGACTCATTTTATTTGCGCTACTTAACCAACGTGGCATTAGGTACAGCTCATAGTCGCTCTCTCATTAATATTCACATATTCCAAATTGGCTGAAAATAAAATAATTTATATCATTCGTCGTCTACTTCAATTAGTTTGTTTTACTTTTCTTTTTCCTTTTTTGGTAGCATGGAATTTGTACAGAGTGCAGGCGACGTTATCCATTGGCGTCTATGCACTCACTTAGGTTTATGGCTTACAATATAAGTACCAATATAGACGTTACAGGCGGACTATTCGAAATGATAGCAATAAAAAGGGTTAATTGAAGTAAGCCTTCAGTATAATGGGGTGTCTCTGTTTCTTTGAGCACTAGTTTCAATTGTTTCAGTTGGGCAACGTGAGCTCTATTGGTACATTTCTGGAGCTTCGGTGCAACCACTTGAACCGAAAATAGCCCGTGTATTCGCCCCCGCTTGAAACAGAAACTTTCACAAAAATCATTCCATTTTTCATCTGTTATTATTTCCTTCGTTTTTTTATTTTTAATACGCAACTAGCTTATGAAATATTCTAAAGATGTAGTTTACGTTTAAAACTTTTGTCAGAGGCTTGCAACTATCAGAAGAAGAAGACACTCATAATATATACCTCTCGAATAATTTCAATTTGACCTTTACTTTTCTTTTTACAAATTCCTCTTTGAATACTGAAAACTGATTTCCAAATAGACGATGCCTCTCACAATTTATTGTGTATGTCCGTCTGGTATACAATTTTAGTCAAAAAAAAAATTTTCTTTTCTTAGACATACATACATACTTAATTTCAAGAATGAATGCACTCAAGTCCACAGCATGCGCAATAATAGAAAATTAACCAAAAGCCTCCAATATTCAGCCATGGAGAAAAGAAAACGATCTAGGCCGTGCGCCCACTGCAGCAAGAAAATTTTATTCGGCCTTTTTTTTTCTTTTTGCAGTCGGGAAATGTATTTCCCTTTCGTTGTCTGTCACTTAGTCGTTCAATATGTTGTTGCTATTTGGCAAACAACAACAACAGAATATTGCACTCCAGCATTTGGCGGTGCAATGCAAATAATGTCTTTGCGTTTGAAAATAGCACGACGGCGAGACAAGTTAAAAATAAATATTCAATTTTCCATACGAAATGTACTACACGTTTGTGCGTAAATGAGGAAAATATGGAAGTTCTTTGGCGACACAAACCTGTAAAAATCGGCTCAATGAACTGAACAAGATTTAGTGATCCGAGTATAGTACCATTATATGAATCTAGTACATAGGAGGAGCAGCAATGGGCACTGTGCACAAACAATAAAAATATATAACAACAATTCTTATGCATACTCGTACTGCAATTTTAGTTGCATTACCAGTGAACATTTATTTTTTAATGGTAATTTTTCAATTAATTATTAATGATACTGCAAATTTTAGCTGTATTACTGCAAAACTCATCAGAGTTGCATTACCATTGAATTGCCATTTAAACTTCTACTGTAACTGCAATTTTAAATGCATTACTCACCGGTCAAAAAGTAATTCCTATTGCATTACTATTAAAGCTACATATATTGTTTAATGAAAACATTTAATTAACTTTTACTGATACAGCGATCTCAGTTGCATTACTCATACAATTCACTAAATTTTGAATTGTACTGCAATTGTAGTTGCATTACCATCGAATGGCACTAGTTTATGAAAATATTTCAATTAACTTTCTAGGTGCACCAACATTAAAAATTTATTAACCGCTGCAAAAAAAAATTTCAATTAACTTTTATTCGTACTGCTATTATATGTAGTTACATTATCCACATGTGAAAATTAAATTAAGTATAATGAACATTTTTTCAATTAATCTTTCGTAATACTGTAATTGTAGTTCCATTACCACTGAAGTATATTTTTAACCAAAATTAAAGTAACTTTTACTGATTCTGCACTTTTAGTTGCATTAATTACAAAAGCCCAAAAAAATTCCAATACTGCAATTGTAGTTGCATTACTATTGAAGTACTTATGTTTTTTTTAATGAAAATGTAAATGAGTTACTCGTAATGCAATTTTAATTGGCTTACCTTCCAATATCATCTCCCTAAACCTTTACTGCTTAAACTTAAATTAATGTTGAAGTAATGCAACTTTGTTTGCATTACTCAGAAGAATTTACTGCCCACTGAAAATATATTGATGAAAAAGAGTCCAGTATGCCCATTTATGGCTAACACATAAGCCCATATACTTATATATAGTATATTAGTCTGCCGAACTGAGTGTGCAATGTATTCAGGGGTTAGGTACGAGTACACGACTGGCGTAGACACGACCATTCATTCATTCGCAGTAAATGACATTTCATGTATGACATTTTTCTGTGAAAACTCTTGTTCTTTAAGTTGAAATATTAATATAAAATTACTTATGTATGTATGTATGTATGGCCATGTTTTCTTTCCACTCATGCCAACAGATGAAACGGAGTTGCTTGGAATGTATTGAGGCTGTGGAAAATGTCGAATGCACACCTTTCGCACCAGATCGTCTATATCTATTCGCAGAACATGACCTAGGCAGCGGATCCGATAATTTTAGTCGTCACGGTATTTACCTAAACAAAGGCAAGCCTTAAGGAATAATCCTTATGAATTTCACCGAAATCCCCACATAGGATGGAAGGGTTTATACCTTAGATTTTTTATAGGAAGTGGCTACCGCTTGGTGGATGAATAAAATAAAATAAAATAAAATAAAATAAAATAAAATAAAATAAAATAAAATAAAATAAAATAAAATAAAATAAAATAAAATGAAATAAAATAAAATAAAATAAAATAAAATAAAATAAAATAAAATAAAATAAAATAAAATAAAATAAAATAAAGTAAAATAAAATAAAATAAAATAATATAAAATGAAATAAAATAAAATAAAATAAAATAAAATAAAATAAAATAAAATAAAATAAAATAAAATAAAATAAAATAAAAAAATGAAATAAAATAAAATAAAATAAAGTAAAATAAAATAAAATAAAATAAAATAAAATAATATAAAATGAAATAAAATAAAATAAAATAAAATAAAATAAAATAAAATGAAATAAAATAAAATAAAATAAAATAAAATAAAATAAAATAAAGTAAAATAAAATAAAATAAAATAAAATAAAATAAAATAAAATAAAATAAAATAAAATAAAATAAAATAAAATAAAATAAAATAATATAAAATGAAATAAAATAAAACAAAATAAAATTTAATAAACGAAAATAAAATAATATAAAATGAAATAAAATAATATAAAATAAAATAAAATAAAATAAAATAAAATAAAATAAAAAAAATGAAATAAAATAAAATAATATAAAATAAAATGAAATAAAATAATATAAAATAAAATAAAATAAAATAAAATAAAATAAAATAAAAAAAATGAAATAAAATAAAATAAAATAAAGTAAAATAAAATAAAATAAAATAAAATAAAATAAAATAATATAAAATGAAATAAAATAAAATAAAATAAAATGAAATAAAATAAAATAAAATAAAGTAAAATAAAATAAAATAAAATAAAATAAAATAAAATAAAATAAAATAAAATAATATAAAATTAAATAAAGTAATATAAAATAAAATAAAATAAAATAAAATAAAATATAATAAAATAAAATGAAATAAAATAAAATAAAATTAAATTAAATAAAACAAAATAAAATAAAATAAAATAAAATACAATAAAATAAAATAAAATAAAATAAAATTTAACAAGTAAGGAAGTCTAAGTTCGGGTGAACCGAACATTAAATACCCAGCGTTAGTTTTTAGAAAAAGGGGGCGTGGTTTTCATCCGATTTCGCCCATTTTAAAAACCAATCTATGCCGAGCCTAAACAATAGCGAATTTGGTGGGCGCGGCCACGCTCCTTGCTTATAAAGCTTTAACCGCTTACATGAGCCAAAAGTACTGAATCGATCTTTTCAAGGGTTATACCATGTCCTATATATAACTTTGGAAAAGAAGGCGTGCCATGCCCATAACTTTTAACGTATTTTGTGAAATTTTTCGATGTACGGATATATGTGTCCATTAATCAATATTTACATAATTTTAAAAAAGTGGGTGGTGGCACGCCCACGGATTTTATTATGTTGTTTGTCCCTATTGAAGATCAGTTTTCATTGCAGATCTTTATGATACTTTCACAGTGGCTTGTTAATAGTGAAATGTTGATATTTTGTTTATTCACTTGTGGGCGGTGCCACGCCCATTTTCCAAAATATTACCAAAAAACCTTTAAACATCACTAATAACATCATCAGGTGAATGAGTGTACTAAATTTTAGCATTATATCTGTATCAGTTAAACAGATATTGCATATTCCGGTTTCCTAACTCTCGTTTAGAGAACTTTAGTCCAAAAAGGGGCGTGGTCGTTCACCGATTTTTCTTATTTTCTGTGGTAGTACTCTACATAAACATAACATGCCTGGAACCTAGTTTCGTAAACCTATCTCAAACCGTTCTGAAGTTATTAGCAGTCGAATTTGAAAATTGCTTGACTCATAAGTGGGCGGTGCCACGCCCACTTTCCAAAATTTTGCAAAAATAATGTAAAGAATATGAAAATTGATGTATGTACAAAATTATATTATTATAGCGGTATCAGTTAATTAGATATGGACTTTTCAATATTTCCACCTCCTTTCAATATAACTTTTATAAAAAAGTAGGCGTGGTCGCCAAGCGATTTCGTTTATTTTCTATATCTGAATTTAACACAACAATAGTATGCCCTCTACAAAATTTCGTTATACTAGCATAAACTGTTCTCAAGTTATTAGGAGTCAAAATTTTAAAATTTCTTCAAATATATGGGGGCGGTGCCACGCCCCTTTTCAAAAAATTTGGTAAAATCCGCCTTAGAACATATAAATCAATACATATTGCAAATTTTATCATTGTAGCTGCTTCTGATATTGAATTAACCCGTTTTATACGTTTTTCGAAATTTTCGATATCGAAAAAGGGGGCGTGGTTATCATATGATTTCGCCCATTTTCAATAGCAACCTACCTTGGCCAGAAAGTAACCTGTATGCAAAATTTCATGCAAATATCTCAATTTTTACTCAAGTTATCGTGTACACGGACGGACAGACGGACAGACGGACGGACATGCCTTAATCAATTCCTCTTTTCAACCTAAGAACTTTCATATATGGAACTCTATATCTAACTCGATTATTTTGTGCCGTTACATAGTACCGTTATGTGGACAAAATTAATATACCCTTGTACTAGTACTAGTACGCTGGGTATAATAAAATGAAATAAAATAAAATAAAATATAATAAAATAAAATAAAATATAATAAAATAAAATAAATAAAAGTTAGATTCGCATTCTGCCTAAGCAAAACTAGGTAGATAGTTGAAATATAAAGCCCAAACTACCGTCAAAATAAAGCCAGTGTACTAGCGCTACTTTGCACAATGAAAGCGAAGAGAGTGAAGATGATTACGAGAGTAACTACATGCATACCTTTAAGATACTAACCAAAGCTGTTCACATCTATAATATATTAATAGGCTAACACTCTCCCCATAGTAATTTTCGCAACCCAACTTCATATAGTATTTATAGATAAATCCCTATAAAAGTTATATTGCCATCTAGGTATGGACTATTTCTACTGTCTCGCGAAAAAAAATTTTGAAAATTATGCTTTGTTTATTTGTTATTAAACAAAAAAGAAGCCTACAAACTTTCCAGAACTCTCCAACTATTTTGTAATCTCCAACAGCACAACATATGTATATAAAAGCTTTTACCAAAAGCCAAAACTACAGTATCTAACTGTTTCGATGTACGCTAGATGGACCCGTGCACGCATGGCGTAAAGAAATTCCCCACTACCCTTAGCGACATCTACAACCCAGTAGATAAAGTCTCTGATTCATAACAGAAATGATATACATTATACAGCAGTGGTAAAGGTGCCGGCTCTGATGCGTGCGTTTACAGGTTCAAAAGCACGGGTTTGAGGCAGGTTAAGGTTTTTTTGTACAATACAGCTCAAAGATTTTAAAACTCATTCATTTTACATACATACATTCATATATGTACATACTTATGAGGGGAAGCCATGCGATTATAAACGTTACCGAAAAATTGAGAAATCGTCATTCTCTCTGCCGAAAATTTCTGCGCATTTGGTTTCTTCTACTCGGTGCGTGAAACACTTGCTCAAATTTTCAAATTTTTTGCCCTCATTCCTTTTACTAACCATAGATAAATAGATTTGAGACTCTTCGTTTCGAGAGAGCGCTGTCAAAATGCACATTTTTTATAACATTTGTCATTGGTGCCACTCCGTGAAAGTGGAGTAAAACTGAGTAATGGTATTTTCATCATATATTTTGGGAATTTCAAAGGTTTTGCTTTTAATTGGACTTTTGAAAGGGTAAATAAATTTTTCGAAACTTATATTATAAAAAATATGACAAATTAACGTATTTGCAGGCATAAATAAACAAAAATATATGTACAAATGAAGTTTAAATGCATCATATAACACCGCCATGAGTTGATAACGAAATATTGAATTTATTGGTAAATATGGATTGATAGGATCAAAAGCACTATAAAAACCGTTGTTGAGTGCATGGGGGCTGGTCCTTTACTTAAAATTTCTGAAGTTCTTCTAACAAAATCTATAACATAAGGCCAAGTAAAAAATGTACTTAAGGTTTTTTGTTGATAAATTTTGACTGGCTTATAGTATTGACCTTCCGCCTGCATATTATTATCAGGGACACCGAACCGCATGTTTTGATGTAGCACTCAACATTTTTCATAACTTCTACCCTTTGACCCCAAAGCTAAAGAGTTCCCGACTATTTCGGTACATTTTTTCGAAAATAAGTATTTTATTTCAAAATTTTGAAGAAAATTTAAATTGGTCGAATTTCGACCACGGGCGATACTAGTAATAATAAATAGCAAAAGGGAAGCACGATTAGTTTATGATGGTGCGCCAAAATTTTTTATTGACAGTCGCGCAGGTTGGCAGTCAAGTCCCGATGAATCGCACACAGCTTCCAACAGCCACATGTCCATGCTCGTTGCATGTTAAAACTGCGGCCGGCTGATAAAAGTTGTGAAGCGTGAATTGCGCATGCGCGAAATGCCGGACGAGGTTCACTTTGCTCTACGTACATTTATTTGTTGGTTTGTTTGTGCAAAAAAAAAAACATTATTATTAATATTATTATTGCCATGCTACATATATATGTAAGTTTGTCTTTTGTTTGCGCCAAGTTGTGAAATCATGAAATATTAATTATGTGCGATGCTAAGGCAACAGAAGCCACTATAAAATCGCACTCCTGGATTCAGCTGGCTGGCTGCTGATTATTTTTAATGGCTGTGTTTGCGTTTGCTAAATATGGGCGAAATCATCAAAGTTGCAATTGTGTTGGTGTTGGTGGTTTTGCTAAGCCCTTGTCAACGAACACACAACAAACAAACAACCAAACGGCCAGCGTAGAAAAAATATAAAAAGCAACAAATATTAATAAAATTCTGCAGGTGCTGCCATACGCTAAAAAAGAGTACAACAAATTTGGGAAACGGTAAAAAAAAAATTCGATTGGTATTTAATATGCTGAGCGAGCGCCGCCGCCGCTTATTTGCACGAATGCTAAGCAAAAAATTTTAGAATTCCTTCATTTGCACAAACGACCAATTTCAAAACAAAATAAATGACAACCCTATTACCAATCAAAAATCTCATTTGTGTGAGGGTGATTCCATGTCAAACTTGAAGTTCGATCAGTTAAGTAAAACATAGTCACTTCTGCGTTTCGCTAAATGTCGTGAAAAGCAAACAGCTTGGGAGCTCTAATCTCCATAGTTCGGTGGGTTAACAATAAGACCATTACCGATTAATCACAGATCATTTACCCAATTAATCATATTGAAGTTGTTGTGCAATTAGGGTACACTGATTAAAATAAATTTTCATTGATTAATTTAATTAATTAATTTACTTAATTAATAAAATTAATTTTGTGATTGCAAGCAAATTTAATTTTCGACTAATTCGACGGGCTAGTCAAAAATTAGTTTAATCAGTTAATCTCTGTCTCTAGTATTTTATAATTCCAGTTCCTTGTCAAAATAAGAAAAATTTAAATTCACTTCACTTGTTTAATTCAGTTATAAGCATATCACCATTGTCGATTAATCCAAGAATTACGCCCACGATTAATCACACATTTTGATTGATTCTAATCTAATTATTTTTATGATACAGCAGATGTTAATGTAATTTACTCGAAATCGGGATTGATTGATCCGAAAAATAGTTAGAGTTTAAAGTAATTGCGAAGAACTGAAAACACCAACCCTACGCCGCCACTCCATTCGACTTGAAATTACCCAGCTGCATACGTGCTTGACCACTGCTTTCGACACTATCCCTTTTGATCTCCTCATTTTGTCAGCGGCGGCAACATCTAATGCTACCAGCGACATTAATCGAAGCGCCTAATTTGGACGTGGTAAACCTTTTTTTTTTGTTTTTGCAGAATATATTGGCGCTCTTCGCTTGTACTTGCTCGGAATGCAATCCGAAAAAAATGTGAAATTTTTAGAAACAATTTTTATTAGCAACTGTTTTCATGATTGAGCCACTTTTGATAGGTCGTAAATGCCACCATCAGCGAAGCCAATAAAATATTTAACGAAGCATTCGAGATATTTATAAAATTCATTGCAAATGTGTGATGAGTTCTTTTATGCCACCATGACGGTTGGCGTCTACGAGAGTCGTAAAAATCAAATATGATTGCAATCACAAAAAAATGATTATAATCTTCTGTGGAAGGCATTAAACTTTTTTTGTTTTCATTATTCAAATATTTATACTCTAAAATCAGACTAGGAAATTTTATTGCCATCTAATTTTCAGTAATCAATCAACTGATTGCAATCATTGATTGAACACTAATGCTAAAGGGAATCAATAAAAAAAATCATTTGCGCTTTTAACAAAAATTTATTAATGATAATAAATGAAATGAAATAAAATAAAATAAAATAAAATAAAATAAAATAATATAAAATAAAATAAAATAAATTAAAATAAAGTAAAATAAAGTAAAATAAAATAAAATAAATTAAAATAAAATAAAATAAAATAAAATTAATTTATATTAAATTGAATTAAATTAAATTAAATTAAATTAAATTAAATCAAATTAAATTTAATTAATAAAATAAAATAAAATAAATTAAAATAAAGTAAAATAAAATAAAATAAAATTAATTTATATTAAATTGAATTAAATTAAATTAAATTAGATTAAATTAAATTAAATTAAATTAAATTAAATTAAATTAAATTAAATTAAATAAATTAAATGAAATAAGAAGGTAGGCAAGAAGTTTTTATGCCCACCTTTGGGACACCGTTCCGATTAAGGTTTATCGGTTATACCTACGACTGCAAAGTCTGGCCAGAGAGTTACATTTCCAACCAAGGGTTTCAATGCGAAGCAAAATCTCATTGAGTTTATTAGTGGCTGTGGTTAACACATGCTTAGCTGCGCATCTTTACGAGGACTCACGAATAAACCAGATTCGACTTAATTTGTTACAAAGTGGTAAAACCGCAGTAATCAGCCACCTAAACGCACACAGACACACACGCGCACACAACCATCCAGCAGTTCACGCAAGGATTAAGTCTTACCAACATTTACCAACTTAACAGCGATTATCTGTGACGGCTGGTGATTGAGTTGGCGGATCGTATATAAAATGAACAGCTCAGTTCAACTGATGAACCGGTTATTGAGGCTGCTGCAACAGTTTAGGGTGGTGTTGAGGCTGATCAAGCGCATGATTATTTTGAGCGCCCTATAATTTTCGCGTGCAACATTTTTTCGGTTGATCGTGCCGCAACAGACCCACAAAAGGTTCACTCGCATAAGCTTTGTGCTGTTTGCCACCGACATTGCCTGTGATTTTGGTTGCGAACCAGTTGATTGCGTCTAATTATGTTGATCAACTGAATTGGCCAAAATCTGATGGAGGTTGGTCAGTTGGTTTTGATTTTGTCGGATTAACACGTCGTGAGTGTTTGACTTTTGCGTGTTGCAGTTTTTATTGCTCCGACGTTATACGACGCCTGGTGCTGCTGTCGCTTTGTTTGTGTGTGTATGTGTGTGTGCGTATGTTTGTGCTTTCAGCTTATTTGTATGTTTTATTGACGTCAATGATTGTTTTTTTTTTTTTTTGTTGTGTTGCCATGATTTGATGGTTGGTTGCTGTCGACGATTATGATGATGATAAATTTGAAGCGGATTGTGCTACTCTCGATCCAAACAATCGTCTTGGCGCATAAATGACCTAAGCCATTGCTAAGCGCGTGAGGCGGTCAAATGTGGCCAATAAAGGCGCCTTCGCAAAAATCCCATCAATGCTGATTAGCGCGAAAAATTATGATGTCGGTCGGTAATATTGCTATGAGCAGACATATGAATGGACGTACGTATGTGTGTAGTTATGTTTGTGTTGGTGTAAGGACCACCGTATGGGATTTTTTTTATGTCGGAGCAAACGAAAAAAAAAATCGTATACAATTTGTGAGAACAATTTTATAATCATGTGAATATACCACAGGGGGAGCCATGTGACTAAGCTGGAATGGTCGATAGCTCTTGGTTGCAGTAGTAATCCTTTCGTGACACCACCCATGAAAAAGGAAGTGAAAGACCACGACTGAGTTCGTAAAAACAGCTGGTGGATGATTTTAAATCCTTTGTCTATGTGCGCCATACAAAAGGGAGGAGGCAGGGAGTGGTGAGGAAAGGAAGGAGTATTTAAAAATGAAGTGTAAAATCTAAATGGAATGTTGGATAGGAATATAAAGAGGAAAAAGGCGAAGAAGTGAAAGAGCGATGGGGAGCGGTAGTGCAGGTAGCAAGAGATGAAGTATATGTGTGAGAGATGAGTACGAAATGCGTACAATTTGTCAAGTCGATTCTCGGGAAAGACAATCTCTAACAGGTCTTGCGGCAGCTAAGACGAGGTTAACAAAGTTCGATAACCCGCTTAGTAATTACACCGAACGTTTTGGTTTAGACGACACCTGAGGAGGGACAAGGATCATGTTAAAAGACAGACATTTGACAGATGGACTGGAGTATTAGAAGCTTAGAAAACCAGACTTACTACATTTATAGACGAGGTTGACGTGGTGTGGTTTTTGCCGGTCTACCACACCGAAGGGCAGCTAATTTTTTCAAAACGTAGTTGCCTCTCGGTAGTGGTTTGACCAAACTCTCCAACTCTCCAACTCTAGCAAAAACTCATATCCTTTGTAGATACCGTTCAAAATCGGCAAAGAAGTGTAGGTCCCGACAATTTGTTAAATACAAGACAAGCAGATAAAAATCCGATACGAGACCTATGGAATCTAACGCTACAGCACTGAAAATCCAGCAAAGTCCTGCAAATGGCGGACTGCACAGCAGAGTGAAGAATTTTAAAAATCGTGCTCTAAGCAACACCTCGTAGAAGATTATTGTTTTGAGCCCCAGATGCTTAGAATTAGCATATATTAGAAACCTAGACTGGCGAAAATTGTATGATCTGTTCTTCCGATTTAATTCGCATCCCATATTAATTTACTTTTTCGATACTAAACGGAGTGCTATCCAATTAAGACGTAGCCTAAACTTATTTTATTCTATCATGCACCAAAGTAAGCCTCTTGGCAGACTAGGCGAGCTCATTAGTTTCCACAGCAGTGACGTTATTCATGTTAGCAGCTCTATCTGATCCCAGAATATTCTGGATTGGAATCGTTGAGCGTACTCTTTCTTTAATGTCAAAATATACCTCCTCAACCTATTTAACATGCACTATGAGGTATGAGATCCCAAAGGGTCTGCTTTTGGGCGAAAAAAAGAGAGATTCCTAAAGCAGTTCTTCCAAGGAAAGCGTCATAAATCTTTCTTTTAGCAAAACTTCATTCCATCTCATTGGTAATTACGCATGCGTAGCGCATTCGACTTTGATTCCAGATTTCATTTACATTTTGTGCAGGTTTATGTAATGCACCGATATATCAGATACCCATATATACATATGTATGTATATATATATATATGAGTTGTACGAAAATTAACTAATAAAAAATGACGAATGGCCCTTCTGAGGGCAAGCAAATTATGTGTGCACTCCAAAAGATCACATTCGCCCATCAACGGAATTCAATAAAAGTCACAACAGGAGGCTGACCTGTTGCCAATGGGATACTCTACACATACGAGTACATACATATAAGAATGCAAGTACACACATACATATGTGTAGAACTAAACAGTGGAGTAGACATGCTTTAATTAAGTGGGGACCAATAGAACTACCCTCAGTAGCAGCACAGTTTTGAGTTGGTAAAACGGGCTTTGATTTACTCAAAAGTTCAGGGAACCAAAGTACTTCTGTTGCTTTGGGGATATTTGTTATATGTACTCGTAGCTTGGGGTCTCTGCACCCCCTAGTCCTCTATACGCTCATGTACAAGCAATATACAAAGCTAAGATACACAGGTATTGTATATCATGAGAGCCATTGCAGCTCCGATAAGATCGTAGAGATTGAAAGAAGAAAGAGCCGACGAACATTGATACGCATATGGGGCGCCGTGCTTACGCAGGGCACACATTTAGAAAAAGTTAAATGCATCCAAAAAAAAAAGCAGAGGGTGAACAGAGCTCACACTCTCACACACACGCACACACATACCCAGGTACATACATAAAAAACAATTTCCCAAACAAAGCATCAACAGCGACATAAATCATAAATAACCAAGTTGTTGAGAGTTTGCTGCTGGACAGCACTGTTAATGTATGTATATCAGTAAAAGAGCAATGGACAACAATAACAACAACAGACACAACAAACAGCTAAGTTAAGTTGAAACAGAAAAGCGCTCCACAATAAGTGTTAAGAGAAATATCATTTGGATTTCCCTAAAGAAGGCGTACTTAGTCCGACGATGTAATAGCTCAGACTTCCTATGGGAACAGTAAAGATGGTTCCTCAAACCGACGTTGTAGATACGAACGGAACCCTTGAGTTATAAACCCGACAACCCAACCTTTGACCTTAGTAAATGAGAATAGAAACAGCGTAATTTAAAGCAGCTCCTTCACGATTATGAGGGGTTTCCCCGAGCCATTGAGCACGAGGGTTCAGAAGGAGTAACCGCTAAAAAAAAAAAAAACGCCTCTCACCTCTAATTACCCATCCTTTCTTAGGGATGATATGAGCTAGAAAGTTCTATTAATCATCCAAATCTGTTCACTGACAGGCGCGCTAATATCGCAAGGGAGTAATAGGTCGTACAGAGACCGTATATGGCAAAGGCCTATCACATCGGCAAAACTACGCAAGACCTTCTGGTATTATTTCTGCCGCTGGAAAAGTGGATCTTATGCTAAAAATGACGTCACAGTTGACAGATCTAAATATGAAACTACGTAGAGCTTCGTTTATTTGGGAAGCGGAAGTAAATTTAGGGGAGTTATGATGGAATGATTGCTCAACGGCTAGAATCGTCCACACGACGAAGCCTAAGTTAATGATACAATCGTCCAGATTAGCTCCTCAGCTTTTATTATCCGACTTATTTATTTTGGCTTAGAGTTATCTGGGAGCTTTGTTTGGCAATCATAATGCGAGCAACACTAAAGAAATCCTTTAACAACCAAATAAACGAAAAATAGTTGGTAGCAAGCGTTCCGAAAAAAAAAAAAAAAAAAACAACAATGAGCAGTCGGCCGCAGACGCCAATTTTCATAAGCATACATAATACAAGAAGAAGAAGAAGAAAAAATTCGCCGACAATAATTGCCAATTTGAAGGCGGAGGTGTGAAGGGCATACTGAGCTAACACTAACCACGAAAATGAAGAAAAAAACTAACCAAAAAAAAAAAACAACAAATGCAGAGCACAATAGCAAGCAACCGTACAACAACAACAATAGCAACAGAAAACTATACGCCACATCAAAATAACGACAGTTGAAGTGGTGGCGCGAAGATAAATTTGCGAAGCGCCAACGTGAATTGTTGCAGTGGGGAGTGGGGAGTGGGGAGTGGTGGGCGTTGAAAAGGAGACGGTCCAGTGAAACTGACGATTTTAGCCAAAACAACAAAGGCAGAATTCATATAAAAGAAGTTATAACACCAACAACAACAAAAGCAATAAGAAAAATACAAAATTACAATAACAATAATAAAAACAAATACAAAGTCGTTAACAATGGCACATGCATGCCATGCAACTTCAACAAATCAAACACCGGCAACAATAAGCGGCATGCAACATCGTGTTGCATGTTAAAAGCGGCGCAGCAGAAGAAGAGGCTGCAGCAACAGCAGAAATGACAGCGCGCCTAGTGAGCATGAGGTCGCTGTGAAATGTAAAATATTTACAAAAAATATATATCTATTGCACTATGGGTCAGCGTATCAAATTTTGAGGTAAAAACAAAATGTTGAAATTTCATAAACAACAAAACATAAAGATTTGGAAATTAGATGAAGGACTGGTAGCCGGCAAGATTTCCCACATATTTCTGAAGAAAAGTTGACCAAGGCGAGGCGAAGTATCAAAGGTCTCACTGCCAGGACAGTTGGAGAATTGTCAAAAATGTAAATGTAGTAGGTCAACTGATCTCCCTAGCCACGGATAATATCGGTAAACAGCTCTGTGACGAGTGCCGATACCCAAAGTAGTCGCTCTCACTCTCAACTTTGCCATTCAAATGCATTTTTGTGCCACAGTGCAAAGCATAGCAGCATCGCACATACAGCATATTGTAACATAACATGTGTGAAATACCTTCAAAATCCGCGCTTACATACCCTCATAGTTTATTATGAATATTTCTCTACATAAGCTCAGGCCAAGGCATAGAAGTCGAGTCTTGCAAGCGTTTACAGCGACGGCAGGCATGTGTCATACGAAACGAGCTTGAGACAACAGAAATACAGAGGAGAGTGACAGCCAGCACCTTTACAGAAAAAAATTACCATGAAATATGCGTCGCCGAAACGCTCCCAACAACATTCCCCAACTTGCAACTGCATATGCTCGCATTGTAAATATTAGGGTGTGTTGAAAATATGTTTTTATCCAGTTTGACGTTTGGGTGGAGTTTCTGCTTTACCTATCACTAAATATAATAAAATTGTAATAGGTCGTTGGAGTAGTTATTATAATGCCAATAGA
Organism: Sphenella marginata; assembly: GCA_951509765.1. Taxonomy (NCBI): domain Eukaryota; kingdom Metazoa; phylum Arthropoda; class Insecta; order Diptera; family Tephritidae; genus Sphenella; species Sphenella marginata. The sequence continues at coordinate 21,750,041 of OX608082.1, forward strand.
AACCAAATCAACATTTTTAAGAATTTTTGTTGATATGTTTAAATGTTTGAACGCTTATCACTAAAAAATTGCTGAGTGGAATTAAACGCTACTTTCACCGTTGTATTACTAGGCGTTTTTGGAGTTATCGAACAGTAGGTGGACCAGCGTGAGCCAAAATGTGTTAGAACAATATGGGTAGCAAATGGATGGTACTAATGATAGATCAACAGAATTTTAAAGCTGTTTGTTTGAAGCCGGACTTTCTCGTTTAAAAAACGAAAAAATAATAAAAAATCGTTAATAAAAAATAAAGTTAACTAAAATTGTTTTGGTTAGTAGAGTTCGCACTTTATAGTAAAAGACTGAAAATAGTTAAATTTTTTTTTGCTTTAAATGGGAGGTTGCTGTATTTACAAAAAAGTTATATTTAATTAAAAAAAATACTTTTTTTAAATTAAACAAAAAATTTAAAAATAATTGAAAACTTAAAAACAACATTTTTTTTACTTAGAATTTTTACTTTATAATAAACAAAAAAAATATTTTTTTGAACTTGAATGTTGGTAGAAAAAAAAAATTGAAAAATTAAAACTTAAAAAAAATTTTTTTTACTTACAATTTTTACTTTATAATAAACAAAAAAAAATTATAATAAAAAATATTTTTTTGATCTTGAATGTTGGTAGAATTTGTACTTCACAAAAACTGCAAGCAAAAAAAATTGTTTTCTGAATTTGAATTGAACTTTTAGGATAAAAACAAATCAATTTCGTCATTGCAAAAAAAAAAAAAAAACAATTGCAAAATTTTAAAATGGTTTAAGTGTTACTTTATAAAAAATTAAAGCAATACAAATTGTAAAAATGTAGGAACGGAGACAGAATTTGTACTTAAAAAATAGAAAATTTAAATCTTTTTTCTTAGTATGTTGATAGAATCTATGCTGTAATCAAAATGAAAATCGATTTCTTTATTTAAAAAAAAAGAAAAGATAACTCAAAAAATATATTACTTTTTCACCAAAATTTTTTTAACCAAAAATAATTATTTCCAAAAAAAATTTTCATTTTTTGCTTAGAACGGACCCCATTGCATTTGATAAATGTTTACTCATCATTTGGATCAAATGCGTTAGCTCCGACGGAACAAGGCAAGTTTTTTTTCGAGCTTACCCTAATACAAGTATATTTATTCGTATGTGTGTATCTTAAGTGCGCTTGCAGCTTTTGCATACCATTGCCATAGTGTCAATGTCGGCGGCTTACAAAAGAAATGCCCCCAAAAACGAGATGAGGTGCAATGTGGTGGTGCATTCATGAGCGCCAAGTTAATAATTGGCAAACGAGCGTGCGCTGCTACTGACTGTTTGCTTATGCTGAAGCTTCTTGCGCTTTGTTAGCTTGTTGTTGTTGTAACTGGTAAGCGCATACTCATTGGCACGTACGTGGCAGCATCACGATCATAAAATATATGAAATGTATCAGAGGCACCGACAACTAACAAACATTCAACTATACAATTACCACGATTACAGCTCCTTCACTACCACAACAACCACCGTCACCAGCAGCATCTTCACCATCAACATCAACATCATCATCATCATCAGCAGCAGCAGCAGCTACTTAAACCGCAGTATTCATGGTGCACGTTGCACTTTGGCTTGCCGCAAGGTGGCTGCTGCAATTGACCCTCTTTTTACGCTTTTCTCTTGACTTTCGTTGCGGCTCGGCTAATCATTTCTCTGTGCCAACGTTGTTGAGAAGTAAAGCACGTGTTTAACCTTTGACTTAACGTTTTGCGCATGAGATCTTAACTATGCGTTCGAGCTGATGCTGTCCTAAGCTGCCTTTTATTGGTTTAGTTAGTTTATTTTGTTGTTGTTTTGCTGTCACTCGTCAAGGAGCGTGAGAGCTTATTGCGCTGATTTTTGTTGTTTTTTTTTATTCTTTTTTGTTAGTATAATTTGTTGTTATTATTTTAAATTTGTGTGAGAAAAAATTACGCTTTTTATGACTTCAGATCAGATGTAATTGCTATTGCTGCCGAGTGGGCTCGTCGGATGGGTCATCCTAAGCTAATGAAGATTGAAGCTCCTGATCAGAAGGTTTTCTTAAAAACAGCGAAACTTGACTGTGGGTGTTGTGGAATGCCTAGACTGGGATTCATGGATGACTTGGCCTTCCTTGGCGTTTCCGATTGGGTTCAGTTACCACCTAAAAAGGATCTCCCGAGGGAACAGGATTATCTATCGTCATTAGGCGGAACAAAGACTGCCAAACACTCTTAGACAATCAAGCGTTATTTATATTACGAAGTAATTGCCAGATTATACCGAGCCTTAAGACTCCCCTTAGCTTTTCAAGTTCCAGTCACGCTTATTAAATTACTTTCAATACTTGGCTGCAGCTTTACAGACTACTGAAATTCTGCAGTACTTCCTCTCTAATACTTTAGAAAACCTGATCAGGTTGTAGCAACAATGCGGCTGAGTATCGAACTCGCAGAACTCCTCCTGGATCTGGAATAAACAGATTTATACTGTTATGCCACAGACTGGGATTTAACCACAAAGGTTGATCTAATCGAAAACAAATCTCCAACTGAAGTTTAAATTGCTTTCGTGATCTTGACAATGAGGGGGGTGGTGGAAGGATCTCACACAATTTTTAGATGCCAAATAATTTGCAATTCCAAACATCATTCTTGCTACGTTTCCACTATGAGCCATGGGCAGCGAAAGTTTCAAAACTGCTTGTATTGATTGAAAAGCAGAGGTCCCGTATAACTCTCAACCAGTTAAAAGGTTGATACTCTGAAGTATGTATTATCCCAGCAGGATGCTAAAGGGTGTTCAATATGTACTTGGAGAAGCTTATTTGGACAACACTAGCAAGACTCAACCGTGGTACGATCTTGGGCCGTAAGGGAATGCCTAACTTCACCCTTCACTTCCAAAGTAATTCAGAAAAAGGTATCGCTTGGATCTCCGGACCCGATAGGCTACTTGTGGACACGACATGGTAGCCTATAGGGAATTCAGAGTTCCAAAAGCCGCCTGTAGGCTACGAGTCAGTGAGTCAAGCGTTGTGCTATTATTTTCTTTTGTAGGGTATCGCAATATTTCTGCCCTAATTTCGATTGCTAACAATATGCGGAGCTCATTGGGCTCACTAACAATAGTCTACTCTTCGATTTTCTTTAGGGGAGCCAATGTTGTTGGGTCGATTTCATTGGCAGCACTTATTGACCAATGCCCTCCCCAACCAAACTTCTAATTTTACGGGCAAGACTCTTACTTTGGAGCCTTGCTTGAAGGCCTTCCCTTCCCTTAGCGACGGGCGGTGATCACAACTCTGGGCGACAGTAGCGAATTAACTTGTTTTGGTATAAACGGCGGCTATTTTGTGAGTTCATAAAGGATAAATTGACCAAGTTTGGGATTTGGCATGCGCCTGCGCACAGTTCAACACACTTTATGCTGTCTGATTATTTATGCCAACAATATGATGGCCATTGCTTTGTATTGTTTTGGCCCTTTGGGCCATCAACCAACTTGGACTCAGCGTTGGGTCGGTGCTATATTGAGTTTTCAATTTGGCTCGATTTGGTGATGTCAACGCGTATGCAATGTTCATAAAGTTTCTGATTATGTGCGCATGTGTGTGTGAGTGTGTGTGTGTGTGCCGAATGCACGTGCACTCAAATCAACGATGTACAAGTTTGGTTTGGCAGACAGCCTTGAAGCTGATGGCCGCAGTTGACACTATGACAAGGGTTAACAGAATCATCATCAATCTGTTGGTTGGTGTATATGGTGTGATATATGGTACATATTTATTAGGGTGGTTCAAACAAAAAGGGGATACATTTTGTAAAAAAAAAATATTTTTTAACTTCTGACTTTCCTTTGGGTTTTGAAGGGACAGCCAGATTTAAAACACTAGATTTGATAAATTATTTATTTATATTTATGATTAAAAATTATTATAAATTTTTTTGTTTTTTAATAAAAGTTGTTGCCGATTTTATTTTTAAATAGATAATTCAAAGAGTTGAACTATGAGTAGAAATAAGCAAAAGCTCAAACAAAATTCTTTTTTATTATTCTTGTTTTTAATTTTTTCTAATAATTAGAGAATCACCTGCGTTGAGTAAATTGTTTTTATCGATCAATTACAAATTGACAAAAAAATTCGACCCACCCTAATATTTATACTCATGCAATATGCAGTTGTTGGTTAGCCAATGTACATTTCTGCCGTATTGACACTCGCCAAATATAACAACAATTAAAATATAAAGTGAAGTGAGAAAAACAAGTCATCAACATGTCAGCAACAACAACATCATAGACGAATATGGCAATAAATAGAGAGAACAACAAAAAAGCGTAGTTCAAAGAAAATGATAGAGATATTTTAGGTAGACAATCATCCTTTTACAGATTTTAGAAGAACTTCGCGTTAGGAGTATTTTGTCTGATAAGGCAGATTTGGTTGCGCTTTTAAAAGAGCCGACATATGCAGGCAGGGAGGGGGACACATTCCCAAAGATGAGTAAAACGCATTATGGTATTAAGTATGTCGTAAAAGGAAGAAGCCAAGGAGTAAATAGGCCTTCGGAAATCCGTTGGCGTTGAGAAATAATAATAATTTTGTACGATATTTTATTTTATTTTATTTTATTTTATTTTATTTTATTTTATTTTATTTTATTTTATTTAATTTAATTTAATTTAATTTAATTTAATTTAATTTAATTTAATTTAATTTAATTTAATTTAATTTAATTTAATTTAATTTAATTTAATTTAATTTAATTTAATTTAATTTAATTTAATTTAATTTAATTTAATTTAATTTAATTTAATTTAATTTAATTTAATTTAATTTAATTTAATTTGATTTAATTTAATTTAATTTAATTTAATTTAATTTAATTTAATTTAACTTAACTTAACTTAATTTAATTTAATTTAATTTAATAATTTATTTTAATTTAATTTAATTTAATTTACTTTAATGTAATTTAATTTAATTTAATTTAATTTAATTTAATTTAATTTAATTTAATTTAATTTAATTTAATTTAATTTAATTTAATTTTATTTTATTTCATCTTATTTTATTGTATTTTATTTTATTGTATTTTATTTTATTTTATTTTATTTATTTTATTTTATTTTATTTTATTTGATTTGATTTAATTTAATTTAATTTAATTTAATTTAATTTAATTTAATTTAATTTAATTTAATTTAATTTAATTTAATTTAATTTAATTTGATTTAATTTAATTTAATTTAATTTAATTTAATTTAATTTAATTTAATTTAATTTAATTTAATTTAATTTTATTTTATTTTATTTTATTTCATCTTATTTTATTTTATTTTATTTTATTTTATTTAATTTAATTTAATTTTATTTAATTTAATTTTATTTTATTTTATTTTATTTTATTTTATTTTATTTTATTTTATTTTAGTTTATTTGATTTAATTTAATTTAATTTAATTTAATTTAATTTAATTTAATTTAATTTAATTTAATTTTATTTAATTTAATTTAATTTAATTTAATTTAATTTAATTTAATTTAATTTAATCTAATTTAATTTAATTTAATTTAACTTTATTTAATTTAATTTATTTTAATTTAATTTAATTTAATTTAATTTAATTTAATTTAATTTAATTTAATTTAATTTAATTTAATTTAATTTAATTTAATTTCATTTCATTTAATTTAATTTAATTTAATTTTATTTAATTTAATTTAATTTAATTTAATTTAATTTAATTTAATTTAATCTAATTTAATTTAATTTAATTTAACTTTATTTAATTTAATTTATTTTAATTTAATTTAATTTAATTTAATTTAATTTAATTTAACTTAATTTAATTTAATTTAATTTAATTTAATTTAATTTAATTTAATTTAATTTAATTTTATTTTATTTTATTTCATCTTATTTTATTTTATTTTATTTTATTTAATTTAATTTTATTTAATTTTATTTTATTTTATTTTATTTTATTTTATTGTATTTTATTTTATTTTATTTTATTTTATTTTATTTTATTTTATTTTATTTTATTTTATTTTATTTTATTTTATTTTATTTTATTTTATTTTATTTTATTTTATTTTAATTTATTTTATTTTATTTTATTTTATTTTATTTTATTTTATTTTATTTTATTTTATTTTATTTTTTTATTTTATTTTACTTTATTAATTTAATTATTTTAATTTATCTATTAACTTTATTTTATTTTGAGGGAAACCGATTTTCGCCAGTTTGCAGACAGGCGCTGTTTTGGACTGCCAAGATTGTTGAGACGATAAAGCGCCATTTGAAAAAACTTTTCCTATGATCCCAATTGACATTTCGTGTTCCAGTATTCAGTTGAAAATCATAACAAAAAAAGCAAAATATCTGGGCGTCAGCAGAACAATCACACACACCCCAAAACATAGCCAATTTGGTTGGAGCATTGTCATGAGCCCCCAAGCGGTAACTGTATGCGACGGCGCAAAAGCCTTGGAATCACCTGATGACTAAATTAAAACGAAAATTCTTGTTAAATTATTTGCTGGCTGCACTGCATTGATTGCGAGTTGCTTTGTGTCGTGAAGTCTTGTGAACTAATTTCGTAAATTTTTCGAATGATCTCATTCCCGACAGCGACGACGTGGCGGTGGCGGCGAATGCTTCGAAACACGAATTTGTTTTAATTTTCCGTTGTTTTTGTTTTGTTGCAAGTAAGCTGCACAAGTGAATTTTTAATGAATACCAATGAGGAATCACGGTGTGCGGTCACGAGCAACAATTCAAGCCACACACACACACACACACACACATACATACATACGCTCATACAAAGTAAAGGTCTGAAGCGCACGGAGGACCTCATCAAATGAGGGCTAAGCGGGCAATCAACCAAGAGCAACGTAGTAGCTGAGCAGTCAAAGCTAGTGCCCACTAGCCGAATATTGTTTTGTTGTTGTTGTATTTGTATAACATTGCTGTGAAAATGTTGCATGTCAAATATAAAGTGCACAACAACAACCACAACAATAAGTCCGAGGGAACTACAATGATTTGCAAAGACGTTAAAGCAGTTGCCAAGATAAAATTCTACAACTTTAAGCAATGCAGTAGGTGCAGAAATTGCAATAACAACACCAACAATGAAAACACTAACAATTCCATTCGCTTCTGAAAGCAGCCAAGAATCATGTTAAATATTTCATTAAAATAAAAATGGAATTTTCAATATCAGGTTGTATGCTCCCAACCAATACAAGTTCGCTGTGCCCAGTACACAATTCAAGCTCAAGCCGAATCAGCGCCCAAACGAAAAATCAGCGACGAAAACACGACAAGCAGCTAGCATTTTCACAGCGAATTAAGTCACACAAGAGTTTTGTGCACCCAATTCCTTTGCTGTTTGTCCGTCCGGAGGAGAGTAGTATTCATGTATGACATCGCACTATGGGGTATTTCGAACACAATTTACGCAAAATGAAAATTTCTAGACTTAGTATTGCAAAGCGTTTTTGAAAAAAATTTGTCTATTTTTACCGTTTTCGGATGGAGTATTTATGAAAATCTTAGCTGATCAACAGGATGCGGTTTTCAAAGTCAAAGATTTTTAATTGTAATTTGAAAAATTTCAGTACTGAGTTTTGAAAAAAAAACTAAATCTATTGTAATTTTTTTTTTAAACTTCTTCATTTTTCATGTATTTAAGTGTACAGTGTTTAAAAAAAAATCAAATATTTCATATTTTTTAAAAATTCTTTTCAAAAAAAAATTTCTAAAATTTTTATCAAAACAAATTTTTTGAACTTAAACAACAAAAAAAGGAAGGTTTTTCAATTTGAAAATCTGTATTCTTGTAGATTTGGCTGTCTGATTTTGAATACGTAAAAAAAATGTATTTGAAAATTCACGATATTTCATAAATCTACAAAAAAAAATCAAGTTTATAGTCTAAATAAATTGCCCTTTGTTTTTTTTTAGTTTTGAAAATTGTGTTACAAATTTTAAGAAGCGTTTTTGAAGATGCAGTTTGCGAGCTCATTTATTTTGATGCAAAGAACTTTTTAATTTTAAAACTGAGCGCTCAAAACATTTCTAAAAAATACTATTTCATTTTTTTACGATGTTAAGTGCAAAAATAAAACCCAAATAGAAATTTTGGAACATGCTTAAAAAATGTCTGTTATATTTGAAAAAATCAAAATTAGTCTTATAAAACTTAATTAACATTTTTTGAATTGAATTATTTAAAAACTGTCTACAAATACAACTTATACTTTTTTGATAACATTTTTTTATAAAAATATTTATTTTTTTATTTGAAAATTTTTTTAATTACTCAAAATTTAACACAGCTTTTTCCGGTTTCTTTTTCACCAGCTCGAAATTTTAAAATTTTCAAAAATATTTGAAAAAATAAAAACTCCATTAGAATTTCCAAACACTTTTAAGAATTATTTTAAAGGAGTTGCTAGAAATAAAATTCAGAATTTTTTCATAAAGTTTTTTATACAATTTTTTTTTTATTAAAAATTATAAATTTTACTTTATTTAAAAAACATTTCCTTTTTTACTTATTAAAATATTTAAATTTTTTTTTTCAATGTGGAGAAATTTTTGTTCACCTGTTCAAGCCATCACCGCCTCCGAAATTTTTTAATTTGATCAAAATTTTCATCAAACCACCGCATAGTGCGCTTCTTAGTTAAATTGTTGGACCACCATCAACGCAAGAATGCTTCAACGCGGCCAGTCAACCAAGTTCGCAACAATTTGGTTAACTAAGAAATCAATGGTTAAGGCGTTGAGGGAAACAAAACAATAATAACAACAGCAAGTCACTCTTTTAATTGGTTTTGTTTCGGCGGCATTGTATTCGATTCGTTTTTACCGCCGCCGCTCAATGTCTAAGGGATCAAAGTTAACTTGGCTTCGTTGTATTATTGCTTGTCTGAGAGCATTCGTCCAACGCTTGCTTGTTGTTGTTGTTCTTGGTTACCAAAATGTAATTGGCACACCTCGTTCAGTGAATATGAATATGAGTTCTTAAAGAATGTAATTCGGCAAGAACTTGGGCGCTTGTACTGTTACTAGCATGTCTTAAAGTGATGCTAATAGAGAAACTTTGATCAATCACACCAATGTCAAATGAAACCCGAAGGTCTGCAACAGCTTCTTGGAATGCACTAAGAGCACTCATGAGTACAGCTATCGTCGCACAAGAGGAAAGCAAGCTTAAGCACAACAGTTAGTCAATACAAGGATATCGACTCACTCCTACTGACTGCGCAATATCTCGGAGACTCGTGGCTATGCCGTCTGCAGTAGAATGGGTATTTGAGAAGCAGGCTTTAGAGAACTCAGAGCTCCGCTAGCCATCGAGAGTCTACTACAAATCAGCTGAGTAAATGGTCTGCTGACGTGCCTGCTTGCAGAAAACTTTCTATAAACAGCGTGGACCCCCAATGAAAATTCCTTAGCATAATAGTTTTCTAAAACTCTACCACACTCTTTCATACTTTCAGATAGACGCGACGCACTCACACATCCTACATACATACATACATACATTTTGCGTAAATAAATAGACATTCTTTACTTAATACGAAGTTGTAGTGAATTCCTCAAAAACAGCCGATGACGATGCGGATCAAAATCATTACGAGCATCATTTACTGACAAGATCAAGAAGATCAAGCAAACTTACTCGTACTTGCACTTGTACACTTGCACGTCACGTCACGTCACGCCACACCATACCATGCTAGGCCACACCAAACAAGCTTTCCACGCTACGCTACGCCAAACACCACATCTCCACATCTCCACATTGACCGCTTTATGCTTAGAGCAGATTCATTTGTCCACTAGCTGGGAGCAGCAAAGTACTCTTCAAATGTTCCACTACATCACTGTCAGTGTGCGTTGTTGATTGTAATGTTGGTTTTAGTTTGATATTAATATGTTTTCGTAATAATTTGTATACCCAGTAGTGGCAGCAGTGATTTTTTTTTAGGACAAGGAAGGGCCATACCGCTCCTAAGAGGCGACTGAAATGCACAAAGGTGATTACTGAACTCTCCCTCTCTCTAAAAAACAACAACAACAACAGCAACAAATAATAAGTAAAGGAGATAATGCCATATCTATTTTTGTGAAAGGTCGGAAGATCTTCAAGACCATGTTTGCGAGAACTGTCACAAACCACCTTCAAAACTGAGGTGATGGGATTAAGGAACTTCTACCCAGACCTGTGAAATAATGATTATTAATCTTAATCATTGTTAATTGAATTAAATTTTGTGTTATTTTTGTAATAATTGATTAATTATGATAATCGAATATTTTTAGAATAATAAAATAATAAACTGATTAAAATTAAATTTTGAGTTCGATTAATGAGGATTGATGACAATTTATTTCGTTTTTAAATTCAATCTTAGAATTAATCAAATTAATCAAAATTTCAATTTGATAAAAAATTGTTGATTAGTTGCGATTAATGAGGCTTAATAATAATTTGAGTCCAATAAGTGCCGTTTTTGAGACTCTTATTCAAGCTCATAAATTTTAAAACGAAATAAATCCTCATTAATTGAACACAAAATTTAGTCCTAATCGATTAATTATGCTAAAAATGTTCGATTATCATAAATAATCAATTAAATTAATAGAGCAGTTTAACATAATCAATTTTTAATTTTAATCCACATTTAACAGGTCTGCTTCTAACATAATAAATTCGTATCGAAATCCAGGGACGAACACAGGGAGCGCTATAATTCCGGCACAGGAAAGATTGTAGTCTACGTCTAGAAGTCACGGCGTTTCAACGCTGCACTATCCACGAGAGTAGGCCCGATGCACCTCAACTACTTCCTGCTGCAGTTGAGAGAACTAAGCAAATGTCATTAGACCCTGGCTTACTAGGTTCTGCGGTCTGTTTATGCGGGTTCAATTTGAGTCTTACACATCACATAGCACCTTCATATTGTCTCAAACTTCAAACTCTTTACAGGGTGTATAATGTGTCAAACCCACCGAGACATCGTTTTTCTTACTTTCGCTCCGTACTGTGCGACTGTGCAATGAGTAAGCGTTGCGTTGAAACCGACCCAACTACTGGCATTGCTACTACTGCAATTGCAACTGATTTAGCTGCAACTATTGCTACTGCCTGTAGCTGCTGTTAGCCGCTAGCTGCTACACATCCATGTTTGTTTGCGAGTCTAACTTAAGCATCACTAACTGCACCAGTGACTATCATTTAACTGCTGTCTGTCTGTGCACTCGTCTGTCCACTGCGCATATATCTTGAGGCTTGCTACACTGACAACTTGCCGCCTCGCTATGTCCGTCTGGCAATTTGGCCAGTTTGCTTGCAAAATTCCACTCCGTTTGCTGCCAGCAAGGCAGTCAGCCATTCTGCCAGTCATCTAGTCTGCCAATCGACAACTCGTCTAGCTGGCTTGTATGCCATTGCCATGGACATATTGGCTGCTTGTATTGTTGTTGTTGTAATTGCACTAGCACTATTACTATTACAAACAATTACAGTAACAACAACAACAGCAACAATAAAAACTAGAAAATGTTGCTGTTGCTCCCATCCGCATTGCTGTTGCCAGTATGTCTGGGAAGTTTTGTAGTTGGTCATCGCGCGTTGCTGCTGCAGAACAGTGTTTTTGTTTTTTGTTATTATTGTTGTTGTTGTTGTTTTTGTATTAAAATAGTGAAGAATGTATTCAGGATAATGATAATGTTGGTGATAATAGTCGTGGGTAAGATAACTTGTTTATTGGCCTTAGGCAATGTAAATAGTTTTGCAATTACTCTGGTGTGTATATATGGATGTGTGTGTATATGTGTGTGTTTTTGCAGTACCAACAGCAACAGCGTGCTTGTGCGCACCTGTCCGCAATGCCACACATCAACAACGTTTTTGTTCTTGTAATTTGATCGTGAATTTTTTCATCGTTTGACTTTTTTTTTTGCTCCTCGTCATTGCATTATTACTCTCGTCTAGCCTTGCCTCTCGCAACATGATCATGGTTGCCGTTTGTCTAAGTTTTTTATGCACCAGAATAAGAAGCAAATCCTAGTAAATAAAGAGGCATGTATGTATGTCTTCTAAAGTGATTTTATTTGAGCTGATATGATTTAGTTATGATTTTGTGATGTGATGATCGCTTGAATTTTGATTTGATGTGATTTTGCCTGTTCCGGTTTGGTATCATATCACCTGCACAACGCACTAAACACGGCGTCATTTTGTGATTATTATTACAGAAGTATGTATGTATCCTAGTAAATAAAGAGGCATGTATGTATGTCTTCTAAAGTGATTTTATTTGAGCTGATATGATTTAGTTATGATTTTGTGATGTGATGACCGCTTGAATTTTGATTTGATGTGATTTTGCCTGTTCCGGTTTGGTATCATATCACCTGCACAACGCACTAAACACGGCGTCATTTTGTGATTATTATTACAGAAGTATATATGTATCCTAGTAAATAAAGAAGCATGTATGTATGTCTGCTAAAGTGATTTTATTTGAGCTGATATGAATTAGTTGTGATTTTGTGATGTGATGACCGCTTGAATTTTGATTTGATGTGATTTTGCCTGTTCCGGCTTGATATCATATCACCTGCACATCGCACTAAACACGGCGTCATTTTGTGATTATTATTACAGAAGTATATATGTATCCTAGTAAATAAAGAAGCATGTATGTATGTCTTCTAAAGTGATTTTATTTGAGCTGATATGATTTAGTTATGATTTTGTGATGTGATGACCGCTTGAATTTTGATTTGCCTATTCCGGCTTGATATCATATCACCTGCACATCGCACTAAACACGGCGTCATTTTGTGATAATTATTACTGAAGTATGTACGTATGTATAATAATCATATGCAATGTAATGTGATATCATATGATGTGATTTCGTGTTTGGTATGATATGATTCATGTGCGAGATATCACTCGATACAACGATCTAAGCTGGTGATACATGTGCGATATATCAAGTGATACATTGATCTGATATCAGCATATATCAGCTGCCATAGCATGATTTAGTGATTAAATATAACTTGTCAACACATTATAATGCTATATCATGTGATATACCTTTATTTAGTTTGATATGGAGCATATGCAAGATATTTTATCGATTGATACATTCAGCTGATCATAGGTTAGATTGCATGTCGGGCACCTTACATAGAACTGGTTTTCATGAATAAAAGAGCTACCATTGTGATAGAACACGCTACTTCTGTCGTTCTCCTGCTGAAGTGTTGCCACTTATGATATTTTTACAAGGTTGCCAACTATTTGCATTTTTTTTAAAAGAAAATATAGATATCTAGGCAGAAAAGCTCGTTCGCCAAATTTTTTTAATATTTCTGCTTTAATATTTTAGACTTATAAGTTCCCCACTTGGAGTTTAAAGAAAGTACCAAATTAGTTGCAATCAAATCGAAATGGCAACATTGGCCGCCACAACAACCTTCCCGTGTGCGCAACTCAGCGTTAAGCGTCAAACTTAATCAAAGTCATCGTCATTGCTGTATAGGCGCATTGTTGTTGCTGAATTATGCCTGCACCGTAGGCTGTTGCCTATTGGGTTGGCGGCAGTCGCTGTAACTTCTGTACAGCGTAAGTGGCAGGTTTTAATGTTGCTGCTGATACAGCTGTTGCTACTGCTATTTAATGTTATAATCAAAGTATGTTGTTTGCCACGATTTTTGTTTGTTCTTACCTTCCCATTCGTTATTGCCTGTTTTCTGTTGTCATGATCGTTGGGTTGTTGTATTTATATTTCTTGTCTATTTTCACAATTGCAAACAGCCGTTGATAATGTTGTTGTTTATGTTAGTCTCATTAGGCACCCGGTAGTTGAGATTTTAAATGAAAATTTGTCAGCTGGAAAAGTGGGTTGTTGGTTGGATTTATGATTTTTATTAAGTAAAAGTAGTCGCTTGTGATTTGATAAACAAAATTATATCAATTTCATCTGCGGAATATGGGATGGCGAGTTGCGCTGTTTTAGGAATCTAAAGGAAAATTAGAAAAACTGATCTAGAGAATGCTGTATTCCTTTTTTTGTGGTCAATTGCTCTTGCTCTTTATGTTTAACTTTTGCTCCCCTTCTATCAGTAGATCAATCTCCATCTTTTTCTTCATGTTCATCTTCTCGCCTTTTTATCCTCCTCTCATCCTCACTCTTTAATTATCTCTAACTCTACCTATCTCTATCCTCTTTCATTACATTTTTAGGCATCAGTTTCTCTCTCTCACATAACATAGAGTATCGATAATTAAAAGAGAACATCTACTCGTTAATTTCTCACTACACTCTTGGGATACACCCAGCATCCATCATTTAAAAGCTGCTGTTAGAACAAGGAAACCTTTCTTAACATTGTCTCGGTCCTTTTTTCATTCGCTGTTCGTCCTACATTCGAAATATATATCGTCCCTAAACCTTGTGATGTATTCCACACCAGCCAAGTCGTACAGGTCACTCAGCTCGTCAAGAACAACAATAATAACGACGAGCGTGCGGAAGCATGCCGAAAGAAATGGAAGTAAGAAAATAAACGAAAATTTATTTCTTAATAGGATTAATTTATGTGGCTCTTTTGCTATGTCAAATATTTTGGCATGAATGCGAATTAGGAAGGGAATTATTTTTGAGCGATTAAATGTATGTGTGTATTGGACACACTTACCCTTAAAAAATTTATATCTTATATGAGGCTTATGCCATCTTATCAAAATCTTTATAACATGAGGGCTGGAATGGCGAGTGATAGTGATTGTGATAGTGATTGTGATAGTGATAGTGGTAGTGATAGTGATGGTGATAGTGATAGTGATAGTGATAGTGATAGTGATAGTGATAGTGGTAGTGATAGTGATAGTGATGGTGATAGTGATAGTGATAGTGATAGGGATAGTGATAGTGATAGTGATAGTGATATTATAGTGATGGTGATAGTGATAGTGATAGTGCTAGTGATAGTGAGAGTGAGAGTGATAGTGATAGTGATAGTGATAGTGATAGTGGTAGTGGTGTGATGACAGTTCAATGTGGATTTTTTCGCAGGGTACATAAGGTTCAAATGTGACAGTTCGTAGAAATTAAAGAAAACTTATATATGTCTACATATGTACCCTCGTATGCTTCTTTTTTCAAAACATTATACACAAACGGAGCAGATGTTGCGCAAGGACTAAAATAAGTGGTGGAGGCTGATGTGTTTAAATGAGTGGTACTTCTGAAAAACACAGCAAGCCACATTGGTGGCAACAAATTTACGCCATCGAGATTTGTAGACTTAGTTTCACTGAAAGAGCAGGTTCGTTTTGAATCACAGGGTAAACCAGGGTGCTGCAATGCACCCCTTTTCGGCAACAGTGAATGAACTCTTTTTAGTAATCGGAATCGGTAATTGTTAAAATAACCATAGTGCGCTCAGTAACCTTCAACAAGTGACACCTAGAAGGTGAGAGAGGTTGCAGTGAAAATTTTTGTTAAGCTACCAGAGCCGTGGGAAATAAATTCACTCAGGTTAAGGTCATCCGGATACTTGGAAGCAAGAAGCTATATTTACATATCAAAAGTCAACTCTCACTATTAAGCGAGTGCCAAAAAGGACTTTCATACTTGAAAACAAATTTCGCCACATACACCACATTGCATGATTAAATCGAGGCAAGGAGGACGAACAAAACAAGAACAAAAAAAACAAAGAACGAAGTGAGGCTGAAGACAAAGACAGTGGTAGCATCCAACCACGTATTTGCTGTCAGCTAAGGCGGCAGCAATTGCAATTCCATATTGGAGCAATTTTATTGGGCATTGATGCGACACGCCATTGATCTTATCGCGATAATCTTGACGCCATGCGACCAAACGAATGCTGCGCACCACAATGCGTTTATGTAAATGCGGCGCAAGCGTTGAAAGCACATACCATTTTATGCGAGTTGTAGCATTTGAACGGCCAAAGTACGTGTGCGATGCTCTTGGCAAAAAAAGGTGGACTAACGAGATTTTAGTGCAAAAGTGTTGTAGAGTCTTGATTTTAAAAATTTTTTTTTTTTAAATTTTTTTCATTTTTACAATTTCATTGCAGATATTGTCTGCAATGGATATTGTTTGTGGCGGCTTAAACCCTTCTATGGCATTCACAGCGAAGTATGTTGGAGCAGGATTGTATTTCTCACACATTTTCATTGCATTGTGGCGTTTTGATTTTATTGTATTTTTTTTTTTTTTTTGATTTTTCTTTTGCTGTTAAAAGGGTTACATTTTTTTTTTGAATTTTGTTGTTGTTGTTATACATTGTATACATATATGTATGTAGGTATTATCGTACGTAGATGTATGACATTATTTTTGGTAGGCATTTTAACTTAACACTTGCCTTGTCTTCTCACCATAGCAATACTGCATTTATTGGAAATGTGTCTGTGTCCTATGTCCTTGGTTGTTGTGACGATGCCGCCGCTTTCGCTTCATTACTTATTTAGGTATCAATAAATCCTCCAACACTATGGAATGTGCATTCAATAGGATGCATATACAAAAAACAAATACAAAACTATACTCCAATTGTTTACAATTCTCCTCCAACTTTTGTGGCATGTATGGAATTTCGCGCATTCTTATGCTAAAATATCTGTGGCGCGCACATTGAGCGCATCGCACCATATCTAAAGTGTTGTTGCCGCCGACTTACCGCACATATTCACCTGCATGCCTGCGTGTGTAACATTGTTGATATCTATAATTTAAACTATATACATATATAAGCATGCCATGCAGCCGTTTAAACATGTATTTTCTCACATTTATATCGCGCACCATTAGTGTGAAATTCATTTTATAAATTTTTTTTTTTGGAAGTTCGTGTCTTAAGTCTTTCGTATATTGCTTGGTTGGTGTCTTGTCGGCGGCATACAATTTGGGCATTGCATAAGATTGATGGCACGCAGCGTGGACAATGTTATTTCTAATGGGCTCATTAATTTTGTATCTTTCGTCGGCTTTATTGCTTATGGAGTGCAGCAGCGATGGGTTTCAAGTTCAAAGGCATAACGTCCGCAAAAAAAAAAAAAACATTTTTGAAAATTCAGTTGAAATTTGAACCAATTTTTGTGTGACTTTGAAAATGATAGTAGTTGGTGGCAGTAGCTTGCTGATAATTTTGTAGTTTTGACATTTATTGAGGAAAATGCTCAAGCAGCAAGTTTTTCGTTTAACGGCAAAGGAAGTGTGCATAATTTCAAGAAATTAAAAAAAAAAAATTTGGCGTACGAGAAAGTCAGATTTTGGCAACTTATTTCAAAACTCTTATACCTATCATGAATTTCATATCAAAACCTATAAAAATCTAATTTCGCATAGACTTTTTTTTTTTTATATGAAATCATTTTTAGAATTCCAATTTTTGCAAAATTGTGGGCGTGGCAAGGTCTCGAAATATCTGAAAATAGGTATTCCCAAAACATATTACATTTTTACAACCTTATATAACCTCTTACCAAACTTCAGTGGTCTAACTCAATTACTTCCAGACATATGGACTATGAAAAATTCCAGCTGTACGACAGGTGCCACGCCCCCTCTATATTTCAAAATAGTATTTGTTTGCCCATGACCATTCCTGGAAGATATTCAGTGCGTGTTTTAAATTTGGGACAAACAACGCTCAAACGATTTCTTCTAACAAACCTACATACACAGCCCTCGATTACTTCAAGTCACTACAAAGTTATATTAAAAAAGCCACAACTGGGTATAAAAATGGTGATAACTTATCTGCAACTCAAACAAACTCAAAACATAAACGAATAGCAAATGAACTTAAAACTTTCAAATTTAGCACTCCCTTTTTGAAAATTATTTATTATTATCCTTTCGCGAAATTTCATTAATTCATTGTGCTTAGCTCGTGTCAAGCAGGTGTTGCGCCAGCAAGTAACCACCAAATGCATTTAACACACGCCACACATACAAACACACACACAGCCACAGTGCAACAAAAGGTGCGCGCAGGATTCCAATACCCGGTACATGACTTACACAAACAACATTTTTGAATGTTTTCTTATGATTCCTTTACACCATTCTTTTCTTGAATTTGATTGCAAAATAATAACAACAACGAAAAAATTTATGCCAGACATCCCCAAAAATTTTGCGTGCAAAAACATGTTTGGCAGTGCGCATGTGCCAAAGACAGCGCCGTTGCAAAGGACTCGAACATCTGCTCCAATATTAACTTCGCTTTTTGTGGCTTTTTTTTTTTTGAGACAAGAATTAATTTTTTATTATTTAACAGCAGACAGTTTTGCGAATTTTGTGAAAAGGAAGGAATTGTAAAATTGAACGAAATTTTTTGTTATTTTTTTTTTTTTTTGTATTTTGCATTTTGGTTTTTATTAAATTTTAATTTTTTTTCCTTTTATTTTATTTTTTTTTTCATTTGGGTTTAAAGGACTCTTTAAGTGCACAAACTATATTTAGGGTTGAAAGGACTAAAACTCGTATTTTAAATTGACTGTCTTGCAAGCGCTGAGATGTGCTGATGTGAGTATTCTGGTGTTTCAAACCTTTGAGCTCATTTTGGCACGTGCCCCCAAATTTACTTTTACTACCTTTATATTAAGTCGGTAGCCTTTGTTGGCACAGATCGCATCGATTCATTTAGAAAATTCGTACAAAACAAAGGAAAATGCAGCTAGAAAACCTGCGTACTAACTCCCCCAGTCTTATCAGGGTTTCTTTCCTTTGATTTCCGTCTGTAGTCACATGGGCAGAGAGCCAGTTTTTCGAACCCCTCTAGTGTGCAGACATTTATTTGTTGTGGAATTATAATTTAAGCGCATCCCACAAACTTTGGTTACTCTTTTGTCGACCGGCCGATCCACATTGGTTTTTTTCTATGCATATTCCATCCAAAGGAACCAACTATCATGATTGTTCTTTGGTTCCAGGTGTGGTTAAATAGGTCCATGTTTTGTCCGAAGCAAAGATTCGAACGCGTTGAGGTTGAACCTAAATTGGGATCAGACTTACAGAGAATATACTCTATAGAACCTTACATGAGAGGATCTTCTTTCTTGTAGATCTTATTATGCTCTCACTGCTAATATCATCGGGAGGGTTGATTTGCGCTCTCAGAGAGCAATCGAGCGAGAGAGGGACGCGCGGTGAAATCATTGTTGATCTGCCGCGATGGTAACTTTTATATTTTCAACACTATTTGTGTTTTTGTTTGAACACAGAACTGGCCACGAATAATTGTCTTCGTAGCAAATGCGAAGTTTATAAATATAGCGTTGCATGCGCCACCTAGCGGAATTTTCCACAGCTTTGTATTGCGAGTTCTGGTTTTCAATGGAAACTACCTACTGCCTTCGGCCTTGTTTCTCTTTATCATATGTATATCTCTTTGGTGGACACCCATAACCACCACGTCGCTCCAGCAATCTTAAACCCATCACAAGCCCATTCCAACAGATGGCCCATACTCAACTCAAACTTCAACACAAAAATGTTTTAATTAAAATGCAAAGTGAAAGCACTTTGGCGTTTTTAATTTCGTTTCATTTATAATTTTCCCACAGGATGGTTGCGTTTATCGGCGCACTACCAAAGTCGACAACAAAAACAAAAGAAGAAGCTTACACACACATGAGCCAAGTGTGCGCTTCACTGTGCTAAGCATGCCAATTTGGAAATGAAGTTTCAAGTTTTGCCAAAGCGCCAGTGCCAGCGCAAAGGTTGCTACCGCCGCCGCCACCGCAATCACCACCACTACGGCAAATGCCTGCCCCCCCCCCCCCCCCCCGCAATGCGATCATTTGAATTCTGCCAGTGCTGCCAACGTCACTGCTGTTGACCATATTAGCATTAATATATGCAGAGACTCGACTCTCGATTGTTTCGGTTCGTTTTTGGCGTTTTTGAAGTTCACTTGAACTTAGTTACAGCCTCTGCTGCAGACTCCCGCTCTCGCCCCCTCCCACCGTCACTGCGTTTGCTGTAGTCTTCGCCTGCCATGCCAATGATCACACAACGCTTTACCACTTGATTGCGAATTTTTGGGCTTTGTTGGTGGTACTCGCTTGTTGTGAGGTCCAAGGCTCTATCAGTATGAATGCGCGCCAGTGTTGTTGTTGCCGTTGGCTTGTAAAAATAAAATAAATGAGAAAAAAAATAAAAAAATTGTGGGAGCGTGTTGATGGTGGCATTAATACCTGGAGTTGGTGTGTGTGTGTTTATCGTTGTTGTTGTTGTTGTTGTTGCTTTTAGTGCAACTATTAAGCTATTGTTGTCACTGGCGCTAAAGGTAAACGAGCTCTGCGTTCGACTTGTGCTGAAAGTGGCGTTGTTTTACAGTTGCGCCCGTACATTGGCAAATTACTCCTGCTAGATGCGACTGGAATTGCCCATTTTTCAAAGGAGATGCGCTGATGATGCACGGAAACAAAGAACTTATGTGAGAGAAGTACTTTTTTTGGTTTGGAGATTTTGATATTTATCCGCTCCAAGAAAATGTGTGAGAGGTCTTTACACAAACTCCTAGTAGCCAGCATATCAACCGTCCTTGGAATCCAAGCTTTACAGAACCGATTCTCCGAAGACTTGCCCTCACATACATATGTAAGTGCACCTTCTTCACTTGCTTGTAGAAGCATTGCACAACCAGTTTTCCTTGTTGATTACCACCAGCAGCATGAAAGGTTGGTGGTCATCATTAGTGAAACGGAAAGTTGTATTGGTGTCTGTGTGTGTGTGTGTTTGTATGCGTTGTATCGGCGCCGAATTGCCATATCAGTGACATCTCTTTTTTGGTGGTGCGTAAGTCGTTTTGCCCATTTTTGTGTGTGAGCAAGCACCTATGAACCATTAACTTAAAAGCTATATTGTTGTTGTTGTTGTTATCTTACTTATTCAATTCTCAATCGTATGCAATGTTAACTAACGGGAATCGCACAGCATGAGAAATGTGGGAAAATTTAATAAAGAATTGGAAATTTGGGTTGCTTGTGGCAGCTTTTGGACGAGCTCTTGCAGTGTGGTGTGAGCGTGTAGCGGATATGTGTATAATAAGTGTCTGGTTCAACTCCCAATATCGACACAGACGAATTTTGTAAATGCTCTCGGTATTCGGAAGCTAAATTTTGAAGGAAAGCTTTAGTGAACCTTGGATGATATTGCTGAACTAATTTAAATTTTTTAATATTAACAGGAGATTCGGTCAACATTAACACGGGCTTTCGCTCACTATAACTTAATTAATCTTAAAACGAGTCTGTCCAAACTAAGTTAATTTAAGTAGAATGAAGCAAAGTAAATTGAGGTTAAGTGAAATAGCCATAACAGTCAGCTCAAACGTAAGCACAATCGATAGCCTATACTTAACAATAACTTTACCGTATCCGTAGCCGTAAACTTAACCATAGCCATGAACTTTACCGTAACCATAACTAAAAAATTTATTATAATCTTGACGAGCATCATCATTGAAGAATAAATAGACACATCGAGGAAGTACATATATGGAAAGGGACAGCATGATGCAGCGGATAGTTTGAACCCTAGAAACTGGCCTAACCATGTAGAAGTTAACATAACCATTACCATAATAAAAACTTAAACGTAACCATAATTGGGGCGGGAGCAATTTCGTATTGCCAGCGCAACCTTCTAGGTCATGTCACCTCTCCCGCTGTAAGGATGAGGAGTAACAGAGGCGTCTTTCAACATATCTGGCATTCAGTATCACGTTAGCGTCGCTTTACGTCATAATCATCATCATTAGCTTAACCAAAAAATGAATGTACTTGGGAGTTAAAGCGGGCACCCAACATAATCTAATCAAACTAAGTGTGAGCAAATAGGACTGGAGCGTCTTTGAAATATTCGCTACAAAATTGGTTGGTTTCAATAGCAACAAAAACAGCATTTTACTTGCCTACATATACATACATATGTATGTGTATGTTTGTATGTAAATATGTAGAAATAAACTAATTTATGCAACTAAAGCAACCGAAGCGACAAGAACAGCGACAAACACCAGCATAAACACCAAAGAACACAGAAGATTAACAAAGATCAACAACAACAAAAAAAAAACAAAAAAAAAAAAGAAGCAGAAGAAAACAAAAACAAATGTTGGAGCCAAATTAAAAGAAAACAAGAACAACAACATCAAAGCAAAAAAAAGAGAAAAAATTAAAATCAGCTAATGAAGAAGAAGAAGAATAAGTTGCACGTATGGTCCAAAGACTAAACAAGCAACAAGTGAGCAATAAAGGTGTGGTGTGGTGTGGTGGTCCCATTCGAAATAAGTTCTCAAAATGCCATTTAAAAACACCATAAAATTTAACTTCAAAGGATAACGCGAATATTTCAACTCGTTGCGTTGCGTACTCCGCGCATATATCCCGATTTTCAGATGCTTGCTCTGAAGTGAGCCCGTAGTGTGGCGGCCCAAGAAATGATGACCAATATAAATATGTAGTTGGGCTGGCGAGCTGTGGCAAACGAGGCGATAAAAAACCTTCATTAATTAAGTACGCAATCAGTGCAATGCAGAGCTAAAATACTACGATCACACGACCGCATAAACACACAGACATTGTATGTATGGGGGGGTAGGGATGATGTGATGGCACGGTATGCGGTTAACCGGGTAAGCGACTGCAGAGTACTTGCAATAGTCAAAGGTGTTGTTACAATAACCATCTAGATACCGATTTTTGCTCAAATTAGGTGACGGTGTTTGAATGGATAAGTTAAGTGAGGTCATATGAGACGGGTCTCCTCTCACCATCATTCCATAGATAGTTCTACAATGGGGTTGGGATGCGCGTGTTCAATGCTTTGGTCTTCCTCTCCTACAATAAGATTTATAAGACTCGGTTTATGTGTGATGTGGGAGAGTTTGTGTCCCAAGAAGCCTCAACTAGATTGTAATAGGAGAGTGCAGTGACAAGTTTGGAAACTTTTATATGATACTTCCTATCCAATATACTCAACTACACCCTCAAAAGTTCTAGTTGTGAAGGTTTTTAACTTGAAGCACAAGAGCGTGTCAAGGGAAGAGCGCACACGGTTCACTTCTCATGCACCTACACATCAGTGCAACCTAAGCAATATTCCCGAACTCATGGCAGGTTCATAGTTGAGCTGTTACAATTGGTTGACCTGCTTCAGAGAGGTCACCCAACGCTAACCGAGTACCTACATATGTAGCTACCTCGTTACCTATAACCAATCGGCAGCGCTAATGAACTCTGCAACGGCTGTGCAATTCACATCGCCAAGAAGAACTCCACGATATCCGTTTGTGTACATATCTGTTCATGAGTTAACCCATCGCACTGCCGCCGAAATTTGACGACTGAGCTAGCGGCCACAGCGCTGAAGACCTCACATGCGCAACTGACACAACAAAAGCACGGTTATTTAGCAGCCACAATCCGAGCTCGTTCACTCGAGCTTGGTCGATCATTCCGACGCAATTCAAATTCACTTGCATTTCATTTTCATTGCATTTCATTTCGTTTCGTTTCGTTTCGTTTGGTTATAAAAAATGACTTTACGATTAGCATCACTGTTTGATGGCTGTGAGAACGATGATGCTCAACAGCTTGGACTGATATGATTTTACCCTCTGCGCTGTGCTGTGCGAGGTTGTGATCTGCTCTGTTGTTGGTTATTTTACTTGTACGTCGCTTCTTCTTTTTTTTTTTTTTGTACCACTTTTTGTTATTGTTATTTTGATTTCTGTTCTGTTTTTTGTTGTACAATGTGATGCTTTGACAGGAGCTGGGATTCTCAGACAGACATTTGAAGGCTTATCGCATCTTTTCGCGGACATTAGTATTAAGGCGTCTGACAACTCGTATTGATAAGATTCTTAAATGGGTTAATATGTATTGTGTTTTGGTACACACACACACACATACATATTCTTCTTTCTTTGGTGGTGTCCGCGTGTCTAGAAGTCGAGACGATCTCTGTGCTGCTTTATCGCCTTTAAGTGTAGCAGACATACATACATACATACACACCGATTGATAAACTCAAATTTTGAAATTTCTCAAGTGGCTGGCATTATGTTACACATGTCCTCACAATCTCGCCATCAAATAGATAATTATGCGGAAAAATGTAACAACAAGTGTAAGCGTAAGGTGTTGATTTAGCCTAGGTCAGCTTAGATTGTGAAAGAGATGGCGCCAGTTGGATATTTGTGAAAATATGAAGTTGTCGTTTTTATATGAAATGCCAGAGTATAGAAGATCAAATCGGGTGAATTTGCGGACGACGACTGATGAAAATCGAAAATACTTAATTAAGCCCTACACCTTAGGGGGCTTAGAATATGTCGCAAGAGGCGAGAGTCGATTCCGGGGTCAACGAAGTCGTTCCCGTGGCAGTTAGACCAGTATCAAACGAAGCTAGTGCCTGGAGAAGAGTGTCACATCACTGAAACCCTGTTTGGTCCGTCGGATACCAGCCCATGAATATCTGTGTCGGACCAATCAGGATAAAGTGCAGCTACAACAACTACGACAACATATTTAACTATGTACTTACAAACTTACAAACCTTTGTCGTCAACAAAGCACTCTTAGCTGACTCGAATTAGGCTTCGCAAAGAATTCCCAAATGCTCCTCTACATGGTAGTTCTAGCGTAGTGTGGGTTATAAAGTACTACAGGACTTCAACTAGACACCCTCTATGAAACAGGACTCTCAAATAACCCCTGCGGGTTGGGGCCTAGAATATGCCCGCGGTAGGCATACCGGTCGTAACAGGCGACCAATATGCACAAAGGTAATGATGTGCAAGTCGGAAGGTAATGATGTGTACCGGATTCATATCCGGCCAAGGACTGTTATTTCGACAACACTCCCCAAAACCTTCGGGGAGTGATTTTGTTGTTAAAACAACAACAACAACAGGACTCTCAAATAGGTTGAAGCGCACTTTCTGAACTCCGATTTGCCATTGTCTCATTACAATCATTACAAAGCCGATTGCAGGTGATTAATGAGATTTGTTGATCGAAACGAGCTTCGCAAATCGTTTTGTAGACGCTTTGGGCCAAGAGGATCAAACAAAGTAGCGTAGTAGTAGCGCACTCAACCATCGACGTCATTGGGGAACTCTTAGGACGTTTCAATATCAAGCTCCCCATTACTGAGAAGTTTTCAACATAATCCGCCTAGTAAGGCATGCTACAAACTCTGCATCCCAAATGCTCTCTTCATTGTGCGATTAACCATTCATCCTAAATTAATCAATACCAAATTCGTACATAAATTAAATCATTTTCAACAAAACTTTCTCATACCAAACAAAGCAATAAAGCCACAGACCGCACTAAAGAGAGAGATACGAGCTCATACATATATACATACATACATATTTAAAAACAAATCAACAGTAAAATACAAAAAAAATATTTTCCCATAAAAAATCGTTGGCGATAAATTATGGCGGCGTCGATGTATTCAGTGCACTTTAACGCCTTTCGATTAACATTTACGAGGAATTTCGTTAACGAAAAAACGAAGCAGCGAAGCAACATTCGCGTTTATGCGAAATTGTAACTCAACGAAAACGAAGTGAGATGAATTAAATTGAATTTTGTGCAATGCCAATATACTACAAAAATATGTGCAGGGGTGTAGAGAGAAGGGGGATGCATGGAGTTGAGTAGGAGCTCGGCACACGTTCGCTAAGATATTGAACTTTTGTGTGGGCATGGTTTTTAGAAGGGGTCTAGAAAGTCGAACCTACCGAAATGAAGGTGCTTTTGTTGAGGTGCGCGTTGTTGTTGTTAGTTAGCTGATTTCGGTCCTAGTCTCTAAGGAAAAAAAGTGAATGAGTTTGTGTCAGAAACGTAGAGTTTTAACACTTTTTCTAACATCGGCCTTCTGTCTGCATGGGAAGTCTATAGCTGGTACCTATGAAAACTTGTCCTTGGAAGATTTCGATCGTAGTCCGCTATAAGCTGTATATCTCTGGGTTCTTCTTTGTTTATTCAGACTTAAGAGGTAGAATAGTCCGCTAATACTTGTGAATGGTCCGAGCCACTTCTAGGAAAAGGCACACCTGTGCCAGTGTTGAAGCTCACTTCTTAGCTTGGCAGTTTGTGAGAACCAATTTCCAAAAACCAAAAAAGTTTTTCAAAAGATCACAAGCAAAGTGGCAAACGAACCATGCTGAAAACCGCATAAATGGAATTCAATCAAATGAGAATTCGCCACCCTCGCCGTCGTTTGCTACATTGCCAAGTGTTTGAATTTTCGCATTGGTTTCCCCCTCCCGCTCACCCACTTCAATGGCGTTGATTTCACGCGCCGACAACAAGAAGCCAAACAGCAGTCAATGGCCACCGAACGGCAGTCCACAAAAGAAGGACCAAACGTCATTTCAATCAATCCGCTTGAAAATTTGTTTGAGTTTAGGCGGTGGCAGTGGCGACGGGGTGAAGTAAACATTTATAGTGTTGCGCTGATTGAGGCCGTGCAATACCTGGACGTATTTTGCTAAATGGACCAAATATATACTTCAGCCGAATGCTGATGAGTACGACGCAGACGCACATTCAATTTTAGGTACGGTACAAAAACAATAAGAAATTCCATTGGCGTCTACGACGACGAACTTGTGCAGTGCAAATTTACGCCGATGATTTATGCGTATGCCAATATGCGAACAATCAACTCAACCACAGATGATCAACTGGCGCACGGACAATTTGCAGCAGCACAACCACAACCAAGAACTGTGCCGGCCGACGACGACGACGAGGTGCTTTTAGGTCGGTCGGCCAATACATCAAACAAACGAGTGCGAAGGGCGACGACGTGTTTCAATTTCGTCAGTTGAAACGTCAGTGTGCGGTCACAAAATTTAGTAGAGGTCATCCGTTTGTGTGGGTTCGCCGTCCAAGCATGGGATATGCAGCAACCAGCGGTTATCGTCAAGTCAAATTACAATAAATGTTCGAATGTAGCGTCTGTGATAATTCTGTGCTCATCCCTCATTGTCCTACTTCGATTACTTCACAAATACAAGCCAAACATTGCGTCTCGGGGAGTAGTTCAATGTGGCTTTCGTTCGTTTTTTTTTTTTGGTAGACTTTGGTTCACGCGCGTCGTTAATTGGAATGCAACAATTTTCGCTTTTTGGCTTTTTGTAAATTTTTCTTCACTTTTTATTTGCTGTTTTACTTTGCTATTGTTTTGCATAATAAATTTGATGTTGTTTTTGTTGTAATTTTGTAATAATAATAAACGAGAATCTTGTTAGCTGAGTTGGTGATAATGACTTAGGAGCGCGCTCGCTAGCGGCTATTGAAGTTGATGATGAAGGTAAAAGCGATGAGCCGATGTGTTGCAGTGCAATAACTTCAATGCGTCATACAGGGTGGCTAAAAACTGGCTGGATGATTTCTTGAATCTTATAAGAAGCACGTTACACATGAAGCTTTATTGTAGGAAAACGCTACCGCATTAAATTCGAACGTCGATCGCGTCCTGAAAATGAAGTAAATTAATTCCCATTTCCCACGTTTTCTTAGCCAGTCAGTCGGGTATGTCCAAACCCATTGGTGATTGAGAACTTGTCGATAGCCTAGGTAGCTTCCTTGTTATGTTAAGGCCTTTATACACATACGAGAGGTTAGTCAATGCTCCGTTGAGCTCGTTGGACTCAATAAAGTCTGTAAGTAAAGAAAATAAACGTTAGATCCTTCCTTTGATAGAGGAGACCTGAGAAGAGTCAACTGCTCATATAGATCGTATCACAAATGTCAAGCCTCTAAAGAAGCCAAACGGCTCTTCTTCCTCAACTTAAGCAACCCTGTATTTATGTACATTAGTTGATGAATGCAGAAGATCCGCAGCGGGTAAGACAAAAGCGATATATAACTGCGCCGCACATCCAACCTAACCAAGTGAAACGAAAAGTTAATTTGAGTGGTCTGCGCGACTGCCAACCCAATGCCAATGGCAGTCGATACCTTTTGCGTTGGCGAGTTAGCCAGCCGGTGTGCACTGTTTTGAGCGCCTCTTCATTGTTGTTATGTTAGACAGACAATCGAATTGGTCATCCACTCAAACATCCATCCATCCATCCAACCATCCATCTATGTGCGTCAGTCAGTCAGTCAAGAAGCCACGCAGTCAATGAGCCACTCATTCACTCAGTCCGTTAGTTAGTTAGCTACTCAGTCAATTTTGCAAATTATGCGGCTCGTTTGCAGGACCTCAAGTTGAAATGTGGCACAAACAATGCGCTACACACAGACGCTGTTAGCCTATTCCAAGCCACATTCGCTACAACGCGTTTGAAAGCGCCATTGCCCATTTCAATTCGGTGTATTCTTTCGCCCTCGAACTTGGGCTAGCTTTTTTTGTGTGGGTTTTAGTTTGTTGGGCTTTGTAAGTAGACTAACTTAGGTCTGTTAGAGTTTGATGCTCCTAAGCAAATAGTAGCCAGCACCTAACGAGTCGCGAAAGGGTCACCATTGGGCTATGTCACTGCATGTTGCTCTTGACACCTGCCAGAGTTTCAGTACACGAAAATGTGCTCGCCTCTCAAAAATTATATAGCGGTTTTGCTCAAAAAGGGATAAGCAGCGCCGAAAATTTAAATGCCAGCCAACTTCGTTTATTTTTCAAATTGATGGAGCGCCTCTTTCGACGTAGTCTGAAGCTTTGAAAGGCAGGTGGTGCTGTTTGTGACGCAGCTGCGAATTGTCGAACAAAGCTTTAACATTTGCACAGAACTCAATACGTGGAGCTTTTCAGTGTTAGGCGAATCAAAAGCGAACTCCCCATTGAGGTTAAGGTGGACGTTCAAGTTAAAATTGGCTTCAACTTTTTCGATGATCAAAAGCCACTCTTTTGGTGTTTCCACTCAGATATCATTGAACAGGTTGACAGGGGAGCATTGATATACAGCCCCCGATTTTCCTCGGCGTCTAAACGCCAAAAGTGTTTGATGATCACTAACCTCAGCCACAGTTTTTGATTCCACCTGTCACAATTCGCAGACTCAGCTTAAATAATTTTATTGACAGCATAAGCTCTTATGTTCCTTTGTATCTCTTTTAGTCGCATTCTCACAACTCACTTAGAGTTTCTTAATACTTGATCAGTCTCAGTTCAAGATTCGGCCGAAGCTCATGTCTTAGCGTAAATAAGAAACTGTGTCTCAGGTTCAATAACAGCACCAATCTCTGACTAGCTTTTGGTCTCAGTCTCATATTATAGACACTACCTCAGCCACGGGTTCAGTTTCTCTATAAGTGCCAGTCTCACTACTACCCCACAGTGGTTCCTGCTAAATTTCCGAATAATCACAGCGCAAAAACCCATCGAAAACATTTCAGTATCCATTTCGAATGCGGTTTAACATCAGCCCAAAAACAAAATTTGTCAAGCGCTTCCCTTAAGAAGTCATTCGACTTTCTTATAAAGAATTTATGGAGATGGTAAGGCGCTCTAGACTTCGAAGAAGTGCTTCAGTAAGTAATTATTTTTCAACTGGGAGATAATTAGACTCCATATTGGTCACAGCTCGGTATATGTAGTGAACTGGTTCTCTACATTCATCCTAACGAGAACATTTTCGAAAGATTTTTGAAAACACTGAACTGAAAGGCGCTTCTGATACGAGTACACGAGACTTGCGATACCATTGTCACCTCGAAGTAGCTAAGCACAAAGGATTTTCGTTAAGCAACCCCAATTGATGGCATATTTTCTTTAGAATAATCAAATTATTGTAGTAATTCCTCTTGTGGATATATCCGTGATCTGGGCAATCTCTCTTACCGAGACTCCTTTTTCCTAAGAAAAACTTGTTTATTGATTTGTCATGAGAAAATGTAAATTGTACGTGCCACAACTCAAAAATTACGAGCGGCACGTACGGCAGCAAACATAAAATTAACAATTTTCATAGGCTCATAACTATTACAAAGGTGTGGAAATACAGTGGGACCCAATTAAAAGTGTCAAAGTCGTTTTTAGCGAGAAGCAGGCTGATAACTGTGTCACCTGCTCATAACTGGTTAATTGCAAACAAGCAGGAAGGCTCCGGCAGTACTCACCTAGGCTTTCCAACTCGCACTGTGCGTCTCTTCCACTTCTACCAAAGTTCTGGGCTCTTGAATATTCCATGACTCATCTCTTCGCTTTTTTTCTTTTGCACTTTTTGACTGCTTTGATTTCTGTTCAAACCGAAAATAGCACAGGGTTTGTGCTTCCTGTTGTGCCAAATATTTAGAGGAGGTTTGACGATGTGAACAATCCTTTGTCGGATAAATATCCGATACGCTCCGGCACTAGCATGACTGCTGTGGAAGCTATTGACTAGATCCCGTCGAGCCTTCAGAATTTTGATTGTAGTCGACGTGTATATGTTAAGTCTCCTAAACTGCTGTGGATTCCCTAGAGTCTACAATTTTTTCGGAGTGCATACGATTTTGAGTTACATTCAAGTGGGCTTCACTGTAGCGGCCAAACATCATTGACGTATAAATGTCGAAAAAGGACGTTGCATTTTGGAAAAATGACCTGCTGCAGCTACCGTGTCGAGACCAAACCAAAAAAAAAAACAACAACAACAGCATCCAAACACCCTAAAACAAAGAAAGATGGATTTGTTTGCATGACCGGCTGCTCGGCTTGTGTTTTACTTTTGTAATTTTCTCTTTGTTGTTGCACGTACAATTAGGTGTGGACAATATGTTTGATCTGCCGATTGATGTGTGGCAAATTGATATACAAACAATATTAGACAGCCGCAGCATTGGACTAATAATGTTTCAATTTCCCAACAAATACCCAGCGCACACGTTGACGTTCTAAATGTGCTGATCGTATCAGCTGACTTATCATCCTGCAAATGTGTTGTCTACAATCATTGACAGATGAAATCGGTTTGTTGAGCTTAATGCGATTAGCCAATAAAGTGTTTATGTGTGAGAGAGCGCTTTGTGGTGGATGTAGCAAGTCAGCGAAAGATGTACGATGTTAGTAATGCAGCTGGAGATGAGAGTGTAGAGTTTACATTTGAGAAAAAGATTTGGTTCGTATTAGAGAATGCGACTCTCTCGTTTACGGTATTTATACAAAGACCAAATCGAAAAATTTGTTAAAT
Organism: Sphenella marginata; assembly: GCA_951509765.1. Taxonomy (NCBI): domain Eukaryota; kingdom Metazoa; phylum Arthropoda; class Insecta; order Diptera; family Tephritidae; genus Sphenella; species Sphenella marginata. The sequence continues at coordinate 21,781,316 of OX608082.1, forward strand.
AAAATGCTGCATACTTTTAGGATTAAGTATTCCAGATTTCAGCTTTAGGCAAATTACTGAAAATTTTGATTTTTGCTAGGCTTTATTAGTAAGTAAAGTCCTATTTACCTTTTTAGCCTTTTTATTTTGAGCCTCTTTTTCTAGAGATTCGGCGCTGTTGCTTCTTGCCACCTTATCCCCAAGTCGTACTAATACCACAGCCCACTCTTTACTAAGCAAGAGTTGAGAGAGAGTTGCAAGGTTATTTTAGTTCGAGTGCCTTTGGACATGAGACGATTTGAAATCAAGAGCAAATTCCATAAGAAATGTTGACATCTTTTCCTATCCATACATCGAGATCAAACTGAAATCAGGGATGCTAACGCCGAGTTCCAAGGGCAGCTCATTCGTATGGGCAACCCTCTAAGCCTAGCGCCCCAGCACGTTTGCCATTCAAAACCCCATAACGCCGTTAGCTGATTCATACAAAATACATTTGTAACGCAATTAAAGCATCTATAATCAAACAAACCCATACAATGATCCATTTAACTGCCGTAACGGATTTCGAACCAGAACCAGAACCAGTCGAATCGAAGTATGTACGCTTACCGACACCTATTTAGATTTTGTACCTACCGTCCACACAAAACGAATATAAATTTCAACTTGCAATTGCGCATGCGTAGCTGTGTCGCAGTTTTAAGATCAATCGACAACGACGACAACACAGCCAACGCACGCTGTGGGTGAGCAATTTATCTGTGTTATTTATGTGTAATTGTGCGCATACTTAAAATCCTATTAGGCTCAATTATCCGGCTATATAGCGCTTGCCAAAGTCTTTTATTTCTATTCTCATTTCATTATTCAATTCTTTTCCTTTTAACCGTATCTCAGCTGCTTGCTGGATGATTGGTGTTTTTTCTTGGAATTGTGTCTAGGACGAAAATGGGAAAAAAAAAGTACCACGACAAACGTCAACATTTCCACATCCGCACGTCCTCACGTTTAGAGATCCTTTTTTTGCATTAATTTAGTATTAGTGTGTGTGTGTGTGTATGTGTGTCTGTTTGTATCGTTTACGTCAAGTCGTCTGCTGTTAGTTGTGTGCCGTTGTACCGATGCCCACCTTTACTCACTTCCTCTGCCATGTGCAATGAGTATGAACGATTTTACTTACATATTTTACTGTTTCGTACGCACAATTCAATCAATGAAGCATTCACAGCGCATAGAACTGACATAGTACTAATGTGTTAGTGATGTACGGCATTGTGGACCCGGTTCTAGGGAGTTGGGTACTGGAAATGCCAAGGTATGGATGACAGGCACAGTTTAACCATAACTGGGAAACATACAATAAAATAAAATAAAATAAAATAAAGTTAAGAAAAATAAAAAAAATAAAATAAATAAAATAAAATAAAATAAAATAAAACAAAATAAAATAAAATAAAATAAAATAAAATAAAATAAAATAAAATAAAATAAAATAAAATATGTAAAATAAAATAAAATTAAATTAAATAAAATAAAAAAAAATAAAATAAAAAAAATTTAAAAAAAAAAATAAAATAAAATAAAATAAAACAAAATAAAATAAAATAAAATAAAACTGGCAATCCTTAATAAATATAAAAGCATTATATGGCAACTGTAGGTATGTAGTAACAATCCTCAAATTGTTTTTTCATGCCAATATTGGCATATCAAGCTTGATTATAAGCAGTACCCGAATTGACTCCATCAGAACCGGTTCTGCTGATACACTCACCCCCATATCCGTATTACACACAGCCGGTTGTCCGTCTTGTCGTCCCTTGTCATTGTTTGCCAACGTTTGTTTTACGTGTGTCTCACGCTGTGCCTTTGTATCGTGTTGACATTGATTCATTTTTGAAAAAAAATTTCTATTAACCATTCGGTGTGTGCCCACTAATGTTATGCCACAATGCTGTGTTGTTGTGCCTATCTATCGGTTGCACGGTGGTCCCGAATGCCCAATAGATACCACATACACGCATACATACATTGAACATTTTTATTTTTGTTGTCTGTTAGTTTTGTGTTTTTGCTCCCGGTTAATTGATTGTCCACCTCGGTGACGGAAGCTGATTACACTTGTCTCTCTTTGAGCGTTGCATATCGCAAGCTTCTTATCGTCTATGTCCTTGAGCAATTGAGTTGTGAATTGTCGGCTAATAGACTTTATTTTTTTTTTTTTTTATAATCTTAAGTCTACAACCAGCTAGTATATACGGCGGGTGGTACGGAATGTGTCTGTTGCTCTATTGCTCCGTTACTGGCTTTTCATCCCTTTGCCTTCAACTGACGTGTTTTTCCTCATATCGCTTTCAGCTGCTGTGAGTGTACGTGTTTCTTGTACGGTTTTTTTGATTAGCATGCAAATCCCAAGCAAGCGTATGCGTGGAGTTAGCAGATCACAATCGGCAGGTGCTCAGCAGAAATTACTTACGCTGCACTTTTGTTTGTTTCAGTAAATTTGTTAATTTAGTTAATGTAAATATTTGTAATAAGAAGCTGTATTTGGATACATTTGTTTACCATTGAGGATACGTATTATAATCTTAAGTCAAAATAAATATTTTCGTTTACATATGAGTTGCATTCAACACCTGCATTTATTGTTGTTGCATGTATGTATGTACAAGCCGACGCGCATTATTCTGCTTGAAAACTGAATAGTATACATTTGGAAAATCGTAGTCTCTACCGAACTTATATCTTCTTTTCTGTAACATACTATCCATTTTACTATTCCTCTTATTCTTCAAAAAGCTTTTCGGGAAAGCTCATTCTTAGTCAGCCTAAAACAATAAAAAGCAGCATGCACTTGAAGAAAAGCTCGACTTTAATTCTCCCTGCTGTTATTTAGTCTGCTACTAATTTTCCTGTCTCTTAATATTCATCTAGTTGTACTCTGTGACTGCCTTTTTTTCTGTTCTTCTCCCTCTTTCCCCATCTCACTTTCGCACTCTTGTTCTCACACTTGATCCTCTTCCGTATTTTCAGTTTTTTATCAACTCTTTCTTTTTCGTTGTTTCTTTTTGTTTCCAAGTTTTTCTCCTCTTTCACTTGCCTTCATTCCTCCTTGGATTTTATCTACCTTATATTTTATTCTAATCATTTTCGTCCATCAACTGTCTTTTTAATGCTCCTTCATTATTTGGTTTTTTATTTTTATGATTTTCTTCTTTCTTTCCTTTTTCTTTCTATTTAAGATTTGTTTAGTTTCTTACTTTTCAAATGCCCCTTTCATCTTCCAGCTCTTCAGTTTTTCCTTCTTAGTTTCTCTATTCTACTTCTTTCAAAATGCTTTTCCAATGCGCTTTGACGTCCTTTTTCTTTGTTCTCTGATTTGCCTTATATATTTTTCAGTCCCTTTCCCTTGATTTGTTCTTCTCCTGTCTGTGTGATTTTTCTTTATTTTTATCCGTTTCAGGTTTATTACCATCATTTCTTCTATCTCATTTATCCCTCTTCACCATCTTCTGTTCTTGAGAACGCCGTTATTAGCTTTCCGTTTTTTCATGTTTCCAATTTCATTTTATTCAATTTTTCTTTCTAGTTCGTTTATCGTTATTCTTTTTAAGATATTCTCTCGTTTTTCTTATTTCTCATATCCTACTTTATTTTGTCTTTCTCTTTTCTTTTGCTTTCTGCTATTTTTTTTTCTGTGTATTTTTTTGTTGTATCGCTTTTCGGGCTCCAGCAGTCATGTCACAAATCCCATTCCTTCATAAGCTGCATATCACTCTAGGTTCTACCAGATGCGTACCTTTAAACTTAATGTTAAGTAGAAGAGTCGAGTGATATGGGGATATAAAGAGTGGAGAAAGTTCGTCAAATTTCCGAAAAACTTTTGAGAAATCGATTTTAGGCTCATCCCCAGTTTTTTATGGATATTTACCTGATATCCTCGTGCTAGCCTGCCACCATAACCTCGCTCGGATACTTCACCTCTAAGCTTCTGACCACTTACTCAATTGCGATTTCTGAGTAGCTGAACTTCTTTTTAAAACAGTCGAACCACACTCTTCTGCTTCTCACCCTTTTCGCAATATCGTAAAAGACATCTTGAAGGAGTTAACGCCGAGTCAGCACAATTAATTATCGTGTCAATAAAATGCAACCAAATGCAAACAGCTGCGTTACAAAGCCTGTGTATGTGTGTGTGTGTGGTGTAGTCCTGCAACAAGGATATTTGTATTGGTATGCGGCACGACATGTAAAACAGTCGACATGGGAAGGGTAGTTCTTTACAGCGAATGTTAACATGTTTGATCGAACCTTGAATTGTTTAACGTTTTCGTTAACAGTACCTAAGTTGGAGTTCGATTTCGTTCATTGGCTCGTGCGCGGATAGCAACAAAAATGGTAGGTAAATTGCTTAATGTTATGATTCATAACCTCTGAAGGAAAGTTTGTGTTATGCACTAGGTATTCAGTGTAATTTGACAATGGTGTTCAAAACTTTAGCTACGTTTAGTTAAATTGTGTACTTAAATATATTTTGATAATTTCTTTTTCTATTACATAATTTTTGTTAAGAGTTCTTGAATAATTATAATTTTTCTTTTCTCCAAAAAAATCTTGAGAAAATTCGTCACACTCAGCTTAAGCGTAACACCCGCCTCTTGGCATTCCTTGACCAGAAAATTAATTGCAACAGTGTCATTAAATGTCATTCCGTACCTTTTTGACGGTATCCGCGTGACAGTCGCACGCACGCACGCAAACAAATGAGCAACTTAATTAAAATGTTTGCGGCGAAACGAGAGAAAATTATTTCAAATCGTAAAATTTAACGACAACGCTTAATTATAAAATCAATAAGAAGCGCCAAATGAGTGGACGCCATGCCGTGCAATGTATGCAGCGCAACAAAATGCAACCAAAACATTGCAAATCCGGTTGAAGGTTGCCAGCGTAAATATTTTTATTGTGAACAAATTGGAACTACAGTGCTCGCTTGAATTACCTAACCAACCTCAGCCCCAGAGAACTGAGATTTTCAAGTACTTCGTGGGGTTCTAGCGATATCTGCTAAACATTAATGTACCCGATTATCCCGATCCTTCATCTATTGCAGCAGGAAGACTTTCCCAATACAATAAGGCGAACAACGTGTGCTCCGATTGGGCAGTGGTGCACCACAAAACCCACCATTAGTGGGCCAAAATTGCAAATTGTCTGCAATTCAAACAAGTGCTACCCGAACAGCATACTAAATTCAGTGTTGATAAAACTGCTTGTTCGATCCAGTGTTTTCTAAACTGTGTGCCGAATTCAGTGCTGCCGAAACTGTTTAGTGAAACTGGTGTTGGCAAATCAAATGTATCCTAATCCCTTTAGTTGTTCAGTCCATCATAGTCTCCGTAACGTCTGTTGTCACGAGCCCATCTTGCCTGGGAGCCCACCAATGCAAAGCTATAGTTTTGGCCGCCAAGTCTTGTGGAACTATTCAACAGGCTATAGAATAATTGGCTGTCCGAAAACATTTTCCCACCTGGAAGATAGTGAAAGAAGCTTCTCGATGCTCAGTCGATATTTGGTCTATATTTGTTACCACAAATTTGGTATACCTCTTTCTAAAGATTGGGAGCTATTACAAAACCTAATTTAAGCACTTAGTGACACATCCAAACAAAAGCTCTCTTACAAGATAAGAGAGCTGTGCATTCCCTCAACAGCGCAAAAAAACATCAATTTAAGTAATCGATGGACAACGAGTTTTTGCCCTTCCAAGCCAGAAGTCAATCTAAAAACAACGTACGAAACGCTTAAAAAACCGACCATTTTTGGCTAAAATTAGGCAAAGTGGCATCCACCAACCAATGCAGCGAAGAAAGGTATGTATGCTCACACGCATTTGTCCAATGAAACTTGTCAACAATTTTACGACCAGCCTCACCAACATACACAAGTATTGGTATTTGTTGCTGTTACCATTATTCTTGTTGTTATTATTATTGTTGACTTTTATGTTGCTGTTGCAAATTTGCAGTTTGCAGCTGCTGAATAGCCAAGCAAGCAGCACTTTGCCAGAAGGGCGCTTCCAACGATGTGTCATCACCTGAAATTCGCATATTTGTTTGTGTAGCATATATGTATGTATGTATGTATATATGTATAACTATCTAAATATGTGTCGGCCACGTTTACGATGATTATTGGTGAGACCACAATTAATGATAGTTATATTGATAAAGTTAAGCTGTAATCGCGAGTGAATCAGCTGTAATTCATGGTGGTTTTTGGTATGTTCCGCAGTAGTCGGATCACTTCAAAGTACATACTCACGGTAGACATATCCTTGTATCTTTCCCATATTGTAGGTTCTACTCATGGCGTTTTCTCAGTTGAAAATCCGCACTAATATTTTTCTTGTCAAAAACATGAGTTTTCAAAGAATTTAAAAGTTTATTCAATTTAGAAAATTTTCCTGCAAATGTGGTAGATTTTGTAAATTTCGTCGTAGGTAGAAGTGTCAAACTTACTTGTATAAAAAAAAAATGGTGTGGTAGATTTGCAATTTAGTGATAGAAGTCCGAACACTGCTGGTCATCCCTCAAGCTATTACTCAGCAACACTTTATTAATTGAGTAATCAATCAACGAATATTAGTAATTGTCATGCCACGGCTAGCTTAAATACAATACCTAAGTATGTATGTATGTATATAACTGGCTGCTGTTCTTAATTTTCACCAACCGTACTCACTATGTTCCAGTTTGTGTCTAATTAACTGCAACTTTATTGTTTTCATACAATTTGTGCATCCCTAATTTTAAATATCGCTACATCCTGTATGTATGTATGTTTTCAGGTCTCTTCTCATTTACTTTTGTATGTTCATTACCCTCGCGCAGCAAACCCTCCTCATTCCATCAAATTGAATTTCGCAATCTAATGCAATTGCTCGTATTCACCTAATTTACCTGAATTCGTAAAGCATATTAATTTAATCCGATTCGTTGGGAACAAGCCAAACGCACCCTGTAGGAAAAATATCTTTGGTATAACATGGAATATTGAACTTCTGTTTTTATTTTAAAACAACTTTGATGTGTATTATTGACTAAGTAATTATACAAATATTATTATTTATGTCTATTCACAACTGTCGAAGGTATCATAACTGTCCCTACACACAAGGAATGCTCCTTTGAATGTTTTTATTTTATTTTATTTTATTTTATTTTTTTTATTTTAATTTTATGTGATTTTAATTTATTTTATTTTATTTTATTATTTATTATTTATTATTTATTATTTTATTTTATTTTATTTTATTTTATTTTATTTTATTTTATTTTATTTTATTTTATTTTATTTTATTTTATTTTATTTTATTTTATTTTATTTTATTATTTTATTATTTATTATTTTATTTTATTTTATTTTATTTTATTTTATTATTTATTATTTTATTTTATTTTATTTTGCTTTTTTATTTTATTTTATTGTATTTTATTTTATTTTATTTTGTTTTATTTTATTTTATTTTATTTTATTTTACTTTATTTGATTTGATTTGATTTGATTTGATTTGATTTTATTTCATTTCATTTTATTTTATTTTATTTTATTTTATTTTATTTTATTTCATTTTATTTCATTTTATTTTATTTTATTTCATTTTATTTTATTTTATTTTATTTTACTTTATTTGATTTTATTTTATTTTATTTTATTTTGTTTTATTTTATTTTATTTTATTTTATTTTATTTTATTTTATTTTATTTTATTTTATTTTATTTTATTTTATTATTTATTATTTATTATTTTATTTTATTTTATTTTATTTTATTTTGTTTTATTTTATTTTACTTTATTTTACTTTATTTTATTTTATTTCATTTCATTTCATTTTATTTTATTTCATTTCATTTTATTTTATCTTATTTTTATTTCATTTCATTTTATTTTATTTTTATTTAGCGAGCCCAATTTCGATCGAATAACTCTCTATTTGGCACTATAGCTCTAATTCGACAATAAGTATCGATCGTTACTTATTTTCCCTAGCAGGATAGATACACACAGGCATACATTTGTACTTTTTGTTGTGTTTATTGATTAATGAATTGTATTCAAGTAGAGCACCGTTTGTACGCTCCCTTAGCACATGGCCTCCTTTGTTCTCGATCACTTAATTACGCGTGATTTTCACAGATCTAATTTTTTAATCGAACGATTCATTGGCATTTCATGAATTGTGTAAATATTTTGACATTTTCAACTTCTTTTCTAATCATTGAAATCGGATCAGAGGCAAAAGGTAACACGAAACAGGGGTGGTTGCCGTGAAGAAAATAAAATGGGAGAAGCTCAAAGAGAAGAACAATCAAATAACTGAAAATATCAAACTTTGGTTGGAGATCGGAAAACGCGAAGACGGATGGATGTTGTTGTTGTTGTTGTTGTTGTTAGCAGTGACGGATGGATGTTATCCTGCCCTGTTGGAAATGTGAAAGAGGTGGCAGTGTACGTACAGAATGGTGCATTGCTGAAGTAGCCCGACAAATAAGAAGAACATGTTCAACTGTGACATGTAGGAAAGAGACTGTGACGACTTCAACAAATTGTTTATCTGACCATACATGCCAGCACATGAGTCGAATTACGCCCATACCAACTGGGTAAGGTATATTGAGTCCATCGCGATCTTACGGCTTTTGTCATACGCGCATTATCCTTCCAGCAGTGTTGACTACCTTTGTTTCAATTTCACATTACACATTTGAATTTGATTATCAAATATTCATTTCCCTGAACTCCATTAATAAGCTCATTGGCGATAGAGTTCACACTATAGGCGTATCCTTCCTTTTGTAGCGACAACCATTTCAATATACCCGCCTACCCACAGCCATCTTTCACAACAAATCATTTTCATTCAACACACATCTTGTAAAACTATTAATCCTCATTAATTATTAAATCAAAACACTTCATAAACATACAAATTTTCCATTCTTTTTCAATATGCCACCTACATACTTAACATTTCAACTTAAGCTGGCGTTAATCAGCTAATCTGGTTAACAGATTTTATTTACCTGGTACTTTGGTTTATGTGGCAGTGTGTGTGTGTGTGTGTTTGTCCAACGAAACTAAAAAAAAAAAGTGCCACCTCATGGCATAATGAAGCTGCCGAACGCCACCGTCGATCGCTACATTCAACACTTCATTTAACCCAAATAAATTTAACTCATAGCAACAATAACAAATACCACACAAAAAACAGTAAGGTAGTCTAGGCTCAAGTGTAGCCAAATTTTATATACTCAGCTGTAAGCATCAGCTGGAATTATAGTTTCTCCGATATCAGCCCTACCTTCACAATATTTGTTCTTAAATACTAAAAATGTTTGAATCTTTGAGTCAATCTGTGTTTTAGAGTCATATTATAGCTTTTTATGAAATGTGGGCGTGGTTATTAACCGATTGATCTTATTTGGCAATTTAATGGCTACAAGTACCTATGTACTTAAAATGATTCCAATAAAAGGCATTACCAGACACATATGTACATATATAGCTCTTCAAAATTTATCGCATCTATTTTTTAACACAGTTGTCAAAAACGGGCGTGGTTGGCAACCGATTTCGCTCATATTTAATATTATTTTATCACACATATTTTTATTCCACATTTCTCTGGCACACCCTTTCAATAAAAGTATACTGACTGCCGAATTTGTTTGGAAAAAAAAAAAAAAGTGGGTGTGGTCCTTAACCGCCTTTACACATTTTTCTCTGAAACAATTCTTTTCATAAAGCTAATCTCTGCCGTCTAATGTTACGATAACTTCAACGGATTAATAATATGCGTAACATTAACTGTATTAAAAGAGGGCGGTGCCACGCCCATTTACAAAAAAATATCAAAATCCCTCTTATCGGTGTTTACAATGCAGTCTTGTCTTCTTATTTTTTACACACTTTTTTGTTTTCAAAAATATTCGATAATATAAAGTGGGCGTGTCTTTCATCGCATTTCGATTAATTTTAAAGAGATCAGTACCAAAGATATCATAAAATTTTGCCTAAGCTAACGGCTTCATCATCTTCTCTTTTCCCCTAAACACTTTGATATATGTATCTACATACCTAAGCCTATATATATCTAGTTTTCTTTAGTGTCATTACGACCTACTGCTAGCCTAACAAAATTAATATACTCTATGAGCCATGCGCAGCTGAGTATAACAAAATCATTACCTTTTTTTCAAGTAGAGCTCAACGTTCAGGTGGCAACCAATCAAGCGTCGATCGCTACCCTGGAAGCAAATACTACACACAGCAGTAGCAAAGGCAGCAACAGTCATAGCACACAGAGCACGCCATCGTAGTCATGAGGCATCTTAAACACAACAGCACTAACAACAACAACAAAAAGCACGTCAAGCATCTTTAACTTGCTGGCGGCGCTAAATTCCACCGATAATCGCGCATCAATTCGTTTATAATGGCGTTTTATCTACGCCTTTTGATCTCGTAGTTGATGATTATTTTGCCGCTTAGGACGAAGTCTGTGTGCTGCACGTTCTACGGCATGCCAACGTTCCATAAAGGCCAATTGTTTAAACAACGCCACAACACACGCTTCGAGAACGTATTGGACGAGGTAAGTGGTATAAGGGTGGGGTGAAAAAGTTTTTTTTTTAAGCATAGGGTGGAATTTGTATTTCATAAAAAAATAAATTTTTTTAAAAATAAATTTTATTAAACATATTAAGGTGGCCCAATAAATTTTTTAATAAAAAAATTATTAAAAGTTGTAGTTGCAATAAGAACACATTTTTTTAATGTGTTTAAAATTGGGTTGGGTGGAATATATCCTCGAAAGCTAATGGAAAGTCAGAAATTTAAAAAAGAATTTAATATTGTTTTTATAATTAAAGTAAAAACTTAGAAAATTTAAATTTTTTTGATAAAAAATATTCTTTAAATATTCTAAAGTAGTTAATATTGTTTTTATAATTAAAGTAAAAACTTAGAAAATTTAAATTTTTTTGATAAAAAAAATATTCTTTAAATATTCTAAAGTAGTTAATATTGTTTTTATTATTAAAGTAAAAACTTTGAAGATTGTAATTTTTTTTGTAAAATAAAATAAAAAATATTCTTTAGGTACTATTTTTTGTTTATTTAAAAGTCGAGTAAGTCGCTCAAAATTTTTGATAATTTTTTTTTTTTATTTCGAAAATATTTTTTTCTCCACCCACCCTAATGTCTGTACCACGAGTTCTTGTTTTAATTTGTTCTGTTAGCAGCGCAACTTTAACAATTTCGTCTGGTTATTTAATCTTATTTTTCGGTTGATTTTTTTTTCTTTCTTTCTCGCAGTCTCATTGGTGTTTAGTTGGCCTCGACTATGAGCAGATCTTCTTTATCTACGAGTATTTTGCACCATCCAAGGCATCTCATTTATTTGCGGCGGGCTTGCATGTTCCATTGATTACTATTCGAATTTTTTGTTTGTTGTTGTTTTTGTGTTGACCACACAGATGTGCGCCGACTGTGGCGTTTTGGCACATAATTGACATGGTAAAGACCTTGAAGATTACTATAAGATCTTTCAATTTCGATCAATAGCGCATGCGTCATATCACAATGTTGGCGCCTGTTAATCATGGCGTGCTTGTTTTCGCGTATTTTGTTGTTCAATTCAATACAAACTAGCGAGGGTGCTCCGAAAACTTGTATGAACCCTATTATCTATCAATGCGGGAATAGGAGGCATTCGGCACAAGGTGGTTCAAAAGGTATTCGGTTGCCAATTTCATAGTCCCTGTTGTTAGCCATATGCGACTCAAATGTATCACAAAATCTAATTGAGTGGCGCATCACCCCTTGACTGGTCCATAATAAAGGCGAACTCTGCCTTTAAGACGTTGCTCTAATTTTAACAGAATACCCATCTGAATCTTGTGATCTACCTGAATGTTCCTTTTATCAAACTCCAAACACCTCTACCTCAGATGGGACACTAATATCACTTTCAGCTACATAGAGTTGTTATGTGAACTATGAGTGTAGCTTTAACGAGTTCAGCATACTTCTCTCAAGGGGGTATATGAGCTGTAAAACTACAAGCTTTGATCCATCCCTAAAAAAGCCTTCCCCAACCAATTTCCTCACCGTACTTCTCCGTAGAGACTTTATGAGCGATGAAGCTAACAAAAGCTTGGATAAATCCGAAAGATGGGTCCCTATACACTTCTTGCTAGAGGATATATGATAGGTGAAGCTGGTACTGCTTGTTCAGCCAGTGTACCTCAATGCTTTACAATTTCAAAATTTATGAGAAAATAAAGTCTCCATCTAAGTCTCTTTAATTACTTCACTTCAAATCCTGAAGAAGGTCGAACAAATACAAAACTACCACTAAAAGACCCAACCTCTTCGTAAATCTTATAAAAAATGTATTCACTCTTTGGCGCACCCTGTTTCAATTTAACTAAATTACTGTTGCTTTCATTTGATCTAATATTTTTCGGTGCAGAGACAACTTTTGTTTTCATTTCTTTGCTTCCATGAAGTCTATCTTCGTCTTCATTCTTACTCAACTTTCTTTCTGTTTTTTGTTTTTTTTTGTAATTTCAAACATCAAAGTGAGCCTGACTTTTGTAGAGCTTGCCAGCGTGGACGATACCAGAAACTTTTGTCTTTTGTTCATTGTGTCAGAATACATTTGGGTGATGTCTTTATGTGCGATCGCATTGGCTGTTTGAAATTTAATACTTTTTTTTTGAGTTACCTTCAATGTTGGCAATGCCGAAAAAATGTTCAGCAGCTAAGCGTTTAACGGTAAATTTGTGACTTTGATGTGGCTTCAAATTAGCAAAACTAACTAATGCTCAATTACTAAATTGCATATTTTTTCAAACGTATGCGTATCTAGTGAAATATATAGAACGTTCAACAACAACAACAAATTATTTCCTAACTTTATAAAAAGTGAACTCGACTTCTGGGATCACTTAAAAGGCCTTGAAATACGAGGGACATGAAATCAATCGGTCTCCCTGAGAAAGCAGAGATTGCATAACTTGGGGGTTCAAGCCTCAACTCTTCCCTACGGCTGCCTTGAATGCCTATAGGGCAGTGATAACCTTTTTGGAACTGTTCTCCATATGCATGTTCCAATTGAGTTTACTATCTAAGAGAAGGTCGAGGTGCTTGAAACGGAATTTCAGTGTAGACCTGTAACACCATCTTATCTCTCGTGATGTATAGCTCGTTCGGAACTGTGCCGAAAACGATGGAATGGCGCTTGATGAATGTTGAAGAAAACTTAACTATGATCTATACGAAGAGGCTTGGGGGAGAATGTGTCATGTTATGAGAGTTAAAACAAAGCTCCGAGTCAGAGGGTTTTCTTCCATCCACTAGTGTGTGGTATTCCAACTACGAAACCAGCTATTCTATTACTGCTAAAAAGACACTAAGACACCTCTAAAACGAAAGCTGTGAAAGAAGTTTAAATATTCTAAGACGCCACCTACAACGATGCAACTGAAGGAGCAATGTAAACGTCGCTTCCACTCTGGGAAGTGTAGTTGGCATCCAAATAGCCGTGTAACGAACCAACATCATCAGTTTGTTTGTACATAATATTTACCTACAAATACAAACACACCTACGGGCAGCTGAAAATGCGTCCAAACCACTTTGCACCTACAAACTTCACACTCCACCCTCCCCCAAAGCGGCACATAGAATTCTCATTGTTAGCAAAAGCAAACCAAATTTGTTAGAACGGCTGCTGTAAAAAGATCTTGCACCTTTTCATTGACTGCACCAGTTGTTAGATCAATATTTGTATTAGAGCTCGTTGCTAGACGGAGGCGAAGGAGGGGCCCTAGCAAGTGCGTGCCATATTATTTGCTTTGGTGGCGGCTTGTGGCGCTTAACACTTAACAGTCATTGTGGCTCGTGTTGAAGAGATGAACGATCGCATTGGTTTTTTTTTGGTTTTTTTTTGTTTTTGTTGCTCCTCTGAATGAGACTTTGCACCTTGTGCCTTGTGGACTCAAAGTGGCTTGTTTGCACTTATGGCTTATTGCTTACTTATTACTTAGTGCTTCTTGACTGCTATTTTTGTGTTTGCACATCATTTGTTGTTGTCGTTGTAGAACGCGCGTGTGCGCGAATATTTCAAGTAATAATATGCTAACTTACAACAACAACAACAACAGCAAGTAGTTACCATTGTTAGGCCATTCCTACTTTCAATGGTTCTTTGCCTCAACTGCGCGTGGTAACAATTTACCAGAAGTAACACCTAAATGTTAATCCAACAACAATACTTTCAAGTTGCCGTCAATATCATAATCATCATATCTCGAATGGTTTATTTTATCCGGTAGACGGATTTCGAATGACGAGACTTTGGCTCTGCTTCTATTTTAAGTAATTAGTCCTGAAGGTTAATTGAAAGCGCGATCGAAGGCAAGTTTGGATCCGCAAGGAAAAATTTCAACGGAATTCCAGTAGTCACAAACGTGTAATTTCATTTTTTTGGTTGGGACCGCCTTTTATTGACTTTTAGAACGGTGTTTGTACTGTCCTTTCTCTGGAACCCAAGCGAATGGTAGCAAGATACAAGTTAGTGGTATAGAAAGAGAACAAGACTGTCTCTAGGGTCTTCAATAATGCCGAGAGGGCAGATATCGGGCGAGAAGATCCCCCCCCCTTCTTTAGAAGGTTGTCAAATCTTTTGTAGATGAAGAAATTGGTCATGGACAGGTTGAAGACGCCTGTTCAGTAATAATGTTTTTGATTTTCCATCGGAGTGGAAATAGGTTCGGTCTAACCATCAGTTTATAATATCTTCATAGTAACCTATCCAAGCAGACCAATGCAATGGCTTATGAGAACTCCTGTTAGCTACCCATAAACTATTGACATACTCCTTTATTCATAGTCGTTTATTCTTCAGTGTTGTTTTTGCAGTACCAATATTTCTCAGTCTCCGAACTCAGTCATTGCATTTCCCACGTTTATGTCCAACACCCTTTGGTATTAGCTTGACTGCTTTGGGAATGCTTTCGTTAACCCTGCAAGCGCTCGTCAGTTTGATTGCCTTTGTCGGCATTTCAGACTCATGTGAGTTGTTGTTGTATCAGGTGTAGTTAGTATAGACTCTTTAGCCGGTTCTTGTACCTAGTGGCAAACGATTCTCTAGTACAAGCAAATAGTTGGGTTTTGCGACTGACTAATCCTTACCAAAGAGCTAAAGCGCCTAAAATTGCCCACCCAAGCGCAAAATATCTTCACTCCCATTGATATTAATTAAACACTTCGCTTTTGGGTATTTCACAGAAATCTGATAGCAACCAAAATCATCCCATTAAGATAATCTAAATGTTTCAATTAGCTTGCCGCGAAAAATTTAATGATACGCCACCGCAAAAGCAACCAATCGAAATTTATATAATCCTCTATAAATATACGCACATTAATACCTACACACACATACGCACACACAATGTCGACACACACATATGTATGTGTGTATGGGTAGAGCCCCATATAAAGAATGTGAATTCCATTGTTAACCCTATAGGTGGTCGCCAGTTTTCGCACTACCGAATCTAAGCGATCAATTATTTATTTTCAAAAATCTTTTTTTTTTCTCTTCCTCTACTTTGGTGATTAACTCATCTATGTAGATCACGCAACTTCTTTGATAAGTTAGCATTCTACGGAATATGTTTTACACGAAATCGAAGGGTATATTTATGATTGTCAACAGAGATGTAAAAGAATGCATTCTTTTGCGAATAATTATTCATTTCATTTATCGCAAAAGGATTGCAGCCATTTTTTTAATTCTTTGACTGGGAATTAAAAAATGAAGTCACCATACAGACTTCATTCTGCGACTTCGAATTCTTTTTTTCATTCATTTTTTGGTTATTCGTGTATTGCATTCATAGAATAAAAAATCTCACTGAAGTCAATTGAGGTCATTTGGAGTCATATGGAGTCATTTGAAGTCAATTTACCTGTGGCATATGAGACATGATCGTAAACTATTTTTGTTTGCAAATAGTTAGTGACTTCACTCAAAAAATAAAGTCAGTAAGTGACTTCTCTAAATGACTTCAAAGTCGTAACTACAAAGAGACTTCAGATTTCATTTTTTAATTCTTTAGTCAAAAAGCGAGTCAATGAGTGCATTCGAAACTTGAAGTCATTGAATAAGGCTTCAACTGATTGCATTCGCATATGAATGCATTCTTTTACAACACTGATTGTCAATGAATTGAGTTGAATCTCTTCTTGTACTCGTAAGGTTTCTAGTCCTTCGCCAAATACGAGATTGGAAGTAAACATTTGTACATCGTCCTGGTAGAGATAGATTAATGCAATTTCTTACAGTTGACCTGTTCTACGTTAAAGTTCAACGGTCTTATCTCTGACACAACACACAGACCAATCCAAACCCATTGGGCTCATGCCTTTTTTGACCTCTCCTCTTGCACTAGTGACTAACTCATCTAAAACATAAATATTTTTACCACTTTTTCAAAACAATTTTTGTTGTTGTTGTAATTCTTAGCAAATAATACCTTTCGATTTCGGTTTCCATTGGCATCGGTAAGCGGCATTAATGTACTAACCTAGTCAGCTTAATAATTTACAGCCCCCAATAGTTGAGTGGCACAGCGGCGCACAGCACTTCAACACCAACCAACACGTTAGCAACCTTTTTCTTGGCCTCCAGCAACAACAAGAGCAACAACAACAACAACAATTGCGATATGAATGTATTTATTGTCCGGTCATGCGGCGTCAAGCTTAGCGCCGCCAATGCCAAAATCGCGAAATGGACAAACAATCAACACCAAAGCCTGAGATGCCGCCAATGTGAGGTTTTTGGCGTTGTTGTTGCCCTTTGCTAGCTGCTTATTGCCGTCGATCTCAACGATTATGGTCGCTTATCAATTTCGCGGGAATCCAATCGATGTTGTTGGCACTTTTGCACTCTTGTTGCTCGGGGTTTTGTGGTTTGGTTTGGTTTTGTTGCGCTCGCTGGATTGAATTATATTTCTCGCTTTCGTATCAAAAACCACACAAAAAACGGCCAAAGGGGAAAAGTGAAGGCAGCGCTGAAAAAACAAAAAACAATCTGAAACAATTCAAAAAGAGGATCACTACCGCGAGAACACCAAAAAAAAAAATGGAAAAAAAATTTAAGACAACAACAAAAGCAAGTTAAGGTATAAAGATAAAGCGAGGTAAATGGTGTTGATATCCCGCGAGGCGTGTGAAGATGCTAACGATGCCGCCGAAACTTGTTAACCGCACAGCAATTTCGCTCGGCTTTGCTTTTGTTTTATTTATTTGTTTGTTTTTTTTTTCTTTGTTGATGATGTTTTATACATATATTTTTGTTGCTATTTTAAAATTGTTTTTGCCTCCTACCTTTACCCATTCTTGTGAAATAAAAATCCAAAAAATTTAAATGCGCACGCCATGGGCGGCAGGTGGCGGGCGCAAGCACGCAACACTAGCACGAGACGTGCGCCATACTCAAAACATTTTAAATTGGTGGAATTGAAGTACATAATAAGATTGTACGAGGGGTGCTGACTTAACAGATGGTCCACAATATTCAACATTTCTTAATATACAACGCGATTTCCTTGGAATTTGATGGATATCTAAACCTTTTCCAAGTATTCTTCAAAAGTCCTAAAA
Source organism: Sphenella marginata (assembly GCA_951509765.1). Lineage (NCBI taxonomy): Eukaryota > Metazoa > Arthropoda > Insecta > Diptera > Tephritidae > Sphenella > Sphenella marginata. Next base: position 21,799,044 of record OX608082.1, read on the forward strand.
TGTTTTTCGGCTAGTCAATTGCACATAATAATCCGTAAAATATTTTTCAAAATAGCTAATTGTACTTCAGAGACTGTAAATTGTATTTCAGAAGGTGTAAAATGTATATCAGAATATTTATTTTCACTTGAGAAACCATAAATTCTGAACTACAATTGATAATTTTGAAGTACAATTTAAAGTTTCTGGAGTAATGTTCTGAAACACGTCTTATGATTTCTGAAATACACTTGACTATTCTGAAATTCATTTTGCGACACTCTGAACTAAAATTAACTTTTCTGAAATTAATTTGAGTTTTCTAAAGTAATGTTCTGAAATACATTTTATGATTTCTGAAATACACTTGACTTTTCTGAAATTAATCTTACGACTTCTGAACTAAAATTGACTTTTCTGAAATTAATTATATGATTTCTCAAATACAATTGACTTTTTTGAAATTAATTTTACGACTTCTGAACTAAAATTGACTTTTCTGAAATTAATTTTACGGCTTCTGATGTAAAATTTACTTTTCGGAAATTAATTTTATGATTTCTCAAATACAATTGACTTTTCTGAAATTAATTTGAGTTTTCTGAAGTAATGTTCTGAAATACATTTTATGATTTCTGAAATATGTACACTTGACTTTTCTGAAATTAATCTTACGACTTCTGAACTAAAATTGACTTTTCTTAAATTAATTTTATGATTTCTCAAATACAATTGACTTTTCTGAAATTAATCTTACGACTTCTGAACTAAAATTGACTTTTCTGAAATTAATTTTACGACTTCTGAACTAAAATTGACTTTTCTGAAATTGATTTTATGATTACTGAAATACAATTGACTTTTCTGAAATTAATCTTACGACTTCTGAACTAAAATTTACCTTTTCTGAGGGTCTATCGCAATCGGTAGTTAAACCAACGGGCATAGAAGAAGCCCGTTCGTCTAACTGGGCTATACTAAGCAAATTCGTGGTACATAATTAACGTCCCTCGTACAAGATATATATATTCTCTCATTACGTGAAAGGAAGGAAGTGTAAATGCGCATACAAAATCAGTTTTAATTAGTAAGTGGGGGTATGGCGTGAAAATTTTTAAATCAATTAAAATTTATAATTTGAAAAATTCCTAAAAATAGATTCCATCTATGTATGTAACTTGAGTAATTTCAGAGAAAATTCGTTATGGGAATCAATAGATCAGGGTTCATTAACCAAACAAACTTTAAGGCCACAAAGTCAAAGTTGCAAGCCAATGGTTGAGAGCTGTGTGGTACATAACCAGATGCAAGCCTTGGTTTCGGCGTTGGGTGCATTGATCTAGCAGCATGGAGCTCTTCCGAGGTTCACAACCCTTGCAGGACATTTGATGGATATGAAGTAAATAGGCCAAAGGGATGTTTAAAATAGAGGAGCAAAGTTTTAATCAGTCACTCTTTGAGCTTCAGTCTGTTTGTCTGTATGTATTTATGTTTGTACTGGCATCACTGCACAACTACTGTGGGAAATTTAATGGTTTCTTCACCGATGTATTGCTAGAGGTCTGCCTTGAAATATGAATTACTTCTGCTCATAATCAAATCTGCATATCATTGCAAAACCCAAAACAAAAAAGTCCATTTGGCACTTTTCACACATTGTGTCCACAAAGAAATGCTGAGTTCATTTCCCTGCTCATACGAAGACTGGCACACTCACTTTTTGAAACGGACTCAACTTGTCCAAGCCCAAGAGTAAGCTCCACTTTAAGCAAACCCTCTCTACCTCTCTACCTCGCCTACTATATCTACTATTCACTTGTGCCAAATTCTTTTGCCACTTTCCCACACCATCTTTTTACTGCTTTGCAACATTGTTCATATGAATGTGTGTTTGTTTGTATGTTTGTATGTTTGTTGTCCAAAACTCAACTCGACCATATTGCAATCCAACTTCGTACATAATCGTATGGCATACTCATTCCAATCAAATTAAAAACTGGCGTCTGCCTTTTTATCATTTCCTTATCAGATTTTAAGATCTTTTTCTTTATAATAAGATCTTTGTCACATCTTTAAGTAAGCGTCGGTACCATATATCAACATATACAAAAACAAATACAATATGAATACTAATATGTTGTGTGGCAGCGTAGAGGCGAAAGGAGTTTGGAAATGCAATTCACACAGTTCGCCTGGAGCGCATTCCGGCGCAATGGCCAAATAAGTTGTGGAATGAAGAATGAGGGTATGAAAATGCGTATTGTTAAGTATATCAGTGTGTGAGTGGGTATGCTCCTGTGTGTGTGTGTGTGGGTTTGTGTGTGTGTGTAAAGTTGGCGTTGGCGGTCGGTGTTCGGCAGTCAGTGCTTTTGTGGCTTTTTCGGTTAACTGCAACTCAAATATATTCATGTAGGTACATCAGTTCTGTAACTTTTACCAATATTTTGTTGTTGTTATTGTTTTTATACCCAGTTGCGCATGGTATATTTTAGTTATAATGTTGTTTTAGTACAAGTAATTTGCCCTAGCTCGTGGGTACGTTCACTCATGGGCGCGAAGTTGACGGTATTATACTGCAGCTATGTAGATGGCTGTGGTCGTTGGAGGCTTCGCTACGCACTCAACTGATTCTATATTTCAAAATAGACTTGCAGCAATGCATCAGTAAAGAAACCATTCAATTTCATGTAGCATTTATTTTGTGATGCGCATACAAACATATGAACAACTGGCAGAATTTAAAGGATTTGTTTTTTTAATTGCTACTATACCTTAAGTTGGGCATTTAGAAATACATCGATGAATATTACATTGAATTTCATGCAGCGGTTTGTGGGTGATGCGTGAACAAACGTGCAAAGAGTTTGACTATAATTCTAAAAACTGTAGTTTTCCTTCGAGATAGTACACATGCCGATACGGAGAAGAGGTTCTAACAAGACTTTTTCTATAAAACGGTGCCGCGGGTATAACTAGACATGTTTCCGATCTCTTTTCGTCCATATTAACCTAGCTTGCAGTGAAACTCTCCATAGTTCCATATTTATAACGCTTTCGGACTACCTACGTGCCGTGGTACCGGAGTAGGTAGCATCAAAATATTGAGTAGGGTGTTGGTAACCATTCAAGTATCTCCTTCGACTAATAAAGCAATCGGAGCACGTTCGGAAGCGCTTTGGGATACGCTGTTCGCTGCTTTCTTGATATCCACAAAGCCGACCAGAACAATTTCCTTAAACTCTAATTAGACAGAAAAGCTCGTTACTTTCAACTGGCTATATACCATAGCTTTCCATCCGAACTTACATCACTTGTTTTGTTGCTGGCTGACTGCTCTTGTTTACTTTAGACTGGTCAACTTGTTGCTGATGGGGTTTGAAAATTAACACTCGAAATGCCGTTTCAGCCACCGCATGAGTGCAACCGAGCATTGCTTCTTGTGCTTCTTCTACCAGCGTACTTCATACTTTTTACACCTCATTTCCTCGATCGACCAACACCAACACTTCGGTACATAGCTTTCCTTTCGCTTTTGGGCTATCGTCTGTCGCTAAAATTCCACAGCTCGCCACACCAACACCACTCTCGTTCTCATTCCTACGCTTACGTCTCGTCCCGCAGCTTTAGTTCTGCAATTGTTGGCTGTTGCACATCTTCGACGGCGCATAGCAAGCCAAATACTTCAATTTAATAAATTAATTGGCTTTGGAGCAGCAGCGTTTTTTGCTACCTTGTGCTCTACCTTTTCTGGTCCACATTTTATTAACTTTTTTTACCCGGTTGCCGCAACTTTTTTTTTTGTATTGTTGGCACTACATTTTGGTTGTTTGGTCTTTTGTGCTTTTTTTTCTGTTTCAAAATATTTTTTTTTTTTTCAAATTTTTTTTTTTTTTTTGCTCACTGATTTCGGTTTTGAAAGAGGTGCACCTCCCATGAAAAGATAGACATCTTCACTTCAGAGGCGGCAAAATTTTACAGGGATCCGCTTACATTTCATTTGCGTCTTTGTGCCGTTACGAGCAAGATCTCAACAACGCAGCCTCGTACAATGCGAGCTAACACCACCTCCGCTGGTAAATAATTTCTTCTTTTTTTGTTTTTGTTTTGAGTTTGGCACTGGCAAATGACAAATAAGAACAAGAAATAAAAGCAGCTTGGCGTAGACGCCGCTACCTGACTGCACCCGTGTTCGACGACGTCGACTCGCACTAGTACGCCTGATTGCCTGTCTGGAGCTCGAGAAAAAAAAAGCTTGGATTTTACTTTGCGTCTCTTAAACGCCATTGCTTAATTTCTGTAGTCAAAAAGTTCATGGCTCTGCTTTTTTTTTTTTTTTTTTTTGAAGCTTCACATACGTACATTTTTGCCTTGAACTGCAGTCGACGTCCCCCCCCCTTCGTGGCGTCGCATGCATCATTTGTGCTTCGTTACGCATGAGGTCTGATTGCGATTTTAGGTGTTAATGTTTTCATTTTGGCCACCCAATTTTGACATTCCACTTAATCGCAAAATACTTTAAGAAGCGCCTGCTTGACTGATTCTCAAAAACATAAGAAACGCGCTCAATCGCTGACCATTCGTACAGTCGGTCGGTTCGCTCGGTTGGCTTTATTGTTACAGTTATTCTTATGGCCAAGGCGATCCAAATTTAATTTGACTCAAAGTTAATATAAACGGAAGTCTCTGTACTATCCGTACATGTATAAAATGAGATCTCGATAATTGGTTCATCAGAATTGTGTGGGACCTATTCAAGCAATTTTAAACCCAAAAGGGTTTCAGACTGCCCTTCTACGAAATTTAAACGGCGAGCTCCAAAAGAGTTAGGCCTATAAGCAGATATAAAAGTAGCCCCCTGCAATTAATGCGGTTAGTTGAGGATGAATCTGGGATGAGTCGCAAAGTAGCATGCAGCCAATGCCAGTTTGGGTCTCTTTGTATGGTTCCGAGTGATCCCATTTGTTTGACCATGTGCTATGAAGAGAGTAATCGGTTTCCTTTACGCCTGAGAGAGTGTAGTCGGACCGATCCACTTTGTTCTCTTACTGGTACGATCGGAAATCTTTACCTTCAACACCAATAAGTAGGCTATAGAAATTAAAATCGACTCATCCCAGCATTGCCTATAACGAAATAGGTCGGGTCAATTGAAGCCCACTGTAGACGAAAGATATTGATGGCGCATCACTTTCTGTACAGATGAGTCGCACGAGTTTATTTAGACCTTCCAGGTCAGGTGGAGGATGGCTTGACTATAGTACGACAGCCCTTCCTTCACGTAAATACATTATAAAGGAAAATATGAGATCTTTTGCGATTGTCTGGTCCACATCTTAGATATATTTCTTGCTTTTATCATTTGAAATTTGTAGAGCTTGAGGTTATACTATACACTTTATATTTACATATATATCTATATGTATATACATATGTATATGCTACCTTAAATTTTTGTAGACTCAACGTCGTCCGTCAGCCATCATTATGTCACATTCATTGGTTGGAATGCATTTATGCATACAATGCGCAACAGTCCCAGAGGAGCACCGTCGGGGTCGTGTCACATTCGTTGCAGTAATCAGGTTCGTTTTGTGCATCCATGAATGTCTTCTTTATTTACATTTACTTCACATATTCAGCGCCACGAACTGTCACAGGACAATATGACTATGAGTAGGAAATACTGCGCACACCTAGTCGGCACACTTTTATACACCAAATATGAGATCAAACCAAAAAGAAGCACAAACCTTAACACCGCCTACTTACTGACTGGTTGGTTGATCATCAACTGGCTGGCTTATGGGTTTTTGCAATTTAACCTTCAACTGAACGCATGTCCACCTCGTATGCCCTAGTCCAACAGTTTTGTATGTCCCCAAAAAAGGAAATTTTTGCTGCATTTTTTTGTTTTTGTTCTTGTGTGTGCGTGTGTGTGTGTGTATCATGTGCAGTGGCATTGTTTCTTGCACTCAATGAATACTGTCGCTTTCGCACTCTGATTTGTGAGGCGCCGAGTTATCATTGCAACGCCATTGTCAGAGCGTTTGGACCTCAAATGCGAATTATCAAAAACACCGCTTACAATGTCTTCGTTTCTTTTTTGAATTCGTTTGAGGTGGGCAATTGAATATTATCTAGCGTTGTAGGAATCGAAATACTTGAAGAAGCGGTTCTCTCACGATACAGATCGTGTTATTAGACCAGCTGATTTCTGCTTCTTTTCGAATTTTGACAGTACATTCGATTTTGACATTGAACACATGAAGTAGGTACAAGAACAAACAACACGGAAAATGTACGTTTTTCCGACCTGTCAAACTGGATCTTGGACAAAACGTCAGTCGCTTTGCATGGGTACAAAGTCAAATGTTCCTAAACTAAAAAGTCGATTATGTGCATTTCTCAAATTTTGCTTGCATACATTTAGGCGCATTATCGCAGCCACTTGTTGATGCTTTTCTGATTAATGACTATTCGCTGATTATCTTCTGATAAAATTTAATAAAGAATGGACTACGATTCACGTTAATTAAAGGACGGATATTGTGAAAGCGTCCCTCAATCTCATTGAATGTTATGCATGTTAAAATTCATAGAACTTGGCGCCCAATAAATTACACTAAAAATAATTTCAAATTAAAATGCATTGCGAAACTTTTTATGCTAACGGATTTATATGCTAAATACATATCTACCTCTGTGTATACTCATACTCCCATACATACAAACATATTCAACTTCCCTGCAAAAAACGGAAATACTCCGTTTTATACTCCATAGAGTATTCCTTAAGGAGTATCGGAGTACTCCAACACTTATCCTCATTCATATCAAAAAGGTGGTCCAATTTACATGGCGATGGCCGGTAATTGGATCACCTAATCCAACTCGGAGTACTCCATTTATTTGCTTTTGAATACTCTATAGACCACCTACATGAGAGTACTAGCGAAATACTAGCATTGGATTACTCTATAGAGTATTCAGCAGCAAAGCGAGAGTGGGAGTAGGTGGTCCTCAAAAAGAACATATTTTCCCTGTTGTTGCCCAAAGGGCCAGTACACTCTTAATTGTCATCGGGCTCTTCTAACGGAAGTCCAAGGAAACGCGCACTTTCGACAGGGTTGCACCAAAGTGATAAATGTGTTAGAAGAGTGTGTTCAGAAAAATAGGAAAAGGAACATACTCCCTCTCTCGCTTTACTGCAGAGTACTATATAGAGGAATTTTTTGGCATCATTTTCAAAGTTCTCTCACGTAGGTGCTCCATAGACTATTCAACAGGGTGCTCCGACACGGATTAGGTGATCCAATCACCGGACATGGCCTTATAAATTGGACCATCTTTTTGTATGAATGAGGATAAGTGTTGGAGTACTCCGATGCTCCAACGTTTTTTACAGGGTTACGCAATTCAATTTAAGCTCCATTAACATAGAAAATAAACTTTCCGTAAAGCGAAACTATCTTATTATCCTGATTTGTATGTTTTTCATCTTCGCTTGCATCTCATGCGTTCATTCACTTGGCTTTTGCTTATGTATTCATTTAGTTGTCATTTGAAATTTTCCGAGTCAGTAGTTTTTCTCTTGGCACTAACATAATGCAGAAATGTTTATGTTTATATTTATGTATGTATGTATGTATTTATGTAGTCGGATGCTTGCCATGCCCCTATCCACCCACCATTAAAAAGGATATTTGGCCGCTGCAATTGCATTAAACTGCCAATATGTGCGTTGCACTAAATTGAAATGTTCCGACAAAGAATGTGACTAGTTTGTAATGGATTCGAAACTATTCTCAGAAAATTATGTGAATAATGCCAACTGTACTAAATGATCTAAGGAATCTGTCTACCGACTCTTTGTGGAGGTCATCACAAAATGTCGACATTCTAGAAGTTATACTCCGCTACTTTGATAATCAGAAACCAGACCTGCAAGGTGGAGTCGTTTAGGAAACTGTTGACATCGTTATGTCGTTCTACGTCAAGCCGCAATTTCGCCGAGAAGCTCTGAAGCAATGCCCAAAATATGCCTAAATATAACCGATAAAACCACAACTAGAATCAATCTATTTCCTAAAATAAGTCTGGCAATTTGTAAACTTGTGTGTCCAAAATGTGTTGGCACTCAATTTATGTGCTAAACGTCCATTGTGTCTGTCAACTGTGACCATTTTAAAGTTTTATTTTGCTTAGTGAGCAGAGAGTAATGGGTTATGTGCTACACTGAAAAGAATCCCTTTGGTAGTGTAGCCACGGAATAGAGGAGCGCAGGAACGAGTCCCCTAGCCATAACGGGCTGTATGATTGCCACGCATGACAAAGAGAGGGATCCTGTCTAATGAAGGATTTTTTTTTTATAAAAGTAATAGTCTCTGGAGATTGATAGAAGTATGTTGTATATATTCCTTTGATATTTGCTATTCCTCTAGAAGCTAATTCTAGAATTCGAATCTCATCCGTAAATCGGCTACTTGGCGGGACCCCGAAAGGCCTACTATGATGCATTTTCTGTGCAAATCTCTTTAATTGAGTAATTGCAGGCTTCGTGCTTGGCAACAAATCTCATGGTCACATCCCCACTTCTATTTCCCAGGTCATCTTAGATCCACCACAAAAGATTGATATTCCAAAAATTTGGTTGTAATAATTTTTCACTGTAATTCTAAACTTTGCATTGTTAAATCCATTTTCCCTACAACTGGCCAAATGCCAGGCATATTTATTGCATTTTCACGATGTCATTACAGACGCAAAAAAAAAAAAAATTGAGAAGTGAAAGAGATGGAATAGTCTGTCTTTAAAGCAGTGTATTTTTTTGTTGTTGTTGTGATAACGAGCTTGCATCAGCTTTACTCAGCTTTCTCTATTTTCTTACTTTTTGACAATTTCCACTTTTCCCCTACGCTGTCCCCAAAAAGATGCAACGCATCTATCACTGGCACGACACAATACACCCCTTTTTCAAATAATTCGCCATCGTGGTGGGTGCATGGTATTGTTGTAAGAATGCCGGAACAAAAGATACGTCAACAATGAAGAAGAAATAGTTCACATTAAAAATAAAAAGAAAGTAAGAACCATCAAAGAATGTTGGCGCCTCAAGCAATTTACCAAAACGCGAAACCGGCATCGCGTTCCAAAATGCGCAAACAAGCTTTTGTGCGTTTGTAGGGATTTGATCGTTATGGAGGGTAGCCACCCACATGAAATAACAATGAGCATTTCTCTACTAAAGCAATGTTATGAAGGATGTGTAAGTAGCCATAACTCCAGAGTGGGTAACTTTCAAAGTGGAGAGCTTCAACCTGGAAGTTTTAGAAATTGCATAGGACATTCATTCAAATATAATAGGCACGCGCTAGTATTTTTATCAATGGCCAAAAGTTCAGAAAAGAGTTGTCTATACGACCGCTGTGGCAAAGGATGTTGTAAAATACTACCATTTCCTTCTTCTAAGCAGCTCCTTGGTTAGTTGTTAAATATTCTAAACGAAGAAAATTATTCCAACCGCCCCACCAGCTTCCAGGACTGCTTGCTAATACTACTTACGCAGTCAACCTTAACGGAAGATGAGCATGGCATCATAACGTAAATTAATCCGTTGAAGCTGCAAAGCTGATAGTAGAATGTGATCAATTGTGATCATATGTTGGGGCAGGACGAAGTAATATTACAACAAATTATATTTTTAATGAATAAATATTTTGAATATATATGTACTAAAACATACTGCACAAAGAAAAACAACGAAGTTATAAACATTATGAAATAAATGTGTAATTTACAGATTTAATAATAGAACAGAAATGCAAAATTATACGCTACCCGACATGGCCTTAGAAGTATGTTGCAATCGACTCACCACAAAATTTAATTTGAGTTCAAATTAAAAAACAAATGAATTTTGAAGCGAATCGGATCTTAGCCGTACCGTAACATACTTAATTTGCTAAGACAATTTCTTAAATCAGAGCTTTACAATTGTTTCCTATTTTATAAACTTGAAGTTGTAGTTTTAATATAAAATCCTACACCAACTAAGTCGGTTTGCGTTTAGATGGCACAATTACATGACGCACAATAACGTTCGATTTTGTACGAATTTGCTTAATGTAGGCTTTCGGCCGTGTCTCTGTATTTGTACTATCGGTTGTACTGGTATCTTGACCCATACTAACATTAGCACTTATATTATGAACAATAGGAGCCTGACTACTAAATTGCACATTCTTTTCGCTATTCTCCACATTGTCCATAAAAACATCACGCTTTCTGGACAAAATCGACCGACCAGGCTGAATATCTAAAGCTGGTGGAACTTTCTTCAAACTTTTGGGTGGTAGCATTTCCTGCTCCTTTTCCAAAGTATTATCTGCAGTGCGCTCATGCAATGGCGTTATCGTATTCTCAGCATGTTTAACTTCATATTGCATAGTAGAAATAACCTTACCTTCGTTTGCTTGATTTTGAATAGATGTATCAATATTTTCTTTATACTCAATGTTTAATTTAGAAAGTAAGGTAGGCATTGCTTCGGGTGTTTCCTTTTCTTTTACATGCTCTTGTTTGACTGTGCTAGTAGTTGGAGTGTTGATCAATGTTGAAGTTTCCCCAATTGAAGTAGCTGATAATGGTGTGCCAGGTATTTCATATTTCTTTTCAATGGGGGTGTTCGCTTGAGGTGTACCAGGTGATGCGTGTACAATGCGTGGACGTGCAATTTCTTGCTGATTCTGAGTTATGTTGAATTCCATTGCTTGCACAGCTTTAAATTGTATGCCATTTTCATTCAAAATGTTCTCTCGGTCGAGCAGTACGCAACGTGTTTTTAAAGCTTCGAAGCGCCATCTAAATATATGATTAGAAACAGTTAATTGATTGTGTACAATGTTATAAGATGCATGTATTCATGTATTCTTTTGTCAAAAAAGTAACTACCTTGTCATCTCCTGTTGCACGTTGCGTAATTGCTCTTCCAAACTTGCTTTTTGAATACGCACAGCATGTAATTGTTTCTTCAGATCATCGGTTTCTTGTCTAAATAAAGTAAATTAGTTAAAGTTTTTGTGTGAAACACACATAAGCCTAAACTAAGGGTTAAATGCCAAAAAACATTTAATATTTACAGATATAAATAAATAATATGAGATATTTACAATACATATTATACAGAAAAAATTAACACTTTTTAGAATATCTTAAAATTAATTCAACCCATTTTAATACCCATTTTAAGTATACAATAAACACGACTACAACTAAATATATTCCATGTTCCACTACTTAAACGCATTATAAAATTTACTAATCTACATGGTAATGCGTACTTGCAAAAGCTCAACATTGAATCAAGCCACGCAACACCCTTATCGCTGGCTAAGTCACGCAAACGTCCTTGCGTTACATTCAATTTTTTCTCCAGCTCCTCCACTTGATTGAGTAGCTGACGTATACGCTCGTTTAGTTTATCTGTAAATATGGATAACGATTAAATAAAAATTTAGAACAACAAAATCGCCAATATCATTACTTTGATATGTACGATCGGCCGCACAGAATATAGAACTGCATTCGCGCAACTCAGTATGCATTGCAATATTCTCACGCTTTAAACGTCTTATTTCCGATTGACTGTCATGGAAAATTTTCTTCATATCCGTGTAGCTTTTCTTTTGCGCAGCTAAAAGTTTTTTCATAGCTTGCCGCTGATCGTCCACTTCGGCGAAGAGTGAGTTGCCTTTCCGATCTGAAAAAGATATTTAAAATTTTAGTTAAGAAACCATATAAGTTTACAATAACAGATCGTTAAACATCCTTGTGGTTGGTATTGTATAGTGAGTGGAAAACTTTCAAACCCAAAGAAACACTATACATAATATTTGGCCTTTTTCATGATTGACAAAGCAGGCTAACAGTTTTGCCAGGGAAAGGAATGAAGTACTCCTTGCCAATCCCCAAGTTCTAATAAGAAAATTCAGCACAGATTAATTCCATTTTATCCTAGACTCGTAACCCAGTCTAACAGCTTATTAAAAAAGGTCGACTTAAGGTACTCCTACACGAACCAATGATTTAAGGGCACCAATCAAAATTAAGAGAATTAAGCTACTGGCCCCCAAAGCTATGGCACCTGGTTAGAGAACTGTCATCTGTAGAATAAAATGCGTAATGGTAAAGCAATCATAAGCCAAAAAATAGATTGTCTTACATATAACGTTATAGAGTATAAAAGGCAAAGGCTTATACTAAGTACAAAACCAAGCTCAACTATTTCTCCTAAAAACATGCCCAATAATTTCCATTTCTGCGTTGTCAGTTTGCCCCACCAAGTCAACAAATTTTACTAAGCTCATTTACTCACCAACTCCTTCTGGCTTAGTTTCTAACAAAGCCAGTCGTGCATTTGTCTCTGCCAATTGTTCCTGCGTACTCTCAAGCAGTGTAGTCTTCTCATGCAAATCATCACGCTTTGAACGTAAATTCTCTTCCAAACAAGTCACTTGATCACGCAAAACTTCAATATTGCTCTGAAACAAAGGAAAAAGTTATGGTGATATATCTATAGATAGGAGCATTTAATTACACACTTACCTCACGTTCCGCCAAAGCCATTGTATGTTTTACAACATTTTCTTGAAATTCTTCTAACTTTTGCATCAGAGAAAAATTATCACCTTCCAATATTGAAATGCGTTTGGTTAGTTCTTCTGTGCCAGCATCTACTATCGATGAGGTACTCAACCGTTTTGCCGATTTGGCAGTTTCCAATTGTTTGCGCAATTCAGCGTTTTCCGCCGCCATAGCCGCATAATCCTGCTGCAACGTTGTATAATCTGTGGTGAGAGTATGATGCTGACGACGTAAATCTTCCAATTCTGTTTGCGTTTTTGTTTGACCTTTGCTCTCCTTTTCGATGGAAGCCAGATTTTGCATAAGATCTTCAATTTCTTGCGAAAGATATGTTTCGGCGGCATAGGCCGTTTCCAAATTGCGCTTCAACTCGTAGATACGTTGCGTGTCCGCCTCAGCATCATCGCGCATTTGGCGATAACGTTCAAACAATTTTCCATAATAATCCTGTAGATCTTCGAGTGGTAACGACATGAATTCGATTTGAAAATCGTCTTCCATAACACGAGCGTTTAAAAAAATGTTACAAATTTTTTTCTTTCAAATTAAAATGCCAAGCTAACAGTGCTACCCTATTGACAGCTCATGTCATCGCGCTGTTCGTTTTTACAGCTATCAAATTTTACACTAGATGGCGCGGGCAGCAAAATTGTTGGGTAGCACTTGGCTATTTGAGTTTTTACTTCCGCTGCTGACTAAACAGGTTTTATTTGAAATTTGCAACACAATTGCTAACAAATTGTAATTTAATATCCTTTGATCTAAGTTAGTATTTTTAAGATTGTAATGGTGTTAATATATTTATACAGCTTCTTCTTATTTCACAGACGTTGAACGAGCAGCAATATCGAAGATTCTTGTCAACATACTAACAGCGCCGCAACACTTCGCATTCTATTTATAACAGTGAACGCGAAGGCCATTGTCTTACCTGGCCATGGAGGAATGTACTAGCGCGATAGGCGTTATTGTTTTACCTGTGCAAGTTTCCAAGGTGTTAAATGTGTTTCGCAGATGTATTGTTATGAGGAAAAAACACTTAAACCACTTAAGGAAAAACATTGAGGTGATACATACATATGGTAAAATACCTACTTACAGCCGCCATTACTTTTCGTGGCGCCAATGGCACGACACGCCACGACAAAAAAAGAACGAGTCGAAAAGGCACGAGAACAAAGAGATCGAAAACTATATCAAAGAATGCGCTTAATGTCAAAAGGTAAATACCTACACGGTCATATTCACTATGTATACCTAGAAGCTATCAGACTTCGTTATTTTTTTGTAATGCAAACGCCTTTCTTATGAACGGACGTAGCGAACCACCACAACCGAATACGGTAATCGTTTACGTGGGGTACCGAGCGCTAATACGCGTTCAAAAATGTCGGGAGAGGTATCAAAAGACGCGTTTCCGTCCCAGGAGCATGAATATAACTCCGCTCAACCAATATTTTCATTATTTTGGAAAATATTTGCGAAAAACCGAAGGTAATTCTTTACGACCGTACGTAACTGCTAATGCACCTCCAAAAATATCGAGAGAGGTACCAAAAGACGCGTTTTGACCTCTGTAACAAGAATCCGAAACCGGAAAAGAAATATTTTAGTTCAGTGAAAAGTTATTAACAAAAAACCAAAAAATGACCCAGGTCAAATCCTGCGCTCGGTACCCCACGTAAACGATTACCCCGAATACTTCTGATTGGGTAAACCAGGGAATATTCGAAAATTGTTTGGAAAATATTTGTCATGCAGATGTCAAAAAAATGCTAATGTCCTTGAAATATTGGGATACTTGCACACATGGCTTCATGTGTAGTAGGTGACTGTATGCAAATCACATATGTACATACATATTTATGTATGTATGTGTATGTGGTTAAAAACGCAGGTAATATTTGGATTTTCAAATCACAGGAACTGCATGATAAAGGGGTAATATAAGAAGCATCATGTTTTGGTCACACAACAGCTACAAAAGTGACCTAAAACTCAGAAATAAGGAATAAGAAAAATGCTTCGAGCTAATTCGATATAACCGAAAATAGCCTAAGAAAAAAAAAAAAAAATATGTCATACAAAGTTTCATTCTTAATCGGTCATAAGATCACACAAACAGTATCAACCGATCCCTATTACTTGGAAAAAAACTTCATAAAACTGGGTTTTAAAATGCTTGTAAAATCATATCAGAAATCTGCAAGACGCTGCTGATGGATTCATAAAATTTTCCACATTGCTATTGCAAATTTGTTCTATGCCCCTATGGCCCCTTCCCGCTGACGACTCATGTGAAGGTCAGCCTTGTAGGGAAGGCATTCTTGGTGAATAACGAAGCGAAAATCAACTCTACTTATAGACATCGTTTCAGGTATAATGAGATGTTTCCAAAACATATTTTCCCTCGAAGTCTATCAAATATTTAAATGCCAGCTCATTGTTTTACCAGCGGCTCTGTAATGCCTGGGCCATGGTAATGCCTATTTGATGTTGTGATTGAAAAACGTCAATATGTATTTTATTTACATACATACATAAAAACATTTGTACACATAAGCACATATTTCCTCACTTGACCGAAAGTCAATTTTATTATTTATTTTACACTTAAACTCCCGACTTTATTTACATCCGCAATCCAAACTCATTTTCACGCCAAACACTTGCGGCTACACTTATGCAAATGTTCGAATATTTTGCTGTCCACGCCTACAACTTCGCCCTATCCAATTTCACAATACAAAGCGTGAACTCTTTAGAAGGTATGAACTGGAGTGTGTGTGTGAGTGTTTGAGTTGGTTTTGAAACAAAATCTGTTAAACAGTGCTAAACCGCAATAAAAGCGAGATGCTTAATTTTCTCCTTCCATCATCATTTTCATATTCGTTCGTCATGATGGCAATACAACAGATTTGCATACATACATATTTCGGTGGCATGAATAGAAATTCTTGGGGAAAGTTTTTTTATTGGGTATTTCGGAAAAGAAATATTTAAGTGGGCGTATAATGCTGGAGGATGTTATAGTGATTTGTCTGAGCACGAAATTTTGATGTGTTTAGAGCAGGCCTGGGCAGCTTTGCCCGCGGTTCGACGTCGTGTATACATATACCAGATGTTCGACGCTTCTTTTAGTTGTGTCGAACATTTACCAAATGGTTTGAAACACGATTCAAACTTCATCAGTGCTGCCGTCTGTATTGATTCAGATAAAAAAATATACTTTTCCTCGCCGAATTTCAGTATAAGTTTGGATATGTTTTTAGCAAAAAGAAGTTATGATATGAAAATAATATGTTTTGAATATGGAAAAATACAACGTTTTCCGCCAGTGATATTCGAGATTCTTACAGCTCCTAAAAATGTACCAGCTTTAACGTGCATATTAGAGTGGACATTTTTGTATGGGGAAAAAAAAGTTGTTTAAAAGAGTTGTATATAAGACATTCCCATAGTCTTGGACAGTTATATTAAGGGGAAGGCGTGGTATATTGGCCTCAAATTTAGGGTGGCCCGATAGAGAAAAAATTTTTTTTTCCTTATATCTAACTAGCAAACCCGGCAGACGTTGTCCTGCCTAAACATTTACTTGTCTGCATTTATACAATTTTACTCTCCACGCTCATTTAAGCTCCGAATCCCCCTTCCCGGCGCCCCACCTTCATCCTTTACATATGCTTTCCATTTTTTATATTGTTTATTTTTTATGAATCAAACTTTTGAAGGAGTAAGACCGAAAACATAATTTTTTTAAATCACCATAATGTACATAGGGTATTTTACAAGATAAATAATTACTATTTTTAGTAGGGTGTGGCAGCACTGAATGAGTGATGCATGTTTGAAGCAACCAGTTGTATGACCTACATACAGTATTCCCCGGATAATTTCAAAATAATGCGGCTGAATATTTTCAACCTCCAGCACAAAGAGCTCTGAAAGCCAAAAAAGTAAAATAGATATATCGTCG